>CM022485.1:8638919-8724838 GCA_011952105.1 Coreoperca whiteheadi
TTTTGTTGGGTATGTGTGTTTTTTGTGGGCCCGGGGGGGGGGGGTGGAGTGGTTTGTGGGGGGGGGGGGGGGGGGGGGGGATGTTGGAATTTAAAGTGGGCATGGGAAAAATAAACAAGCGTGTCAGTCGGTCTGGCAGCAAGGGAGCAACACTGATCAGTCCAAAAAAACTGAACTGCGTCTGTAGAAATGCCGTTTGTGTATATATCTGTGTCTCCAGCACAACTGTGTACACATATGTTCAGAACGGACGTGTGTGTTTGCGTGTGTACGCTGTATGAGTTTGGAAAATGAAGGGCAGGGGGTGAAGGAAGCCATTTCATGTCAAATATGACCGGTTTCCCTGAAAATATTTACCTAATATTTTTCTCTTTCCAAGCAAAATTGACCTCTTTGATTGCAAAGATTGCTCCAAAGACCTCATGGAAAATAAATTCAGGAGTATTTGAAATTCCTGCGTGGATTCGCCAGGGCTGCCTAGCGTGAGCCCATGTTTATTTGTTTTCCAACTGCAGGAGGGATCAGGGTTGTGTTGACTCAGAAGGTATTTGATTTGTCTCCTGTTACAGACATCATGAAGGGGCTCTTACTGCAGATGGTCAGAAATAGGACAAACCTGAAGCAGCTGTGAACTCTTGTTTCCTCAGAAAAAAAAAAAACTTGTCTCTCTGCCAAGTAATATGTTTTATAATTTGCTACTGTGGTATTGTGTCTTATATGGCTTTTTTTATCATTATTTTCACTCAACCAGAGTCCAATAAGTGCAGCCACTTTACTAGCCGTCTTGCCTTTGGCAGTGCAACTTGCCCCGCTTGGCCCTGAGCTGTTGGAGTGCAGCTAGTTGCTAGCTGAGGAATGCATATCATTCTTGAATGAATTGGACAGACACTGACCACAGAAAGAGAGCCTGGTGTTCAGTAGAATAACATCTGAAGAAAAGGAAAATTGAATAGCAGAAGCTTCAGTCCTAACCCCCATGCTCCATCCACATAAGAGGTGTGCCAGGCCTTGAGAGGCAGTGGTATAAAAAGGTGTAGGACTACTGTGCAGGTATTTTGGGTGGTCTATCACACAGAGACCCATAGAGGTGTGTGTGTAGTGCTTGTAACTTAACACTTTCCTTCAGTCTCACACTGAACGAAAAGAAAGGTATAGGGAACTAGCATAACAGAATTAGTTCCCCTCCCAGTAAAATACACACAAAAACACAGAGTTTATATTACTAAGATAATGACCTCCCACCCACACAGACCATGATTGACTCTTTGTAACATGAGTGAAACATAGGATACTCAGTAAAGTGAGTCAGACTCACCACACAAACCACATCGTTTCATCCTCCTATTATTTACTTGATGCGTGTGTAGGGATGTGATGTAAATGTGTTGCACCCGGTTATTATAATACAGCCATTCTACTTAAAGATAAACTGGTCCAATTCAGTTTGCCATTTTTCATTATTACACATGTTTAGTCATTATTTTTCTCATTCCGAATCCTTTTATGAATTTGTATGACTTTGGTGACAGCTTTTTAGCTGATCTGTCATGAAAGCTGTTGAACATCTTTATTACATTTTTGACTCATTTGAAGTTGCAGGTGTTTATATTTTGTGAAGTTACTACCGGTGTATGTGAGTAATTCTATGCTGATTTTAGGTGATAAAATACTGAGATACGCAGTCTATAGATATTATCAGGCTAAGAAATATTGTATTGCCAGAGTCACTAGAAATGCAGCAAACGGCTAAGTGACGCTTAAGTAACTTTGCATAATCCGATTTCAGTATTATAATTATTCAGACAGCCACCTATCAAATCGAGTCATTGAGCCAGAGAAACCTTTAAAGTCAGCATTGATCAAGCTTGTCAAAAGTGCAGCATCAACTTTTTTCTTTTTAGGCAGGATACCTTCAAGTAAAAAGAACTTTAGTTAAATGAGTATCATGTCCAACCCAACCAGAATGTCTATATCAATGTGGCAGCAGAAGAGAAGCCTTTTGAAGAGTGTTTGTGTCCTTGCCAAACAGGACCTTGACATTTCAGCCATCCTTGCTCGCAGAGTATGGTTTTCAGTTTAGTAATAGTGCTTGTTTCCTTCTCCAAAATGAAACGTAAACATAGCAGGCATGGGTTGGCAGAGGTGTTTTTTGTATCTATTTAGTGTTGTCATGCCTATTTCAGGTGGTTGCTCACCTTGAAAGACGATTTTGTTGATGTTATTACATGTGGAAAGCCTTCTTTTTTGGCTACTTGATAGATCTTTAAAATTCATAGTATTTGCATTGTGGGAGAAAATCCAACCCAGTTATGCAGTTCTTGCTGTATGCTAGTGATTTAAAAAAGTAATTTTGTTTAGTCAAGAGATATCAATCCACATATCGGATTTGACAATGAACATCTTCTCTGCCTCTCCCTGTGACCTTAACATTATCTGTATTGTCCTTCACTCTTCATGTCCAGCAAAACATTCTGATCCCAGTCCAACATGAAACACTACTCACAGGAAATGACTGGCACCTGGACTGAAGAGGGCAAATGGAGAACAATGGAGGAACAAGAGCTTCTCCATTATGAGAATTAATCTAATCGCAGCTCAGAGCTGAAAGCAGGCTTTGTTAATGGGGCCTGTACAGTCAATTATCTCAATTGTTCCATTTACAGAACCTGCTGCATGTTTCAGGAGCAGGCGCTGGACTTTGAGGGATGAGCTCACTCACTCTCCATAATTGTAATTGTCAGAAGATTCACTTATGAACATATCAGGATGGCCATAAGGAGGATGAGGGTAATGGCAGGTGATTCGGGGTGTGATAATGAGAAGCGGATGGAGGTTAAATTTTAATGGTTCTTAACCTATGATGAAATGACATGTGTGATATTCTTAGTCAAGTTAAACAGCATTCTCTTTGGATTTTAATAATCTCATTAGGCATCAAACATTATCTATAATTGTCTTTGCAATGTTGTGCCAAAAGGTCATGCTAAACTATTATAAAACCCAAGAGGTATACACTTTTCATTCATCTGGTCCTCCTCCAAAATGTATTATCCATCACAGATTGCTCCAAGCATGCTACTGCAACTGGTGTTGAACCAGAGGAATTACATTCATAAATCACAGAGTGGAAGATAGATTATTTTTACCTGCTGCTTTGCTCTGATGCGCTGTCACTTTGACCATCAAATCCCAGTCTCTAGCAACATCCCTGCCCTGACATCGAAAAGCCTCAGCACTGGTGCTCGCTACGGTTGATGGAGCCTTCAGAAAGAACCCCGAGTGGGGTGGTCTGCAGTCCCTCCTTGTACTCACAAACACTGCACTGTAAAATACTCAGAGAGATACTGTCACCCCATTGGGACACCCAGTCCCAAGTCAGTCAACTATACCAGGGATAGACAGAAGAAAGTGACTCTAAGGGAGAGGATGAAATCTGTTGTCAAAGTGTTTCCTCTCTCTCATACATGCTTTCTCTTTCTCCTCTCTACACATATTCAGTAGTTGCTATGGCTCTGTTTCAATTTGGAATTGCTGGAGAGTGACTAACATGGAGGCCCTGTGGAGAAGGTCAAGCACTGGCAGCCATTAAACTCACTTGTCTGAGATATCAAGTGCTCTGCTTTTTGACCATGTTGTGTTTGATGAGCTGCGCCATAATATAATCACTTGTTCTCTGCACCACGGTGGCCTTTCTAAGCAGTTAGAGGTGTTCTAAAACTACAGGATTTAAAAAATCTTGTCACCGAGAGAGAGCGCTGTTTGGCTGAAAGAGAATATGATGGTAAAGAGGATGAGTGGGGAGATTGAAATCTAATTTTAGACAATCTGTCATACAAAAGAGTTGAAAGCATTTGGGGCTTCAGCATCACTTATAGGTCTTCTTGGTACATACTTTGCTAATTTATCTGATGTGGTTAATTTTTTTGTTTTATTCTTTTAATTCATCGAATGAACTGTTAACTAAGCCCCGTCCCCTTAGTTACTCTTGAAATGACAATTGTGACAGCTCCTGGCAGATATTCAGCTTTAGCTAATTAAGCTAATGTTAGCTCCATAAATTGGTTTAACACAGTCTCCAGCTGTCTTTTTAATGTTTATAGCTGACTTATTTTAAAAGGAGAACTCTGTAAAAGGGTCTTAAATATTTGCTTGATGGCTACATACATGATATTCTACTAAAAGCCTGAGGCTAAAGCTGCATGTTAATGGCAAAACAGATGAGTATGACAAATGTAACACTATCTCAGGTAATGTGGCTGGGGTTGCTGGAGTGTAAACTAAATTCAATAAAGTGCAGGACAGAGTTGCTAACGTTACCCTAAACTTTGATTGCATCCAAGACCGGCTTTCCCACAATGGGGAAATACAACACCGTGGATATGCTAATCATGAACAGGAATCTTTTAAACAGGGCTCTTTTAACGTAGCCTGTAACCCTTTGATTCAGATGTTTCTATGAAACATTTTTCTTATGTAAAGATTAAACTTACAAATGTATATTGTAGCGGTAAGAGCAAAAGTTTTGTCTGATCTACATGCATTGTTTTTTGCAGCTTAGGAGGCTGTTCATTTTCAGTGACCCTTCGAACTCAACAAGCTTAAGCACACAACACGATTTGGCTGGTATTCACTCCAATCCAATAATCACATTACCTCCAAGCAGAACTGAAGACATTTTTATAAATAAGCAATCGCACAGTGGCAAATTTAATTCAGTGCTTCATAATTAACCTTGGGAGGAAAACTCATTTAAGTGTATTAAATCATCAAATGAGTTCAGGTAAAGCTAAACTTGATTATGCTACAAAAAAAATCCTGTTACAGTCTTTGAGGTGAGGAAATATCGTCATTTATGGGAGCCAAAGCAGCTCTCTATTTGAGCCGTTAAATTGTGGCTCACACATCAATGCAATTAAACTCGTCAGAGGAATACTGACTTTCTGGTTGAATTCACAATGTTAATTAGCCGGTTGGGATTTTTTGAAATAAGTTATTGCTTTGCTTTATCTTGTGCTCTGGGTGAGTGATTCTCATAAAGACGAGAGCCTTTCTCTGTGCCTTCCTATCATAAGCAACGTGTGGGGTGAACTTGCAAAATAATTGCATGGAAGTGTGTAACTAATGATTTCCACAAAGCTGCAGTGCATAATGTGTTGCTGTTTAAAATGCAAATTTCTTGTTTATTCAGGGAGTATATTCAAATTCCAACTTACAAACCTAATGCTATTTCTTGACTTAGATTCAGTTCAAATCGCAAACATTTACCAGATTCCTCTTAGCCCTGCAGACGTGTTGTAGAATCATTTTAATTTGTTTCTGTTAGTGACATATCATTTCGCTTAATGAGCTTTTCATCTTTTCCACATTTTTTCCTTGAGTGATTGCAGTAACACTTTCATATTTTTAGGTAGCTTGTATCTATTAGGATTATCCTACTTGATGCCTGCATTATCTCTGAGGTAACCTAGTGCTTGCGGAGTTAAACATAGCAATAGATGGGTACAGTTGAAGCTTTCTTCACAAACCACACTTTGTTCTATAAAGTGGCGAGTTTGGTTAATAATGTCTTTATTTTAAAACACAAGTAAAACCTTCATAGGTTTGAATAAAGCAGGCAGGTTTCCTTTTTAAAAACAGCTGAAGTCGTGGTTGCCCCAGCATTGCCCATGACCTTTTGGAGCTGCCACCAGTGGCCAGCTGTAATCTATCAACATCTAAACTTTCCCCTGTGCTCGGTCAAACACATGTGGGAGAGTAGCCACTGACATTAAAACTCAATTAGCAAGGCCACTTTCTAAATAATGCATTAGCAAAGTGCATTAGCTGCACATCGTCTAGTGCCCAGAGCACAGTTCTTGCACTACATCTCAATATGTCAGGGCTACAACACTCTGGGAGCTAATGTGTTGGAATGTGGGGACATTGGGATGCCGATGAGCTCCAGCAATTAGAGCATTGTCATTTAACACGGAGGAGGAAGTTCTGGTTTGCCTGGATATTTTAGTATTTTGCTTGTCTATTAGTGGACTTGATTCCTTATCTCACCTGCTACAAGTCTTATAAATATGAGAAAACACACATCACAGCAGTAAAGGACAAGTGTATTTTTTAAGTAGTTAATCTGGGATAAACACTGTCTCGTGGTTCACAATGCCTCCTGTCAATTTGACATTTTAGCTATGCTAATGGTGTGCATCTAGGGATGGCAATGTTGACCATTTGGTTGGATATTTGGTACAGGTATCTATCGTGCCCAGAGAATTAATCCTGAAGACTTTGACATGGATTGGCACAAAATTTTGAACAGACGTTCAGTGTTCCTAGACGATGTAATCTAATTACTATGATGACTTGCTGACATTTTTTGTTTTGGGTGAAATGTCTATCTATTAGATAGATTGACATGAAATTTGGTTCACATATTCAGGCTCCCCTTAGTATGAATTGTAATGATTGGTTATCCCCTAACTTTTCATCTAGCACCACCATCATGTCAAAATGTAATACTTTGGTTAATGAACTAATACCTGCAAAATGAATGACCTTCCCATCAGCCTCAACTGTACCTTGTTTTTAGTGCTGATTAGCAAATGTTAGTATGCTAACACACTAAACGACAACAGTGACCATGGTAAACATTATTACCTGCTAAACATCAGCATGTTATCATTGTCATTGTGAGCATTTTAGCTTGCTGACTTGAGCATTCAGCTCAAAGCACCACTGTGCTTAGCATGGTTGTGGACTCTTAAATAGTGGATTATGGCAGGTTAATCTTGAGTAAAGGCAAGTACAGCACAATACTCCTTCCATATAACTTTTTAGTTTTCACTTAAAATAGTTGAATTCTTCTTTAGTATTTTCACTTTCAACTTTTTCTACTGACAGTGAGACAGGCAGCTGAAGCCAAGAGCAAAACATAGGGAAGGTAAACAGAGACAATATTTTCCATCCTTGGATTTACGCATAACCCTGCTGTAGCCATAATCCCCCCCATTACTGAATGTGCTGTGGTTTATACGCCACCCTATTGGTAACATTATGAAATAGAAGCTGCTCTAAAATGCATCCGCTTGTGGAACAGTCATAATACCATATTCATAACTTTGAATTTGACTGTACAAAATCCCATTCACGAATGCTACTGCCGAGCAGGGCTTCACCATCTGCCACAGCACAAACATAATACAAACAAATACTATAAATAGATTACAGGAGGCCTTATCCTTTATCCACACAAAAAGATGCTCTGTGTATTTATTCAGATGAGAGAAATGTGCTAATCTGGCTTTGTTTCACTTAGAGGCCTCATTTGTCATCCCATTGCTCTGTCTTTGGGTAATGACTCCCTGGCTCCAGAGCCCACCAACTGTTAAAATAGCTCATTGCAATGCATTGGGTCGCCTAGGTTGTCACCCTTTTCCCAACCATAAACAGATAAGCTGGAAGTAACATTAATTGTCCTTTAGAAATCGCAAATAAAGGCCTTAACTCACACTCCCTGACTTCAGCCTTGGCGGAAAACAGTTGCAATCATGAGCTGTAAAAGATAAATACATTAGCAAGTGATTACCGTTAAGCTGGTTCCTCGTCAACACCAACCAGGACATGAAGGTCCCTGCCAAGAACAATGAAAGCTCTGGGTTTTTGCATCCACAAAAATATTGGAAAGCATTGTTGAGGGATAAACACTCTCAGCCAAAGTGGGTTGGATGTTTTCCTTGTGTTCCTGGCACAGCCTTCAGTTTCTGCAGCTGTCAGTGGTGTGGTTTTGCTAAGGCGCTGTGAATCCCAGGCTGACTTTTTACTGGCTGTGGTTGTCTTTGTGGTGGCAATGTTGAGACTGATCTCCATCCACCCACACTCATTAAGGTCTAGTATGCATGGTTTTCTATCACTCTCTCACTCTCTTTGTCATCCTTGTTTTAAACTCCCACTCTCCTTTTTAGTTTCAGGTTGTGAAGTTTTAACTATGCTGTTGTGGAGTCCATACACCACTACAAAATAATTTACAAGTCATTTCCTGATTTTTACATTTACTGACATTATTAATGCAAATTAGCCATCTGCATCGCTGCACACAGCACTAGCATCAACCATTTCTACTTTCATGCACTCAGCACTTGTAACCATGGCTCTACTTACAACCCAGAATTATAAGAAATATTACCACTCTTAAGTCTTGTCTACTGTTATTTTTACAACAGGATTGAGACACACAAATCCAGGAAAAGGTGCTCTGTGGAACGAGGCATTACAACGAGATTACTTACCGTGTTTCTGTTTTTTCGTGATATTGAGAAAATGGCTAAAGGCTTTGTGCTAAATGTTCCAGAGCCTAAAAGTAGCTTTTAGAAATGGATGCCAGGCTGGCAGCCAGTCACCAGCTTTTGGTTGCAAAGTTGACAGAATGATTGTTGTATTTTAATTGTTTTTTATTACAGTGACAATGATGCTGTGTAATTATACCACACTTTTTATTTAATGAAAAGGTATGCTAATCCTGGTTAAACATACAAGACCCATGCAGACACACAAAGGCAATGATAACAGCCACAGGTGTCTCAGCCTCAATAATTCAGAAAAAAAATAAATAAATAAACGGACAAAATTTGGAATGTAGATTTGCATCGTAAAAGAGGCCTGTAGTTTGTCAGTCGTGTCAGGTGGTATTGATCTTGGAGATGCATTTCTTTGAGATTATAGTAAAAAGTGTTGCCATCGTAGTTTTAACAGTTTTGTGTGTGTGCGAGTGGGGTGTCGACTGTCTCAGTTTGGCAGAATTATCTTGAACTCTCCCACTGGCCATTACATTCTACGTTATATCAAAAAGACGTTGACGTAGATAACAAGCTACACTCCAATGATCAAAATATAATGAATGGAACTTTCTAAACGTGCTGACCCTAACAGTAATTAATGTGCTGCTGCATTGTGACCATCAATCAAATATCAGTTTGTCTGACTGCAAAAATGCAGGTTAATGACACCTGTATTGCAAGATAGACGGACACTGAAAAGTTGGAAGTGACATAAAGTTGTCCTTTTAACGTTACCTGCTGCACTCTTTTTACTCTCTTGTAGTGCAGGGATGAATTTAGACACCATTGCAACACACTTAATTAAGCAGACACCACAATGACATTTCAACCATTTTCTTATCCTCAGGAAGCATAGCTGTAGCCACTAAAAACAGCTCAACCTAATGTATTCTCTACCTAATGTGTTTGCGCTTATAAAATGTGCCAGCATCTGTGTAATCATAGAATATGTTTTTTTTAATGTATCGATTCAAAAAGTAATATCACATCCCTCTTTTTTTGTTTAGCTAATACAAGCTATGCTGATATGTACAAGGTCAGATTACTGGGAAGGCTTTGACTATCTAACATTCAAAAGAAATGAGTCAATGTTGGTGTTGCATAAACATAAATACAGCAGGGAAGGTATCAATAGTTTTTGTTTGCTTTGCCCTTGTGCTTCTACTTTGATTTGTTACCAAATATGTTTTGTGCTAGTACAGAAAAAATGACCAGCTTCTTCCCCAATTGTTTTTTGATAACTATGTCATTTATTTAGTTATTAGGTTTCTATTCAGAAACCTGTTTTCATGGCTGAAAACACCAGTTGAGGGAGACCGTAGAGACTCTTGTACTTTGGTATTTCATGTACCACTGTTTGCTTTTCTCTCCAGTGTATTGTTTTAACATCCCTATTAAATACCTTCATGCAGCTTACCCCCCCCCCCCCTTATCCATCTTTAAGGCCAGCCTGTCTTACAGCGTGGGGCAGCATCATAAGTCATTTGGCCAGGATAACACTGTCATAGCTGATATTAATGTTTAACTCAGCTCTTGGAAACAGCTGCAAATAAAGGCCCGCTGCACCTTTGCCCTTATTAACTGTCCGTGTCATTTAGATGGAGACACAGTAGGTGTCTGTACGTACACATTACATTTCCTGGAAAAATATGTCAGTGTTTGATCACCCACCCAACAACAGCTGTGCAAATACTTATATTGACAAGTCTATATAATCTGCTCTTCTAAACTTCACTTTCCAGTAGAAAACTTTGACTCTAACGTATCAGAGTAGCAATGGACAGACACAAAGAAATGTCTGTAGCCTTGCTTAATATCCCTACCTATAGTGTAAGTGTTGGTGGAAAGGACCACACTGAAAATGGGATGGTCTGCCATTTTAATACACCGTAAATACTTCTACAGTGACAGTGTAAAAGATTGTTGTTGTTTTGAATTACAGATTTCCCACTGTGCTTGATTGGTTTTGTGGTGGTGCTTGCTTTCAGACCCTCCATACCTTGCTTACATGATGTTGTCAGATGTGTTGCTCTCCATTGGGTCCTTTTTTAAATTTGAGCTAATTTTTTTTTTTTATTCTGTGGGAAGGCATAAGACACATGCGATCAAGATCTAGCTTATGTCACACCCTAATTCTTTTCAGTATAGATTTAGCTTTTTTTTGCATGTTTCTAGTTCTGCATGGTGCAAAGGGACGGGCATGGCATGCATCTATGCTCTATATACGATTTCCTTTAACCAGGCAGGGATCTTAGTTTTACGTGCTGAAATTGTGACCCTCAATAAGGAGCACTGTTATTTATTTCTATTGAAATGCACTAGGATTATTTCAAGACACTGGATTCTAAAACATGTGGTTATTAGCGCCTGAGTTGACCTCAGATGGGGAAGATAAGTGTGTGGAGGAGCCAGAGTATAATTGCACCAAAAGCTGGCAGGAGCAGTAGAGTGTGGTGCGTTTTCAGTCGCTGGATGAAAATGAGTAGAAATGAGTCATATATGAGTGGGGCTACTCACAGGCTGCCACAAGAGCTGTCCAAGTGGCTTTTCAAAAGAAACATAATTGCTTTCCTTTTCAACTGAGCTCACACTGGTTACAAGAAAATAGCATACTGAGTCTTTTTGTTGTGTGTGTGAGTGTGTAGAGCGTGTTCTAGAGAAGCTCTTTTTAATGAAGCTGACATTGTCACATTGAATGTGATTAGTGGAGATTACACAATAACCCCTATTATTAGCTATTGACAATGACATGGCTTTCATGTCAGATGCTGCTTTTTCTAACCCAACATTTACAAATATAAAAAAATACATTATTAGAAGTGATGATGATAATCCATAGCCCAGTGAAAGCTACAGAAATAACTTCCATTGTATTCCAGGCACTTAAGACCCTTTCAAACATATTTTCAAGTTTAGAATAAAAACACTGTAGCTCTTAGGCAGACGCACAATCTCTTTGAGGAGGAACCATTTTGGTCCTTTAGCAGTAAGTCGTGTAAGGTGCTTTCTTTCAAAGCTCTCATCATACAGCTGTTAGTCACGAAATGAAAGCAGCCTTTTACACCTTTGCTACATTCGGTTGGGAGCTACATTAGTCAGACATCACAGGCTTTTTGTGAATGAACACGTGTATGTGTTTACTTGCTTGTAGAAGTTCATGTCCGCTGCAGTCATATTTTCAGATGAGACTGCAGAGAGGACTGCATCTCTGAGCACAAGCTGCTATCATGATATTGGAGTTGTGGCTCTCTCATTAATGCCTCCTTTAATGAAAACTATATCTTATAACAGCTTTTGAAGCTTTGGCAATCAGTTCTATCATTTAACAAAGTAATCACTGAGAACTTGGTATGTGGCGAGAAGACACATGAGGGGTCAGAAGATCAGAAAAGTGGTAAACAAACCAACCGTTTTGCCAGAGTAGCTACTACTTGGTAAAACTGAAAGTTAGCGTGCCTGTTATGTAGGCAATACTCACTTTATTTTACAGGAAAAGCGTGAGTGCACACAAAAATGTCTTGACGTGAATGAAATACTATCCTGACTACAGGAAGTACAGTTGGTCAAAGTTGAACCTGGACGTTGGTTTGTAAATTGTGTTTGATGCGTGAAACAACTGTGCTGTTGGCTATTGGCTGTGTTTTCGCTTCAAAATAAGTACGGCTAACCTGGAAGTTTGTTTACAATTGGTCAGATCGTCTTGGCTGCTCGTGTTTCATACCTCCTCTGACCTATTTTTAGTCATGATGCTGTGTTTTGAGATTTCAGCAATGAACTTGGTGAGGACAATGGTGTCAGAAGATGGTATCAGACAGCCACTGCTATGAAAATAGAAGTTGAAATGTTCAGCAGGTCCCACTACTGTGTACTTAATGTTAACTTTATGATATGTTTTTTGAAAGAAACTATCCAGTCTGTTTTACAGATGCAAGGTTTGCCAGCGTAACCTCTCCCGTATCCACGTTTACCCTGCATTACCTTTATTTGCTGAAACACTTATCACATTCTAACACTGAACAGTGTACTCCGCCCTCCCTAGCACCTCCCCTTCCCTTTTCTTTGTCTACTTTTTTCTATTCAGTTGTTGAATCTATAAACCATTTAATATGGTTCTGGTAGGCTGTCATGTCCTGCCAAAGCTAATATTTGTCTAACATTTTATTGGCAGTAGCGGGTTGAAAACGGTAAGGTGGTGTGGTAGCATTGTCTTTAAAAAAAAAAAAAAAAAAAAGGACTCCGCCAACAATAAAATGTTAACTGCCATGCTGTGAGCCAAACTAGAGGGATAATTGCCCTCACTTAATATGAGGGAGTGATACTGAACCGTGACATTGTTGTTACTGACCAGGTTGTATTTGGCAGAGGCCTTCACAAACACTTTTAAGTTGATGCAAAGAAATTTGTACTAGAGCAAGTACATATTTATTTTCAATTTTTTCCCAAAATGTTTTTTATTGAGCGTTTACGGTATATTTCAAATACATTTCAGTAATACATTAAATATTCATTTTCAACCTTATAATTGTGCCTGCATCTTGGAAGTCATTTGTAAAGTAATAGGTACAGAGGTGACATCTAAATACAATAAGAATAAAGAACTGTCTAAATTAAAAAAAAAATTAATTAAAAGGGATAAAATAAAGAAATAAAAATATTTTAAAAAATGGCCCCCCTCCCCATAAACCCCCCCTGTCCTTATCGTCTTCCCCTATTAATCTCATACTTAGCCTTTACTACACACACCCCTCAACTCCTCCCTGCTAGCCTTCCCTTTGCCCATCGAGCATGTAAATATTTGATGAGTTTCGCAAATATGTCTCTGGTGCAGATAGTTCTCATTTACCTCACTTAACCTCACACTTGTTCTACCACTTTTGAATACAGAAAACAGCTAATGCGCTGCTGCGTGCAACAATGAGCATGGAAAAGAAAATAAGTGTGGTGTGAGGAGGTAAGGTACAAGATTATAACCAATTGGGGATGTTATCAAGGCTTCACCTCCAGAGAACTCTGTGTTCATGTTTCCACAAAAACAAATGTTATTGTGATGTTCATGGCCCATTGCACTGTAGCTTGGTTCTCAGAATGTTGCTGCAAGACAAAAACATAGATTTTGGTCAGGGATCAAATGTTGCTCAAATACCAGAGATAAGACCTCAGTCACCTGCCAAGCAGAGTCAAGCTGACCTTCAGGCACAAGGTAAATCTGTTTTAACCCAGACTATCTGTTTCCAACTCAGTGAAAGAGGGCTACATAATAAAAGGTTCAGGAGAATCTCACTGCTGAAGAGTACAAGGACAATAAAAGGAAATCTAAGGTTCGGGTGACCCTGAACACTCTTCAAAAAGCAGCCAGTAATCGTTGCAGTGAAACCATTGCATTGTTTGCTTTAGTAGTCCAAATCTAAATGACATCAAAAACCTGTGAGGAGATCTAACGGTTGCAGTGTGGAGAAGCTTACTTGTCAACTGGCATTACAATTGCTTTCATAGCTTAGACATCAACTGACCGACCTGCTTTCAGCTCTTACTTTTCAACTGTTTTCAGTGCATACATACAAAATGACAATTCAACGACATAACACAGGGCCCAAAATTGAAACTTAAAATTTCAAATGCTCTCACAGATTGCATTTCAACAGATTTCAATTTCAACCAGTTCAATAGACAGTTCAAACCCTTTCAGTGCTAAAACTTCACTTCGCACCTAAACTGCTTTGTTTACGTCGTTTTCACCTGCAGTTTTCAGCGTAACACTTTTTGCTTCTAAAAATGTAACCTTTAAGTTTTTTTTCAGTCTGTATTGCAATCTTAAAATTAAGCTCTTCAATTGTATGTATTTTATTTTCAATTTTACCTTCACAATATTGTAAAGTTCAGATTCACAAAAATGGATGTGACCAATTATTTGCCATTCTGTCAGACATTTATCCGATATCAGTGTGTTAATCAAGTATGTATCATAGTGTGTATATTCAACAACCCACATGCTTACCTGAGTCAAATCCTATAAATATTTGTTTGATAAAATCCCCCAAATGTCAGATTTTATATTAAATGCCATTGCAGTAAATCTGTAAAAAAAAAAAAACTAAAACAAATCCTTATTGACATACTGTCCTAAACTCTTATGTTGAATAACTATCACCAGGAGATGGCAGTACTAACCATGAAAGATGCTCACTTTGGTACCTGATGTTGTGTACTTGTCATGCCCCACCCCCACCGCTGTTACTTTCACATCTTTATTAAAAACACACAGTGCCATATTCCTTTGATCTGTCTGTATATCAACTGCATTTTTCAGTCAGTCTGTCTTTATCCATCTCAGGTTTCATGATATAGTGTGTGGAGGATATTGAAAAATGAGCAGGTTTCAATATCCATGGACACTGCAGGAACACACTGTGTTGGCTTTACACTTAAGCACTAGACACTGATTAACCTGTTAAGTTTTTATGACCTGCTTTAGTGATGATGATGACAGACCTATGGACAGTGAACTCCACCTGCTGGCTATCAAAAACTGTAAACACTTAACTTGAACTAACACAAGCTCAGGCTAATGTTTCACAAAGTCAAAGGAATTCCTCTTAGATCAGGTTGTTCCACAAAACCTCACTTTTCCAGGCAGGAGTGCTCAACATTTTCTTTTGAACTGGCAAACTGTTTTCCACACAAAAAAATGGAATTTGCAGTATTTGTAGACTAGCTCTGTTAAGAACACCTGAGATGACATGTAAATCTGATACTTACTAAGTATTCTGTGTTTTTGTTTCTTTAGCCTTCACAAATTTTTGTTCATGACGATCAAGAAACAAAGCAAATGTCAGATGCTATATCCACACATAACATTAGTCAATCCACACACCTCCAAATACACACAAGGCCGGAACAAAGAAAAACCAACAAAACAAAAAAACACTGACTCACTGAATGTTTAACTAGTGTGAAAAGATGACATCAGTCCACACCCTCAGTCTTCCCCGTTCTATCTGGGCTGAAACCTGAGGGGTACTGGCCTTATTGCCCAGACAGTGTTCCCTCACTGTTGTTCTAATACTAGTCAAACATTATTTTGAATGGCCAAACTCAATAGTGGCAGTGTTCAGCCCGGCAGTGTAAATATTAGCAAAGCACACAGAGAAGCAGGAGTTGCTATGTGTGTATCTGTGTGCTAAGTGTCGTCTCTCTGTCAGCTATGTCTACACAGTACACAGCAGCAACAATAAAGTTGGTGGAGACAAAAAAGAAAGAGGAAGAAAAAAAACAAAGAGAAAGGAATTTGGACTCATTCTGGCTTGATGTGCTCCCTTGTTTGACAAAGAAAGACATGCCATTTTTCTATTATTAGCTGTTTTTTTTTTTTTTTTTTTTTTGCAGTCAGTGATAGTCTCAAATTCTTGCCATTATCTCTGTTATGTCTATTTTGCCTCACACTTACCGTGACAAATCAACGCAGCTGTTGAGCATTTTAATCTTCCCAGTACAACCTAATGCTAATAAGCTTAACACAAAAAAGCTAACATCTTTGCTTTGTTGAGAAAAGTCAATTTATTCTGCCAACACTCTGTACCTAGAAGTCACATGATAGCCTACATAAACAAGACCAGGGCTGCCACTTTGTAGACAAAACCTCTCATTGGAGCTTCCGCACAACTGTTGAAGATTTTGTGTAACAAGTTCACTGACCATCAGTTCATCAGCAAAGTCAAGGACTCTCCAACGAGATTCTACATACAGAACTGTATGTTCTCTGGTAATTTGCCATGACAAATGTAGAAAAGGCTTTGTTTACTCATCCCTTAGGAGAATTTTGTTTAGTGGCAAGTCAAACATCAGGTGGTAGAGGAAACGGTCTACCATGAATTATGTCCGACAGTAATCCACTGTCATGGCCCCTTCATAAAGATGTTGCTTTGGAAATCGGTGATTGAGCTAATTTATACACTATATTAAGTACTTGTTATTGTCTAATTGTTACTTAGCTTACATTTGAGCCTGCTAATGATTATTAGAAACCAGAAACCTTGCATAATGGTTACTCTATTTAGTTAGAACGTTTTGGCCCGTAGAACTTCATATTTTGGTATTTTGGCCGGTTAAACAGGTGATGGTTCAGTAGACCCGAATAAAGACCAGAGCTAAATGGGTGTAGGGGCCACGTCAATATATGACAGCAATATTACTGTATCCATATCGCCATATATGTCAACTGATAAATAATAAGAAACTTCAGTACAGAAATGTCAAATTTTTTAGGTAGTTTTGACACAGTGTTTACATTACGTAGTTTGTCCACTGGAGTGCACCGACAAGTTTATATTTCAACTTTAAAATGTCCCGCTCAATACATATCTTGGTAACAATTCTTTATAAACAAATTTGAGGGATCCTTCCTAAAAACGTTTGATTATGTTATGTGTTTATGGGGGCATTTTTTTATATTGGCCAATATAACATTTACATTTTTTAAACTCCGATTTCAGTATTGGTTTCACAAACCCACTATCAGTTGAGCTATAATAAAGACTTGATTGTTTACAAGAACTGTCTAATATATAAAAAAGTAAAATGTGTCATCATGATCTGTATGATTGTTCGCTTAAATGAATTAAAAAAAAATCTTCAATGGTCACTCATACTCAGTAGGTGGATCATTAAAGATTGGATGGGTGCAAACAGAAATAATTAGTTTTTCTCCAAATTCCCTGTGGTGAGACAAACAGAACTAGGATGAATATGCTTCATGAACGGATATGCGCAAAATGGACACCTGTCATTATGGTTTGTTGACCGGTTACCTTGCCATGATGCCCTGCAACTCTTATACACCTGCTTTCATTTGTATTTTAGGAAGAATCACAGCGCCGGAGAACTTTGGTGTTCACTGTCATTTGGAAGAAATAGAAAGAGCAGCTGTGAAAATGTTTGCAGTTTTATCTCAGGAGAAATGGGCGGGAAGTACAAGTGTCTTCAGCTGGTTGTGAAGCATTCTCTTGAAATACTGTTTGTTTGGGCACAGACACAAAACACCAATGTAAGTGACGGGCTAGGCAAGCAAATAAACAAACAGGCTAATATTGACTATAGTTTTATGTGTGTTGATATGTGCCATATGTGCCTGCTGTTCATGCCAAACAACGTTTATCCCACTTTTTATGCATATAGTTTTGTCAATCAAAAGTTTTTAATTTTATTACCAAAGCCCGAATTGTGCCAATGTTATTGGTGATTACTTTAATAAACGATCCAGAAATGTTTTTATCAAGAATATGGTTTGATGTGTTGTTGACCATTATTAAGTAGGAGTTAACTGCTTTTCATATTCACATACCGGCAACAGGTAGTCAGCTTGTTAAGCTGCTTCAGGCAAGAGGATTTTAACAACCGGACACTGCTTATTAGGCCACTCTAAGTCAAAACTTACCTGATACAGGTATTTTTCATTTATTTTACCCTCAGGCTGCTTGTAGAAATGCCTACCTGGTCTTGCTCCTGGCCATAGGGCTTCACCTGTCAATTTCCCTGGCTTCAGTTCTAGCCCCAGGCTTCCTGCTGTAAACCTGTGCTGACATGCTGTATATCTCATACATTAAGCTGTTCCAGCAGGTCAGTTTCAAGAGAGCCCACATTGGAAGACCATACCAGTACCATATAGTCTGTCTCCTTCCCTTCTTTTGTATGTGTGAGCTAGAGTGTACATCTGTCACTCTGTATTGTATGTGTATGTGGTCTGCATCTCCAAAGAGAGAATGCCAGACATTGAGGCATGGCCCTGGGCTCATTCTCATGCAGGCCCATGGTGTTGGGCTGAGGAGAGGAGATAATTGCTTCTCTGAGGAGTGGATGGCCTTGGAGCTTTTCTTCATCTACTGGTGCCAGCCACCAAGCTGTCCGTCATATGGGGCTGATGACTGACATTCTGTGAGGAGAAACAAAGGCTATTAGCTGTGTATGTGCACAGCTGCTTCACAAGCATACAGAATTAACTTAAACATAACTTGCTTGCATACAAAGTAAGACATCGGCACATACACCATCAACACAGTCCTTGTGTTTTTCTTCACTTCCCTTCCCATTATCATCCTCCCTCCCCTCCTCCTCTTCCTGTGCTTTCTAATCTCACTTCACACCTGCTGTCTCTGACATACATGTTTCCCCTGAGAGAAGAGAGTGAAGCTTGAGTGAAGGGCTAAGGCTTGGTGTGGGAGGTGGCGAGGGAGAGACAGATTGAGCCTATTTTATACCAGACCTCCCCGTGGCAAGAGTTTGGGGCTCAAAGATGAGGTGTATCCCCTCACAGGGCAACACTGGTGCAGGACAAAGCCAAAAGTGGGTGCGATAATCAAAACTGGACAACACATGGCAGGGAATTATTAAATGAACATAGACAAATACCAGAAGAAAGGCATTAGGATGCATAGTTGTGTTCATTGTTGAATGATATTCAGAATATGCTTCTCATTTGAGATTTTACTCAATCCAAGGTAGTGGTGGTGTTTAAAATACATTTTAAGTTACCTTTTTTGGTGGGGTTAATATATACATGGTTATTCATAATTTTACAGCAGAGGGTTGTATAACAAGATTTCAGTTGTATTTCCCTTTTATGCTACTCACAAAACAAACGTTTTGTACAAAAAGCCTTGTGTGGAGGAGGAAACCAACGTGGTACCGCATGACGTGCAGTCAAAATGGTCGCTCCCTGACTGAGATCATTGAATCTTCTGTAAACTTGTTTTTGTGTTCAAATGAAATATTCAATTAAGAGTAGACATCTGTAAAGTGTCAAAGCCTCCCGCTCCTGGTTGATTGGCATGACTTCGACACTGGTGTGTATTTCAGCTCCCTCCACAGGGTGTGGAGCTCTAATGAGGGGGAAATTTGTGCTTGCTAAGCATGGCCAGATTTATGAGCCAGCAAGGCTCTCCAGGTCTGCACTGACAACGGATATAAACACAAGGACTCTTCAGGGGGACTGTATCACATGGGGAATTGGGACCCTCCCAACATGGTTGTGTGTGAGGGGGCGGTGTCACAGGGAGTGAGCACAAATGATGGATTTTACAAATCACGGTTGGTTCATTTCAGTATCATTTTACTGGTGGTTTATATCATTGACTGTATATAAAGATCGACGACGCAGCGCCACTTCCTCCCACTGTACAAAAATGGAGCCAAAATATCCCCAGACACTGGAGCTGCCATCTTGCTGTGGTGATGTCATTTGGAGCCAGAGTCTGCGCTGTAGAGATCGGGGTTAACGCCACAGTATCAAGGGCCCGTCTATAAAATCATGATGCAAAACCCCCTTTTTACAGCATCAAATAGCTAATTAACATCAAACTTGTAAGGGCCGTTCTGTAAAGCCATGCTTTTAAACAGCAACATAAGGCCAGTGAATAAGTAATAGTGACTATGTGACGTGTCTGTCTGATATCCAAAACATTTATTAAGGTTCTTGTTAGTACCAGTACATTGAATCCGTGCATAACCAGTTGCAAGGGAACTGTAATTTAGGGAATAGTTAAGGTCAAGCATAAATAAAGAAAATAACACACAATCCTCACTTAACTAACTAGTACCAAAAACACAATTGATCCGTGCACCAGATATTGTGGTGCACAGATGTCACATATCTGGAGTCGTTTTGGTAGACTTGAGAATAAGAAGCTTCTAAACAGCTTGCAAATCAATGCCTATTTAGTCAAACCTGAAACTCCTTGAGCCCATTAGAGATGAATTGTTGCTAGTTATTCTTAGTACACAAGTCTGACCAGTATCTTGTCTGTTAATAGAAATTACTTGTTTTGCATTTATATTTTCTTTGCTTCTTGTTTGAAAAAACTGCATGTAAAAGTTGGATAGAATTTATGAAATTGATATTTTGATCTGAGAAAATGTTCCCAATAGTCCCAATAAAAAAAAAAGAGAGAAATATACATATAAAGTGGTAATTGGTACGATTTGGCTGTGATACTTCTTTAGACACTTAATGATAATGGTCCTTGTCACACATGACTTCCATAATATCGCTAAGTATTCACACTAATGGAAAGTGCATTGCTGCTTTTACTACTTACATGAATGGCTAAGCAATCACACTTTGGGTGTCGTGTTTCCTTGTTTCTTTGTGGAAAGTCGGGTGGATTTCATACAGGGTGAGAATCTTAGGTGTTATTAGTGGTTTCAACAGGAAGAGTTGTGTTCCCGGATTATTTTCCCTACGTTTTCACTTTTCCCTTGTTCTGGCTTTCAATTAACTTATTCTTTCCTGGAATGGCATTTTGCATACATGGTGTTAACTCTCCTTGGGACTCCACTCTTATCCTTTAGTTTGGTTAGTCAGAAATTTATGGTGAAACAGCATAGGACCGTATTTCCTTAGGAAATTAGGGTACATCATGAGCATGTCAGTGGTTTCAGTTGATTGAGGGTATGGCTTTCCTTTTCAGCTGTTCTCTTGTTTGGATATACTTTAACCCAGCCATTTAAAAGCCATTTTGTTTTCCACCCGCTATGAATTTGCCGTTTTGTCTGGCTTCAAACCAATCCTGACCTTTTCTTAACATCTTGCCTCACTATTCTTCAAGTGGCAATGAAAACAAGGTGTGGTGGAAAGTCATCTTGGATATTTGAAAACACTGTCAAATTTGACATGTTCACTACTCTTGCAGCTTTATGAGGGAATTGAGGTGTTTATGGGAGTGATGGGGTTAAAGCTCTTATTGTTAAATTATGTGATCATCAATCATGCACACATTTGAAGCAGAACAAAGCAGAATAGTTTCCCTCAGGTTCTAATAGCTTTTAGTCCCTAGGCATTTTCAGCCAAACTCTATTTCAATGTTTCCCTGTTCTCTTAATTCCATTTGGCTGTTGGTTTTGCTGTGGCAAACCATTAAAACTGAATATTTTTTAAATTATTTTATGTACGCGTCACCCACTGAGACCGATTTGAATTCATTATGGATACACAATGAAATACATCTAGACATATTTGTATGCGTTCAGCAGATCGCTGTAATTCAGCTCTGAGACGATTTAATAATTAGGATTAATATAATGTGACGCAGCAATCGCAATGTAATTCTACCTAAATTATAATTTTGCATTGGCTTTCAAGAAGGAATCCTAATAGCTATATGGTATATATTGTAGTGGAGAGAATGATGGTGTTCACATCCTATTTAGAATCCAAACACTCAACTGAGTAAACTGTAATGGCTTTTTAACAGTGAGATCTTCTTCTTTTCCTTTCGGCTGTTCCCTTTCAGGGGTCGCCACAGCGAATCATGCGCCTCCATCTAACCCTGTCCTCTGCATCCTCTTCACTCACACCAATTAACTTCATGTCCTCTCTCACTACATCCATAAATCTCCTCTTTGGTCTTCCTCTAGACCTCCTGCCTGGCAGCTCCAACCTCAGCATTCTTCTACCAATATATTCAAAGTCTCTCCTTTGAACGTGTCCAAACCACCTCAATCTGGCCTCTCTGGCTTTATCTCCGAAACATCTAACATGAGCTGTCCCTCTGATGTACTCGTTCCTGATCCTGTCCATCCTCGTCACTCCCAAAGAGAACCTCAACATCTTAAGCTCTGCCACCTCCAGCTCTGCCTCTTGTCTCTTCTTCAGTGCCACTGTCTCTAAGCTGTACAGCATCGCTGGTCTCACCACCGTCTTGAACACCTTTCCTTTCATTCTTGCTGATACTCTTTTATCACACAACACACCTGACACTTTTCTCCACCCGTTCCAACCTGCTTGCACTCGCCTCTTCACCTCTTTTCCACAGTCTCCATTGCTCTGGACCGTTGACCCTAAGTACTTAAAGTCCTGCACCTTCTTCACCTCTGCTCCCTGTAACCTCACCGTTCCACCTGGGTCCCTCTCATTGACACACATGTATTCTGTCTTACTGCGGCTAAGCTTCATTCCTCTGTTTTCCAGAGCAGACCTCCATCTCTCTAGATTCTCCTCCACCTGCTCCCTGCTCTCACTACAAATCACAATGTCATCCGCAAACATCATAGTCCATGGAGATTCCTGTCTAACCTCATCCGTCAGCCTGTCCATCACCAGAGCAAACAAGAAGGGGCTCAGAGCCGATCCTTGATGCAGACCCACCTCCACCTTGAACTCCTCTGTCGCTCCTACAGCACACCTCACCACGGTCTTACAGCTCTCATACATGTCCTGCACCATTCTAACATACTTCTCTGACACTCCAGACTTCCTCATGCAATACCACAGCTCCTCTCTCGGCACCCTGTCATACGCTTTCTCTAAATCTACAAAGACACAATGCAACTCCCTGTGACCTTCTCTGTACTTCTCCATCAGCATCCTCAAAGCAAATACTGCATCTGTTGTGCTCTTTCTAGGCATGAAACCATATTGCTGCTCACAAATGCTCACCTCTGCCCTTAGCCTAGCTTCCACTACTCTTTCCCACAACTTCATTGTATGGCTCATCAGCTTTATTCCTCTGTAGTTGCCACAGCTCTGCACATCTCCCTTGTTCTTGAAAATTGGCACCAGTACACTTCTCCTCCATTCCTCGGGCATCCTCTCACTCTCCAAGATCTGGTTAAACAAACTAGTCAGAAACTCTACTGCCACCTCTCCTAGACACTTCCATACCTCCACAGGTATGTCATCAGGACCAACTGCCTTTCCACTCTTCATCCTCTTCAACATCCTCCTCACTTCACTCTTGCTAATCTTTGCTACTTCCTGCTCCACCCCAGTCACCTCGTCTACTCTTCGTTCCCTTTCATTTTCCTCATTCATCAACTCTTCAAAGTACTCCTTCCATCTTCCCATCACACTCCTGGCACCTGTCACTACATTTCCATCCTTATCTTTAATCACCCTAACCTGCTGCACATCCTTCCCATCTCTATCTCTTTGTCTGGCCAACCTGTACAAATCCACCTCTCCCTCTTTAGTGTCCAACCTAGCATACAAGTCCTCATATGCTCTTTGTTTGGCCTTTGCCACCTCTACCTTCACCTTACGCTGCATCTCCCTGTATTCCTGTCTACTCTCTTCAGTCCTCTCAGTGTCCCACTTCTTCTTTGCTACCCTCTTTCTCTGTATACACTCCTGAACTTCCTGGTTCCACCACCAAGTCTCTTTGTCCACTTTCCTCTTTCCAGATGACACACCGAGTACCCTCCTACCTGTCTCCCTGATCACATTAGCTGTAGTGGTCCAGTCATCTGGGAGCACTTCCTGACCTCCCAGAGTCTGTCTCAGCTCCTCCCTGAAAACTAAACGACATTCTTCCTTTTTCAACTTCCACCACTTCGTCCTCTGCTCTGCCTTTGTCCTCTTCATCTTCCTCACCACCAGAGTCATTTTACACACTAGCATCCTGTGTTGTCTGGCTACACTCTCCCCTACCACTACTTTACAGTCACTGGTCTCTTTCAGATTACAACGTCTACACAAGATGTAGTCCACCTGAGTGCTTCTCCCTCCGCTCTTATAGGTCACCCTATGTTCCTGCCTCTTCTGGAAGAAAGTGTTCACTACAGCCATTTCCATCCTCTTTGCAAAGTCTACCACCATCTGTCCTTCTGCGTTCCTGTCCTGAAGACCAAACCTGCCCATCACATTCTCATCACCTCTGTTCCCTTCACCTACATGCCCGTTGAAATCTGCACCAATCACCACTCTCTCACCTCTGGGGATGCTCTGCATCACTTCATCTAACTCACTCCAGAATTTCTCCTTCTCTTCTAACTCACATCCTACCTGTGGGGCATAACCACTCACAACACTGAACATCACCCCTTCAATTTCCAGCTTCAGGCTCATCAACCTGTCTGACACTCTTTTCACCTCAAGAACATTCCTCACAAACTCCTCTTTCAGGATAACTCCTACTCCGTTTCTCTTCCTATCTGACCCATGGTAGAACAACTTGAACCCTGCTCCTAAGCTTCTAGCCTTGCTACCTTTCCACCTGGTCTCCTGGACACACAGTATGTCCACCTTCCTTCTCTGCATCATGTCAATCAACTCTCTAGCCTTCCCTGTCATAGTTCCAATGTTCAAAGTCCCTACTGTCAGTCCTACATTCTTAGCTTTCCTCTTCTCTCTCTGCCTACGAACACACCTTCCTCCTCTCCTTCTTCGTCTTCGACCAACAGTAGTCCAATTTCCACCGGTACCCTGTAGGTCAACAGCACCGGTGGCGGTCGTTGTTAACCCGGGCCCCGACCGATCCGGTATGGAAGTCATTGTCATGATTCGCATTTTTAGTTTGGCATGTGTTTTACGTCGGATGCCCTTCCTGACACAACCCTCTGCATTTATCCAGACTTGGGACTGGCACATGAAGACACTGGCTTGTGCCCCCCTGCGGTTGCATTCTTTTTAACAGTGAGATGATCTGTGTTAATAATGTGAGCATTTTTAAATAAATCTTTTTAATTTCTCAGTACTTTCGGGCATATACTTTGTTTTTGTTATGTAAAGAACTCTCATTATATTTGTTCGACATGAAATCTTCATCAGGACCTACCTTTCAGGGATTGGTCTGTCAAAGATCATTTATTTTTCACAGTAAATAGGATGCAGCACTTCCAGATGAGAAAAAAAAAAAATTGTTATTTAGGTCTGTGGGCACAGGTGCACATTGGAGTCTTAAGTGTCTTTAGAAGCAGACTCTCAAGTCAATCTGAGCAGGAAGCTTGAACAATAGAACAGTGCTTGTATTTTTATTCTGCCCTCTTCATCCAGGGCAGAGCCATTAAGGAGCACTCTGGGTGTCAGCTGGATGAAGTTTTCTTCCCTGCATCTCTCTGACAGGCCAAGATTTGTTCTCTTGCTGAGAGAATTGGTTTGAGTCTTATAGTTCTATTGTCCCCGAGATGACAGTTCTCCTAACAGCTCTGCTTTAGCCCACACCTCCAACACCCACTGTCATCAAAACCACAACACTGCGGGCAAAGTGCAGCTTGATGTTAGCTGTGCTCAGTGCTGTCTATCCTAAATCTATCTTATACACAATACAATGTTAGCCACAAAGTGTACTCACATTTTTATGTTTTGTTTATATATTATTTTATTTCATTATTGTCAATCACTCAAAATTGATTAGTATTATAAATGCCGTTTGAGGTCTGATATTTCTAAGTAGCGTGTCATTGTTATTTTGGAAGAGACTGCTGTATTGCGATCTAAACTGCTATTATTTTACATGGAATTGTATTACTCTGCAGTCTATGAGTTGTGGTCTGTTTTGATTTCTCATACGTTTAGTGACATGCCGCACCTTGTTAAAAGACCAATAATATTTCTCTAATATTCAGTTTTGATACTTTTTGTAGCCATGCATGCTAGTGACAAATGTTTGTGTGGTCACAGAATTATTTTTCTTTCAAGTATAATAATTTCAAACATATGTTTTGTGTTTCATACTTTGTTCGACTTGGAACAAATCCTTTCAAAAGTTGAAATAGGACAGTGGAAAAATTTTAAAGCTTTGAATTAAAGGATATTGTTGGTAAACTTGTACATGTCGTAAAAGCACACATTGTGAGCCGTAGGCTCTTTTTCTAAATTGATGCATTGACCTGTAAGAAATATTGCACAAATACATCTAATTACTCTAAATGCCATTTCTAACAATTCATGATATTATATGTTTTGCAGGTGTTATACCGTACTTGTCTAAATAAACCTTCCATTTTCAAACTCTTTATAGATACTGTGAATTTAAATGGCAGATGGCACTACCGTTTCCATAGGGGACTCCAAAGAGAGTTTTAAATGGATTACCATTTCGTAAGTTTAGCTCATCATCATTAGGCAACTAGGAGGGAGTGGATGTGTCTTTTGGTTGCAAATCCGCACCATGGGAGCTCGGAGGACTGAGTGGAATATGGGACGATAGCAGGCATCCAGATATCTGTGGATTATAGGAAATCCCTTTTATAAAACCAGTGCCTGTTTGGAAGAGAGAGCAGACGGGGAGTGGAAGAAATTGATTTGTAACTGTAAAATGATCCCTTCCCTGGGTGAAGCAGTGCATATTGCTGTTAGTGGGGGGCAGGCCAGTTTAATATGGGGACCAAAGTGCAGGGTCTAAGGATAGAGGGTGTCGTATGCTGTGCAGATTGTAAAGCCCCTTGAGGCAGATTTGTGATATTGGGCTATATAAAATATAAAATTGACTTGACATCTAAGCCTTAATTTGAGTGTGCGACAACATCAGGGGGAGGAATTGAATTGAGAGTCAGAGTGAATATATTTTAGTCTATTTGCATGGATTAGGTGTGTGTCTCGTGAATTGTGTAGTTGTGGACTGTATGTTGATTTTGATACATCATGGAATTCAGATTTGCCTCCAGTTGTGTTCATGTGACCTCTCAGACTGTATTTTGTGGTTCCTTTTGTCCCAACCATTCAGGTGCCTTAGTACTTATTCTTTTCCTAGTCAAGATCAAGGTAGGGTCTTTAGCATATTTTGGAAAATAAGAGATGACCACAAAGTACCAAGCCAACGTCAGTATTTTCATTTTAACCATGGCTCACCTTAAGGCTGCACGATATATCGTTTCAGCATCAACATTGCGATGTGTGCACGTGCAATAGTTACATCGCAAGGATGTGCGATGCAAATTAACGTCGTGCTACAACTTTTTTGCTGTTTTGATACAAAAGAAAAACTTGCATGGTTCTCAGTTTCCATGACTAATCTACAAGTGAAGTCTGTCTGATGTTACATAATTTAGGAGTTCTTGGTTACCCGGAGTTTGATGTTAGTGCAGGCTCTGCAATGCACAGTGAACTGGCAGTGTTTCTCAGAGCTGCCAGTGTTTTTCAGTTAAGGTTTTTAGGAGGAGAGATACACCAGCTTTACCGTGGCATCAGATCCCATTGTAAAGTCCTCGTCACTGTAACCAACTTGTGCTAAAAAACAAGACTTGTACCGTGATCGACGGTACTGGGAGTGTACATATTATAAATAATCACTGCTACTAGACTGCGAATACAGATGCTGCAATTTCCATTTTGAATACCTGATTTGATTTGTTTTGTGGGGATCCGTGGTAAAACCCAAAGCGGACTTTTGAGTTGTCTTTCTTTTTGTGGTTGTGAACTGGATTGGAACTGAATGGTTTTGGGGTTGTAGGGAAAGCAAAATAGACTCTTTACCGAGTGGATTGAACTCTGTGGGACGTGTTTTTCCACATGCTCACACCCACACCAATATTGCTTCCCTTGCTTGATTTAATACACCTAATGAAAACTGAATTCAGTTGTGGTCTGTTTGTTTTTGCAGTGCTTGTTTTTGGTGACATGTATTTCATTGCTACTTGCTATTTATTTTATTGTTTTGTATGGTTTGATGGAGCTATTTTATTTCTATTTTATAATTATTATTTGTCAGATTTGACTGACTGGCACCTCTCTCCATTTAAGTGTCAAACTCGCTCCAAAAAAGTTCTAGAATGATGAATTCTTTCCAAATACAGCGATTCAAGTCATCTGGTGAAAATTCCTGTATTTTTTCATATTGTAGTATTTATCGCACAAAAACAAAATATCGCAATGTCAGTTTTTTTTACAATATCGTGCAGCCCTTGTTCAACTGAACTGATTGTGTGTGGTATGAAAGGTGGTGCTCTTAGTGACAAACCCACAGAGAATTATCACCCGTCTCAGCAGTTCCAGCTCGTTTCAGCTCGTTGTTTTGGTTTTCTGTCCTGTAACTTCACTGTTTGGTTTAATGCATCAGCTTTATTTTGGCCACAGAAGGCAGTGTTTTCAGCAAAAAAGCCCTGTACTGTAAACCCACTGTGAGCTACCTGCTCAGCACCAAATGGCAAACAGATAAAGCTAGCAACTATCTCACGAACATAGTGGAGAATTTAGAATGTCCTCTAGGAATTAGTGGTGACCAAAACAGAGTTAAAAGGAGAGTGAATTTTGGACTTAAATTCATCAGGTGCCCAGAAACCCAACTTGAAATGATGATGGTATGTTGGTGTCAGTGTTGCTTATGTTTGCACATGTAAGTTTTGCAGTCTTTCTGCTCCCTAGAGGTCAAAAATTGCTTAATGCAGCTTTAAGGAAATGGTGCATGTTTGTTGGTTTGTGTGTTTATCTTTAATAAAGAAACAGAGAATGCTCCATGGAATTCTTCATATAGGTTATAAACACATGAACAAAGCTAGTCCGTACTAGTTTCCGTACTCATCGACAAGTCCAGGCAGCAGCACTTGTAACTTGCAGATAACATTTTCCTACAGGTGTAGGAAAAAGAGAGAGACAAAGATATAAGCAAAAAAGCTTAGGTAGAGTTGGTCTGGTGAAATGCGAAGGCTCTTGCCTACCTAATTATGTAGTTTGCTCCAGCTCTATGTTCAGTCCTGTCATGTCAGAACCGCTGTAACCGCAGGTTACACAACGCAGGGAAGGCCCCTCTCCTTGCAGTCACAACCCACCTCTTCCTGCTCTCTTGATCCTGCTTTTCGCCACCCAGGAGGAACAAATCACAGGGGCTTTCTCATTCTTTGGTACTTATATTGTCTGAGCTGTGCAACAACAGCACACTTCATATTTACGTACATAGTGGAGACTTTGCTGCTCTGCATGTAATACTTTATATTCACAGTGATGCAAAGAAAAAAGTCACTGAACATCACATTTTAATAGTGTCAGTCCTATTTAGCGAACCTTTTTAAAATTTAGTTTTCACTGGCCAACCACATCTAAATTAGTTAAAACTAAATTTATGTGCTTTTTGCATACATCACTTCAGAGTTGCAGACACTATAAATCTATCTAAGTGCAGAATGCCAGTGCAGTCAACATACTCTTATGGTAGGACAATGATGCGATAGCAGGACAAAAACACCAGTACACACCATAAAAACATTACGTTTTTCAAGGTTTTTCTACCTTTTAAGTGACTAAGCTGCCTCTAAATTGTGAGTTAACAGTGTTTTTCAGCCACTGTGCTGCGGTACACTAGTGTGCCTGTGAGGGATTGTCAGGTGTGCCATGGGAAATTATTCAATTTCACCTAAATGGTCTAAAAAACATTTTTTGAAAACTAATTAATTGAAAGAAGAAATATGAAAGATCATAAAATACTTTTTTTCTTTGTGTTTATTTGATTTCTATTCAAGACACTTTGATAAGAATGACTGTATATTGTTAATATAGGCTACAGAGTTTCATTTTCTTAACATTTTCGGTTGGTGGTGTGCCTTGTGATTTTTTTTTTTCAATGAAAAAATGTACCTTGGCTCAAAAAAGGTTGAAAAACACTGAGTTAACAGATCCACAGAAGTACTGAATTGAGGATGTTTAAAGTCTCCCATTAGTTGTTATAGTGTAAAACTCACAAAGGTAACTTTACAGAAGTTTAGAAAATCCGTTTGATAAACTTATATTCAGTTCTGTCAAAATATATCTCGTGTTTTTAACACACTTAATTAAAAATCAATGCCCACTGATCATTCGCTAAACTTTTCATCACATTAACATAACTTGAACTCAAGTTCTGAAATGCTTCTTAATGTGGTTAAATTCTAGGCTGGTGTGATTGCACAACATTAGTTTCTTCTGTTTTTAAAGTAGTCATGGTGATAACCTTGATGAAAGACATTTTAATCCTTAAACAAACTGGTCACCTCCCATTTTGGTCTTTTAAATTCTCACCTGTCCTATCTTCACCACCCAGATTAGATTGCCTTCAGGAACTCAAGCCTAGACTTGCAACCAGGGTTGGGTATCGAGAACAAGCTCGGAGTTGGAACCAGTTCTAAATGTATAAGTCATTCATTAAAAAACATACCTTGCAATTCTGTTTGGACCTACTGGTTACGTATTTGTAGATCTAGTGTTCAAAACTCTGGTTAAGCCTTTCCAAAGGTAGTAGTGTGAGGAAAATGACTTCATGTAAAAGAGGAACTGCAACATAGTATATGCAGTTTTTGTGTCGTCCTGAGTCATTGTCATAATAAATACAGAAGTAGATTGTGAACATCTGTTTGGAAATATGGTGCCTTGTTTCATTAAGTGGAAAATATTTTGACTGATTTGAGAGGGGAATGACTAAATTGTTGAAATTTAGATGCACAGCTGCTTTAGTAACGCCGCTAAGAATATAAGAACAGGATAAAAATCCAAGTTAAACTAATTCATGTTTGTAAAGTTAGTACAAGTCCTAAACGGTACGTAACTGCCAAAACAAGAATTTCATCAGGAGGTTAAACAATGCTTTTGATTACAAAGCTGACAAAACTGTCTTCTAATATTAGTGGATGCTAAATTAATCACAGAGGACTTCAAAGTTCCTAACAAACAGTGGTTTGTTGAACAAATTGCAAGAAAAACCTCAACATTTTTGCTGAGAAAGTATTCATTCAAGTGATTCACCAACCTATTTCCTTGGAGTAATGACTAATGAGGTCTTTTTGTATTCTGAAACTCCAGTGCACCTGGCATTAACATGCATCCTTGGTGATCATATGGTGCTTAAATAGAGCATAAACACATGATATTCACTGTAGTACCCTTTTTTAATAGGGCAAAATTCAAATGACAAGCAAATAACATTTGGTCCATAGGTCTGCCTTGACTAATGGATACTTAATTCCGTTGTGATAAATGTAAATAATAGGAAGAGACTTTTTTCACAGTAGACATTTTGGCGCCTGGCTCTAATACCACCATGAGATTCACATGGTTGGTTTGGTCTCAACAACTAATGGATGGATTGGCATGAACTTTGGTCCAGTCATTCATGTTCCCCTAACAGTGAATTGTAATAACTTTGGTGATCCCCTGACTTTTCATGTAGTGCCATCATCAGGCTAAATTTAAATGTGTACTACTAAATACTATTAAAGTAAATACTTTACTTTATAACTAGACACCTGCAAAAATAATGGCATTCCTATCAGCCTCTGTTGTATTTAGGGCCAATTAGAGGGAGACACAGGAGTAGGCCTGCACGATAAATCGTTATAAAATCGTGATCTCGATTCACCATGTTCACGATTTTAATTTTAAATGACTTCGATTTAAAAAAAAAATAATAATAAAAATCTGGGCTTTGTTTTGAAAAGACAGCTCTCGCAAAGTTCAGGGCTTCACCCTCAGCCAATGACAAAGCACCTTTTAGTCACTTGTTTCACTCGTCGAGCGAGTGTGGTAGTTCGGAAATTAAAAAAAAGGATATTAGTGGTGTAACGGATCACAAAGCTCAGGGTTCGGATCACATTACGGGTCACGAGTCACGGATCGGATAATTTTTCCTATCCTTTGGACCTTTGGTGTCTACATACCGTTACAGTTTTTTCCACCACCCTTCTTCCGTCATCATTACATTTTACGGGGAAGAAGCGCAATTAATCCGCGGGTCACGTGCGTGCCGAACCGTGCTATCCGTTTCACCCCTAATGGATATTGATGAAAACTTGTAGGCTTGTGGCGATGGGCAGTTTTCTATGTGCCAAAACAAATATTTTTGGTACTGCCAGTTTGTTTAGTCATGGTTCATGTGTGTAATAAACATTATTCTTAAGAAGAAAAAAAATCGTTGCAGAGAATCTTGATATCAATTCTAAGCTAAAAAATCGTGTTTCATATTTTTCCCTGAATTGTCCAGGCCTACATGGGAGAGGATTTTCACTCCTGTCTCATTCCACTCTCAAAAATACTCCTGTCCCGTCCCAATCTTGGAAGAATGGCTCCCGTCCATAGACTGTATTATGCAGATGGCCGCTGCGTCTCCACTTCCTCTCCATAGACTGTAATGAAGCCAAAATATCCCGGATATGGGCGCAGCCATCTTGCACTTTTAAAGTCCTTTAGATCCAGAATCTTGCGCAGTAGTGTTCGGAGTTGGAGCCGCGGTATTGAGGTCCCGCCCATACACCCGGCTGACTCGATTGCGAGCAGAGCTCACCTGTCAGTCATGAAATTAAACCCAATTTTTATAGCATCAACTAATTGTAACCAAACTAATCAGAAAAACGAATAAATCAGTGTGATAAGAACTACCTAAACTGACAGAAATCATCTTGGGGAAAAATGTATTTGGTGTGTACTTTTGAGTTTTTACTTTGGCTCGTGTTACATGCTAACATTCCGGGACCTATACTGCAGCCAGCCACCACAGGGCGATCTAGATGTCTTGGCTTCACTTTTAGGGAATGGTCATGTCCATCTTTATATGCTGTCTATGCTCCTGTCCATCCCGTTGCCGATTTAATAATTTTTTTTTTTTTTTAATAATCAGAAAATAGCGTTTCTTCATGTTAGAAATGCATATTTATATATAAAAACGTACCTATGATTACCAGTCCCGCCTGCCCCTGTTGACTTTTTTCCCTGTCCCGTGATGAATAGTGTAACCGACTCCCATCCTGCAGGAATCCTGTAAACGTCAGCCTCTAGTGCCAATTTGCAAATGTTAGCATGCTAACCCGCTAAACTAAGATTCTTATAAACATTATACCTGATAAACATCAGCGTGGTCATTCTGACCATGTTAACATGCTGACGTTGGAAACTAGCTCAAAGCACTGCTGTGCTTAAGTACAGCCTCACAGAGCCGCTAGCATGGCTGTAGACTCTTTAGTCTTATTGATCATCATCTTTATAATGTTTATTTCTAGAGCTGCAACTATTGGTCATTTATTTGATTAGTCAAGTGACAGAAAATTAATTTGAAAACTATTTTGATAAGCGAATTAATCCTTTAAATAGTTTTACAAGCAAAAATGTCTCTCATTTCATGGTTACAGGTTCTCAAATGTGAGACTTTTCTGCTTTTCCTTGTCTTAACATTACAGTAAATGGATATACTGGGTTTTGGACTGTTGTGATGGGAATTTCTTACTGTTTTCTGATGTTTTATAGAAATAACTTGAGCAATGATCCAGAGTACCAACTGCTGGTCATCTAGTGACTATAGTTAACCAATGTCCACAAAATATGCCTTGAAAATTGGTTTTGTATCTTGTAGAAAATAAAAATGTTGCACCAAATTTAATATCATGGCCCCACACTCTCAATTAGCTATGTTTTCCAAAGGATCGGGGCACCACTTCACACTTTGAGGCAGATGAGGCTGCTAATCTCCGTGAACTTCGTTCACCTTTGACAGACACACACTGGCATCATTTCATTTCTGCCCAAATCCTAAACCAGTGCTAAACACAAATGGTGCAAAGACGTCTGGAATGTGTCTTATTGTTGTCAAGTGCCAGGCTGAGATGTAAATGAACGGTTACCCTTGGGTATGTGCCTCACGCACAGCGATAATCATCAGTAGTCATTCCCTTCCCCTCATGTTTTGTTTTGTATGATTAAACAAGGGTTGTTTTGCCACTTGTAGGCAGATGATATAAAAATAGTGGCTGCCTTTATCAGATGGCAGATGACTTGACCCTGAAAGCAGCAGACCACACACTGTCCCACGTGACGGTCACCACAGGTAAACACACACATGAATAGGCTGTGCTGATGGTGTAAACACATATGATAGATAACTTTGTCCTTCTGTTTGAATGGTTAGATCACCAAGAGGCATGGTATCCAGCACTAAATGCCCGTCTTAACAAGACATCAATGTTTTAGGCATTTAACAGATGCTGTTTTCTAAAGTGGCTCACAGTTGAGTGAACCTGTTCAGTGTTGTGTTCAAGGACATTGACAGTACATGTGGCTGCTGCTGGTCTCATCCAGTTTTGTTAGTTATCTTAAAGTCAGTCATATTGTTATCAACAGTATTGTTATATATGTGTGAAGTAATTTCAATTAAAATTTCCTAAAAACAAAAAGAAGATATATTTGCATTATCAGCACAATAAATGATCTTTCAGTGGCATAATAGAAGATTTTTCACTTGTTTTTAAGATCTTTTTTGCACTTGTTGGACATTGGTGCCTCTTAAGTCTTTATTGTTTTTAAGATTTCCGACTGTATACACGATTCTGTCACCACAAGAAAAACAGCAGCATTATGTTCACGTTTACCTCACAAGGATGTCTAGTGGCCATGTGAAGTAAGACTTTTCTTTCCAAAGTTAAGGTCGGAAATAATATTTCGCTGTTATTGGTGCCACAAAATCTCATAAAGAGGAGGTGGGGAGATGAAGGATTAACACATTGTGTGACTTCTGTTCATTTTCCTTTTCCTACTGACAGTCAATGTTGTTTTGCTTTAACCATGTCCACATTCTTTGCCTAACCTTAACCAAGTACTTTTTTAAAACCAAATTCACGATCTTTTCCTAATCTTAACCAAGTAGTTTTTGTGACTAAACCTAACCAAATCAGCAAACAGTCATATTAAGCATTTTTGTAACGGTCAGATGTAACAGTTTGGGAAGGCACTGCCTGAAGAAAGTGCTCGTGTCATTTTAGATGGCAATGAAAAATTACATATTTTGGTGTTTAGTTGGAAGACTTGTTGGCAGTGAAGCTGTGTGTAACTGACAAGAATTTTGTTCCATTCCCATGCTTCTAAGGCAAATATACCATTATAAGTTTGTAAGGAACAAAGATGTAGTATGGCATTTATAATGCTGGCAAGATCCTTAAGTCTGATTTGCGCTCATCCCATGCGTTGTTCATATTGTCAATTCATTACATCTTGACTATATTTGTGCATGGGACTCAGCCACTCATTGTGCTGCTTTCTGCTTGCTTGAGAGCATTCTACCCGTACAGACATGTTTGTGTGCACTTTCCCTAACCCTTCATAGATAAGAGCACCCTTATTGCTTGAGGACATGCGCTAATGTGGGCGCACTCAGACAACAACCTGGAACTCTTTAGAGAACATTAGTTCAGGGAAACAAAGCCTGATCTACATCAAAATACCATGATCATAATATCACATCAGCACTTTTGGCATGTGTTTATAGATGTACAGTGTACACGCTACATTTTCAGTCATGAACTGTCATAAGTCGTCATTGTGTTTTACCAGGTATTCAGTATTCTGACTTTCAACAGTGTTGGGAGAATTCTGGCTAGTTTTATTGCATGGACCCCAAACTAAGACTTGGGTTAGTTACAATGGTTATATCACAATAGAAATTCAGTAAATATGCTTATATGTTATGCGTAATTGTTTGAAATGAAAAATGTCCCTTTGGAGAATTAAATTGAATTACATGGCCACGATGGGGGAGGGCAGGAGTAGAGGACTATATCAAGATAGCCATTTCTTTCTCTGCTTTCTCCTCTGAAAATCAAAGTAATTAAAAGACTCATTCACGCAAAAGTGATTTTTGGCAGTTAGTCATTTGCCTTACTAACATTTCAAGCCTCCCCCTTTTCTGCAGACTTTAGCTGCCTAGACCTATAGGGCAAACTTACTGGACCGTTAGTGGCCAGTCAGTAGTCATTAATTACGAGGCAAACTGAGCTGACACTTGCTGATTGGAATGAGAAGCCCTTGTAAAGGAGACGGCTACAAATTTCCCTGATAGCTCAGGCATCCATTACTTAGCTGAATATACTCCCAAAAATGCAGTGATCAGAGCAGTGGATGTGTGAGAGTGGAGTAAAGAGGCAGCCTATTCTTTTTCACCAGTGCAGTAAGATTGGACAACATACTTTATCTACAGATATTTGTTATCAAATGAACTTACTGTAAACAGATGAATTAAGTGCACTAGTGCTGCACAATTACTCAATCATCATTATTATCATTATTATTATCATCTCATATTCATTCTCGTATTGCAAGATATTGTGGTTCACCATCTTCATTATTGGATTTTATGGTAAAACATTAAAAATGGACTCCATGGGATTAACAGAGGTTTAACTTTTGAACAATGAGATATTCACCCTGGTTCTCTGTGTCGGTGTGGTGTTTTTTTTAAATGGATTTTTCACTTATCACTTATATGCCAAATTTCCATGTGTTGTGATACCTGCGGCCTAGCCTCTGTGATCAGAGCCTGAGAAATGTGGGCTTAGTAGAAGTTTGATATTCACCGAAATCGTACGAACACTGTCGCGTGCGCCTCTTCATCTTAGCAGCACACTGTGTCTGTTTCTTCTTTTACCATTCCTCACTGCCAGACGTGGAGTGAATTTGTACCAGAACGCACATGACACGAGCACACATGCACGCATAGTTGCACACGGTTAAGTTGTGGCTCGTTTACGTAACAGCTGTTCCCACGGTGGCAAGTTTACATACACTAGTCAACTATAACTGACCACACGATCAAATAGTCATATAGTTTCATCATGTTGAGAATATTACACAGCATGATGCCATGGATGTAGTCGATTTTAATTAGCGGCATTAAGCAATATCGGTGAATAAACACAAGTAGTTTGTATTTTGAATGACTTAATTTACCTACTTTTGCTGAGCAAATGAAGCTGCAAGTCGACAGGTCAGGCTCATATAATAGGCTAGGCTATGAAAACGTAGCTAAGCTAGCTTTAATTTCCTGCAGGTATTGTGGACGCAGCACGAGCTGGCCAAGTTTAACAGGCTGTTAATGTATGCATGAAACCGTCACGGGAGTGAATGATGAAAGGGTGTTTTGCTGCCTGTTGATCTCTACTAGTTAACATTAGCTAGCTATAGACTGCCACTCAAAGGCAGTTACCGGCAAACTTTACGGTGGAATGATTTCTTGCATGTTACTCAGTGCATGAGTTGATGTCGTAAATCAATCAACACACCTTAAATGTCAATATGGCAACTTTGACCATTCCTTTTGTTTTTATTGGCTCTCCTGCATGACATATGCTTTAGTGATGACTGGATCTTCAAGTGTTATATATATATATATATAAACATATAGAATTGCTACCAGATTATGCTCACTGCTATATTTTAGTTAAATGTGATAAGAATATAATGTCTAAATGTCCATATCTTTATTTGACCTATTTTACACCCCAAGGAGTTGGCAATTGCAAATGTTGTTGACTAAGCCTACAGAAAAAAGTCTTACAGTGGTAATACGTTTTACTTGCAAAAGCAGTGGCAGCAAGTGTTAATGCAGGACTATGCAGAGTAGATGAGAAAACATAACTATAAATCTACAGTATCTAATTCCTTTAGAAAAGCAGTTAAGTTTATGAAATACACAGATGAATTATCATCAAAAAAACACAGTCCTAGTGCATGCTGTTCTCTAGATTTTATGATTTTGATGTATTCCCTTCACTTTTTCACTTTGTATCTAATCCCTTCCTCTGGCCTAAAGCTCCCCTCCCCAAGCTCATCACAACTTGTCACATCTTTTTGGGGTCACTTCATTCAGAGGCCAGCAGCAGGAGACCTCCGCAGGTTCTAAAAACAGATGTGACAGGCCTATTAAAATGAGTGATCTCTACTGCCCTGCTCTCCTCTGCCGCTGTAGCTAGAATGGGTACTAAGCTGTCTTCCCCCAGGGCACGGACAGGAGCAGCAGAGCGCAAAAGGCCTGGAAGATAAGGTGACAGTGGCACATAGCTGGCATTGTGGCAGCTTCTAGAATTATCTCCTGATGAGCTTTTCACTTTTGGGGAGGGCAGTGGAACCTGAGCTCTCATGCCTGAAGGCGGTGAGAGTCACACAGTGAGAAATAAACCTAGTCTGGAAAGAGTGGGTGCTCATATACATACAAACAGTAGGTCTGGATGATGTAGTTTGAGTACAGCAAGATCTAAACAGTCTTACACAGGGTTTGTTTCTGTACAATTTTGGCCAAAAACAAATATTATAAAGACTCAGACAGAAACTGTAACATATCCCTAAATTGTCCGAGGAAACACAAAGCCTGGTGCAAACACACACCAAACCACCAAATGGCCCGTGAAGCGTTTATTTTGCAGTAGCTGTGTGGAAAAGCAATCTGCTTGTCACTTTTTGTATCTACAGCAGCCTATATGGTATCATTGTCTTTTCTGCAAATCTCCCTGGGAGTAATAAACCACTGCAGGTTTAAGTCCCAGCACTAACTCATCCCCAGCCTCTGGAACAAAGATAATCCTATATGAAAACCATATGGACAGATGCCATCTGATTTAAAAACATGCAATACAAAAGTTAACATGCTTCACTCTCTAATTATTTAGGTTTAATTTGACAGTGAATCTCTGTTATTCTATTGTTTTTTAGCCACAATCTTTGTTTTTGTTTAAAAATAACACTTGTTCCACTCAAAAGTCAGGCATCCAGTATTATTTAACTTTTATAATGATCACCAGGGTTGGAAGAGGTACTGTGATGCTGTACTGTGCAATTTACTGACAAGGTAAAACATCTACTGCACATACGCAAGTGCTTGGTAGGAAAAAGCTGGTTTATTATTCTTTTAATGCCTAACTTCTACTGTAAGTGTTTTAATTAAAATGACAGTAATATTACTGTGTTAAATAATATCTGATACATAACCACATTTTCATTGTGCTTTCAAAGCTGCCCTTTTGGACTTGGCATATAGTATATCAGCACACCATAATAAATATACACAGAAATGAAAAATCAACATAAAGGAAGAAAGCAAAATCTCAAGAAAAGCAATTTCTATTCCTTTCAAGAGCGACACAGTAGGGGCTTCCTTGTATCCGACTTCTGTCAAATCTCTTATAAAAACAAATCAAAGTGTTTCTAACATTCCTCTTCAACACCTTGGTCTGTGTTTGAATTGTAAATGTCTTGGCACGAGGTGAAGTGGGAGCTGCTGCTCCAGAATTATTTATTCTGTTGGAAGGGCTGCCAGACTGTGTGAGAGGGTCTTCCTCTGAGGGCCGCAGCTCTGAGCTGCTGTCTGCTACAATCCACCCTGATCAATGGCTCGCTCTGTGATGAGCCAACTCCCTCACTGACTGAGGGGCAAAGGAGGCGAGGTGAAAAGAGGAGCATTTTTCCCCAACAACATTAATATGAGATCAAAAGAATTACGTTTACATGTCACAATTTCTCATTTGTCAGCTTTGTGGGGCCCTTGTGCATGTGTTCAAGTGTAAGTTTATCCTCATTGGCACCATTCACGAGCACCTGCCGCAGACTTTCTTTAATACTATGCTTGCATGAGCAACCAACCCTTAAAATCATGCTCATTTAGCTTTACAAACTATGTTTTATAGCCCAGTTTAATCAAAGTGCACTCATAATTCTGCCAAAAGTAATTAATTTACCCTTTATGTTTATTATGGTATAACGTTCTTTTTTTTTAGTAGTAATATTTTATTTCAGCCACATAAAAAAAATTAAAAAATGTTTTTCTTTTCTTTAAAGCTCCTGAAGATCACCAGAATCATTAGACCGAAGTGTTGGACAGGTGAAAAGACCAACAAAGTTTGCCATCCTTAAACTCCAGCCCTAGCAAAGGACAAAGAAAATGAAAGCAAACAAAGAATACACATGGAATATGCATAAATGGTCCTGCAGATAGATGAGGAGGAGTTTGAGGGAGGACGAGTGAACCAGAGACAGGGCTTGTCTCAGTGGGGTGGTGGACGGAGCAAGGGAGGTGATGGAAGCTAAACTAGCATGAAACTGCCTTCCGTCACGGATTACCAAGGCAGCGCCTTTCATTACCTGCCTCTCATAACAAGATATTTATGGCAACAGGAGGTGTTGGGGAGGCATGAGAAACGTGCAGCACATTTGCTTTACATAGAAATCCAATGATTGTGTGTGTGTGTGAGAGAGTGAGAGTTAATGGTGCAGAAAAAAAGTGAAATGCGTAGGGAAATTGCTGCTGCGATATGCTATATTATTGTCTATTTCATGGTTGTATGGGTTTGCTGACTGGATTGTTTGAGGGTGTTTTTACCAGGGACATGTCTAAGTTGAAGAATTGAGGTGAGATTATTCAAAGGTGTGGCGTGTGACTAGTTGTAAAGCTCACATGTATGGTATGGTATGGTAGCAGGTATGTGATTGGGGAATGTTGCGAGCTAGCAGGAGACGACCAACCGACGCACAAGCACAGGAGTGCAGAGAGAGTTTGACTGAATAATCAGACTCCGATGCATAGTGCTTAATTTCTACCCCCCCCTAATAAACACTGAAGTGCCAAAGGGCCACACTCATACCCTCTGTCCCTCCATAAATTCAGTGGGATTGTGAGGAAAGGATGTGACCCAGATTGGATATGTTTATTTTGGAGACGGCCAGTCATCGTCTACGGGAACTGCAACAGTCAAGATGCCTGACACCTCCAAGATCAGAACAACCATGTCCTCCGTTCTCCCTCTCCCTTTTTCGCAGACCTCCAGTCTGTGCATGTGGGCGTGAGGAGTGTTGTGTGTGCATGGACTTCTAATCAGTGGAAGCTGTGGACGGCCCGGTGCCCTACGCTTGGAGGCAGCCATCTGTCAGCTGACGCTCTGTCGCCACGGCAATCAGAACGCTCTGCGGCGAGTCCAATCTGTTCCACCACAGGTAGAGCTGTGGGAGGGCTGCCATCACTCTACACACTCTATCTTTTTATTCCTTCTCTCCAATCCATCCTTTTGTAACATCATCACTCACTCCTCGCCATCTTTTCTTTTTAACCCCTACATCATTGTCCCGTTAACTCTTGTTTTATCCATCTCCTTACCCTTTTTGAGCTTATTGTCATTCTTTTAGTAATACTGAATTGCTTTTTCTACCCACAAACAGCTACGTGAAGCTTTCACTATAGTCATCTGCCGGCATTGTTGGGTTTTTTTGTTTTGTTTTTTTTAAGAAATGTACTGTGTGACATATGGTCAGCATGGTCAGCTATTTCAAAGTCCTCAAAATATAGACACCCTACAAAATATCTCAATACAAATGTTGTGTTACGTTGCAAGTTAAGGAAAAAGTCAGGCCACAGTCCAAAATAAATCCAAATAATATTATAACATGTGACTTAGAATGTAGAAAGCAGTACTGATGTCCTGAGCCACCTGCATTGCTTCCCTGTCCTGGCAGGGGCTTCACACCACTTGTCATAATGATGGCAGTGTGCTAAATGTGGTGCATCAGTGGTCAATGTGGCATGCTATACCCAGGCCATGCCAGGCAGGACTCTCCTTCTCGTGCATCTCTGTTGGCAAAAGGCCCAACTGTTAATCTGATCAGAGCCATGCTAATGGCAGAAGGCAGACCTCCTAACCAGACTGCTACCCAGGCCAAGAAGCCTGTAGCAGTGGAGGTGACATCCTGAGCTCTACACTCCAAATGAATTATTGAACAGGACCCAGAACATAGCTTTAGGAGACTGATTTGGCTTGGCTGTCTCGTTAAGCCACTGAAACAGATGTAAAAATCTGTTTTCTGTCAACATTAGATTATTGCGAGTTAGAGAATGAGGAATAAATGTGTTGATATGGAAGTATTGTGAGACATCGATTGCCTGGCCAATTTAATTGATCAAAGATGGTTATGGAATAGTTTTACTGGCCGTCAAGTGTCCCCAGTTCACGCTTACTTAAGTACAAACACTTGAGTTGTTATTCACAATTTTGCTTTTTGCTATTTTCTTCTGCAAAACATAGTGGTGTATTTCTCTCTGGTGTCTTTGCTCTAGCCGGCCGTTGCTCAATTGTTGAGCGCTGTTTTGTTGCATGTTGCAGTCAAAGAAGAGGCTTTTGTGCCTTTCTTTCCTTCTAAAAATTAATATCTGGAGGAGCCATTGCCTATGTTGATACCTAACTGTAACATATTTGTTGTATTTCTTATTTCGTATAATAGTGTTTCAAATCCTGTGGGAAGACAAATATTCTGGTGTCTCCTTCAACTTTTTATGCCAAGAACATTTGGAGAGCCTTCAGACAGTCACTCTTCATCCCAATCATGCACAAAATCTTGAAGATTAAAGTCAGTTTTGGACCAATAGTAGCACTTGAAAAACATGCCACACCTGAATTCTGCTGGCTTCTCTATATTGTTTCATGCCACTATGCAGGCTGCCTTGTAGAGTTGTCTATTAGGAGCAGTTGTTCTTCTTGCCTGTGGTTACATTTGTACATTTTTACATTCTACACCATATTCATTTCCAGTAAACATCAGAATAGCCCTCCTTTGAAGAACATAATTAATGTTACCACTGTAAAATGAAAGTAATCTTCATTAAATGTGTTAATTGTAGCTAATCTGTTTGCGTACATCAACCTGTAAAGAGCGAGGAGTAACATAAGTATCTAAGTAACAAACGATTAAAAAGTCTGCATTACCTTCAGTGCTGTTAGACAAACGCTCTTTTGATGACAGAAATACAACAGCAGGCTGAATTCTGTTTACAACATAAAAGCAGGTTGCCTCTCAGTGACATTCAAAGAGGTGCCATGTTCCTGAGCAAAACAAATTACAGCTTATTCACAATTTCTGAAGTTTTTAAGTTTAGTCTTGATAAATTAGTTTTTTGGGGCTTTCTTTTTTTTAACACGCCAGATCATATCAATGCATCAAATGGCTAAAGTTTGAACTTGTTACTGATTATAACATTTAAACATTTTATACTCTTTATGGCACGTGTTTCACTACAGTAACAGATGTTAAGGAACGGTTGCCTGCCAATTGGAAGGTCAGCAGTTCAATCCCCCAGCCATGCGTCGAAGTATCCTTGAGCAAGATACTGAACCCCACAAATGCTCCCGAAGCTGCGCCTTCGGTTTGTGAATGTTCTCATGTGTAAGTCACTTTAGATAAAAGCGTCTGCTAAATGTAACTGTGATTTTTAAGCCATCCCATTAAATGAGAATAGGCATACATTGCTGTTCAGAATACATTGACTTATTCCTCTTTGAAGCCCGTAGTGACACATAAGTAGACACGCTGTGCCACACAGATAGCCGAGCAAAGCACACTTTTTTTTGGTGTGCATGTATTATACATATTGGTACACCCATTTCACTGTTTCTGCCAGTCTACCAGGCAGCCCTTTACAGTAAAACCTCGATCTAGGCTTTGTGACCAAGCATGTAAGGGCTCTTTCATTAGATGCTCCAAAATAAATAAGATCTTGACAGCAGCTGCCCAAACAAAGCAAAACATGCAGATCGAGCTGTGCAGGAAGGCTTTTATCTGTTATTCTTCCTTTTCCTATCTGATTGGTATCTTCAAGCCGTGGTGATATGACATTCACTACAGTTCCAGCAAAAGCTATCCTGAGTTAACGTATATATGTCAGTGGAAAATTCTGATTGCTACTTTTATTTCCATCGTTTTGAATTTCTTATTCCTGGAACTGTTGGTTTTCCCACATCCCTTTTCCACACCCACAGCTTTGTTCTTTCATTTCAACCAGTCTATATCATCTGTGCCAAAATCACCCACTCCCAATTAAAAGATGATCATCCACATAAAGTTATGTCTTATCAAATCCTTGTTTTTGGACTTAGTTTTTGAGTTTTTCTGCCAGTTCTTTCCCCTCTGCTGGCTCAGTGCTAAAACAAAGTGAGCAGAAGGGACTGGCAGAGTAAGAACACCAAAATTCACTAACATCCCCTGTTATTCATTGAATTTGGGTTTATAAAATTTAAATTGGACAATATGTGGATTTTATGGAAGCCCTGAGAGGCAAGTGAGGGGAAAAAAAAAATCTGGTTGTCCATTTGTCTCGAGTGTTTTATGAACTTAGAACAGGTGACAAATAAGGTTATGCCATGTGAATTCAGGATCGTTTGTTCAGGTTTGATCAAGTGTTTGTTGTTGTAATAATTATTTGGGCCACAAGAGGCTTAAGTTCTAAATTGGACTAAAAGCATTCATGTTTACTTCCAGGTGACTTTTAATTTCTCCATGCACTCTAAACACAAGGTAGATATATTGTGTGTTAGCAAGTTATGTAACATTGCTGTCATGTCTCTTTTTGGCAAGAAATGTATTTTAGATTTAGATTCATTCTTTATTGTCCTTTAAATAGAGGAAATTTGTTGCCATAGTCTGTACAAGGGTAACATTAAAACAAGTTGTAAATAAACAATAAACATTAGAACAACACAAGTTTATTACAGTGTGCCCAGGCTATTTAAATGCACGTATAGCTGAGGGCACAAAGGTCCTCCCAAAGCTGGATCTCTGTGATGTGGTAATCAAAGCTCAGTTTGCCAAAACTTTTTCCCATCTGTTTCACAGATTAAAAAAATTTAAGGAAAGAGTATGCTGGAAAAAACTTTCTTCTTTTTTTTTTTTTTTTTTAAACCTATTCTTAAGTCATAAACACAGGAGAGAAAACAATTTAGATCATTCTTAGAAAATGGATCACCAGAATATCTCTCTGTTGCCTCTCAGGGCTTCCATAGCATAGTTTACATTTGAAGAATACTTTAATTTTATACATTTGTTGCTCATGTGTAATGTTTAAAATAGATATACCTTAAATTTCTACATAACTTGTTTTCACTCCTGCATATATCAACATAAATTTAATCTGATGAAAAACCTTTCCAGAATGATACGTATTAGTTCTGACCACAGTTATGGTAACACACCATGTGTTCATATGCTGTAGCGTGAAGCAGTGTTCTGTGACTTTTTCAGCCTTTACAATATCACTTATTACCAGTTAGGCCTAGCCTCCCAACTGAAGTGAATTTTACAGCATCTGTTCAAGTTAAGTTCAGCCAAAACAGTGGAGGCATGGAGTTTATGTGCTCAACATTGTGAGCCAAACCACTGTTATTTAAAATCCAACCACAATACACAGTTGGGTTATGAACACTGGAACATAAACATGGTCTTTTTCTGTGAAAGCTTGTTAGAAGTTGGCATGTCATCTTTTTATTTTTATTTTCTTTGAACTAGTGGTTGGCAGGTTTTCCTCAATACCGGCCAACCACTCCATGATAATATAAAGAGAAGAAGAGAAAACACTTCCTCACACTAGATAAGTTCATGAAAACACCTTAGAACTTTGGAAGAAAGATGTGAATCGGAGGAAATTCAAGAGGACACTGAAAAAATGCAGCCGTTCAAATTAATTTGGCTTTACCAATACCAGTTGTCGTATTTCTGGATTTTAAGTAGGCATGCATTATTAGAGCGCAAACTACAAGAATTACAAGTAATCACTGAATGAAGGGCTCGTCAGACTCAAAAACTATATTGTTCTTGTGCGCTGACTGAGGTCTACTCACACTTCACCACACACCATGATCAGCACATCCCAGATTAACCATTAACACCAGAAGAAAGCCTTGCTTTTGGCCCTCATGTAATTAACTACAATTGCAAGTGATGAATATTTTGCAAAAGCAAGCCAGTCAAGGGGTAACTGTATTGTAGATCAGAACGTGTTCTGAACGAGTCTGATGTTGTGTTCAGGAATCATCTATTGTTGTGGTTTTGTTACGCCCCGGACGGTTTGAAGTGGTGAGCTTTAAACTAAAACGTTCAGCCAGCTTTGGCTTATGTACTGAAAAACATGTAATTTTGGAAATTGTTGCCACAATAACTCCAAAGGCCTTATCCTCATGCTACTGGAGTTGCTATGTGATAGATTTTAATAGCATCTAGCCTTCTAGTTAGCGCTCTAGTCAAAAGTTTATTTGGTTAACTAGATGGTGTTTAGCTGGTGTTTTAGTCCAGTGAAAGTAATAGTTAAAACCGGGATTTTATATTTAAGTTTGTTTACTGATGGAGCATACTGTGTAAAAAGAATATACTGCAAATGTCAACAGAATATTGACACTTTCTTTCATCATTTTGGATGAATCTGCTGCAGTAATGAAGGCTTTATATTGGACTGTGGTGGTAAAAGAGAGAACTGAAATAAAGCAAAATTCTGAATTTAACAAGTCACTTTAACTGCAGTTGAGATGGTTTGGTTAGTTTCATCATAGTAAGTTGTTTATATGCAAATTTGCTTTGGAGTTGTTTCGGGCACAACCCTGAGACACCAGAGTGGATCTATGACAAGCTGGAGGCATTACATCTCCCAGCCGGCCTCAGAAGTGCTTGCAAATCTGTCTCTGGTGTAATTTGATTACACGTTCTCTGTTGCTATTGTACGAGAAGCTTGGTGTGACAAGCCTTTTTTTGAGTTTTGTCTGTTTATAATAATAATAACAACAATTAATAGCATTTGTCTTATGCTGCAGCTAAAATTGCTGTGAACTGGAATGAGCAAGAAACACGAAACTTGGCCCAATAACTGGAAATGACTTGCATGTGCTTCCACAGAAATATGAGCCCAATCGGCCTCATGGTGGCGCTGTAATTAAGGCCCAAAATGCTATTTTGACCAGGCCACACCCTTTACACCAAAGGTACCGAATTACTTGAAATTTCTCTCACAACTCCAGCTCAATGTGCACTACAAAAAAGCCTATTGGACCACTAAAGACCTCCTAACTAGATTTTCCGCCATTTTGAATTTTTGAAACACATTTTTGACATCTCCTCCTAAACTGTAGGTGCGATTGCTACCAAATATTCAGTGGATCATTACTGGACCATGCTTATCAGACATTGCATAAGTCGTATAGATATCCTTATTAGTTTTCAAGATATTGACCATTGAACTTTAAAAGGGGCGTGGCTAAGCACATACATAGACCAAAGTCAGCAACAGGGCCAATCATCACAAAACTAACAGGATACGTCCACATAAGTACCTGAAACATACCCTGAAAGTTTCATTCACATAGACCACTAGGGGGGGCTACAAATGCAAAGAACTGGGCGTGGCATGACACCAATCAGACTATAAATCAGTGTGATTGGTCTCACTCCTGCTTTAAGCAGAATTAAAGTAGCTGAAATGACTTTGCTCGGCTTTGTGAAACATGAAACCCACTCGTTGCTGCTCGCGGCTTTAGCTTTGGCCGATCGAGCTGCTTCCTTCTGTTGAGCGAAAAAGGTTTGAACCCGCAAATTTCCGCTTGCCAGAGAGCTAGGAACACTAAATATTGTTTATGGGTGCAAATTAACTTAATTTCTCTCAAGTCTTAACTGTTTTTCTTGGTAAGGTAGAGAAATATACCTAAGAGGAAGTTCTGATTTCTTAATCCTTTTAACATGTCAGTTTGTTGTCAAAGCTTTAAACTGGTAAGTTGCCTAACAACTCAAGCGTGATAGAAACAAACTGTATTTCAGAATGATCATCAAATAATCTAATACATCATAACATAAATACAAGCTTCACGCCTTGCTCTGACATTGTGGAAAATGCCTGTGGCCAATTTCCAGCTTTTGCGGTTTAAGGCTTTACGTGTGATGACAGATGAATATTGTGCTTACAGGCGGCAGAAGAAGGAGAGTAGAAAAAAATGGGTGGATGGTTTTTGTAACTATCACACACTGTTAAGTGCACGTTGTTACAAAGGAAAGTTTGTACGTGTACCTCTTTTGGTTTATTGATTTTAGGAAACGCCTGTCCGTTAGTACTGGCTCACCTGTTGAAAAGATGACAATGATCTTTTGTTAAGCTGGCCAAACCCTTGAAATGAAATAGAATTACAGTCACAGCTGCAGAGACAGACGGTGGCACAGAGCACCACATTTCGCTGCCATGGTTAGAAAAAACCTCTTTTGTTCAGCATCTATCTGATTCTCTCCATAAAGCAAATGTTTTGTAGCAAATAGATTATAACTAGCAAATAGAAATGATCTACTGCAATCACACTATTTACACCACTATAACCCAATGTTTAGACAGATTAAGGGGATTCCAGGTAGTTCACATGAGTCTTGGGTGTGTCCATAATAACAAAAAATGTGGTCCTGTTTCAACACCTCCCTCAATAAAAAGCCTTATCATTCCATATGCATGCACCACAGTTAATGGCCTTTCTAAAATCATTTGCTCCCATTCAGTTCCCACTTTAGAAAACAACTTCAGAAGCTTCTGTTTGAGTGAGTACTTTTTCACTGTCAATGAGAAGGTGACCAAATTCCAAAGGGGAACATTTCTTCTTCAAAATACAATTTCCATCATTAGTTCACATTGTTTGCATTCCACCAATACCTAACACTAAGAACTCAAACAAGCCAACAGACCAACTAAAGCAAGAGTCAAACCACCAGTTGTGGTCCCTTCAATAAGTAAAGATATTTTCCACAATTACAGCTTAAAGTTAGTACAAAGAAGAAGAAACATTTATATTTCATAACATCATAACACTGTTTAGAGCAATCCTCATTGGCATTTAGGTGTGCAAGAAAATGAAAATGACCCCTACATTTGTACCTGCTCTGCATGTGGTTCTTAACTTAGTTCAAGTTAAAGACTGTGGGTGTTTGTTTATGTGATTTCTCATAGTGAACAAACTGCTATCTTTGTGTCTGAACGGTATAATTAAGATACCTCTGGTAGTGACAGCATACATAGTAGGGATAAGATGTTCCCCCTCTTTCAATGTTAAATCCTCCCTCCCCGCCAGCCCCTTTCGTCAGCTACTTCCCTCCCACTCCAAACTATAGCTGTCAGAAGGTGGGACCACAGGGAGCCCGCTGATGGTATTTATAGCACGCCAGCGCTCTAAGTGATAGATGTCACCTTCACGCCACCGCCTCTGGGCCACTGCACCAACCATCCTCCCCCACTAACAAGCTGTAAAGTGCTGTGGATGCATGTGGAAGGGACGAGAGGAAGTGTGGGGAGGTGGAGGGTATGTGTTTCTGGCTTGTGTTTTGTAAGTGAGGGACCTGATACCAACAACCAAACAACAGAGTTTATCAAATGTGTTTACATTTTTGTCACCTGGCTTGTTTGCCTCTTGGTTTCTCACTTGTTAATTAAAACATTGTCTCCTGGTGAGATGTTTGTTTTAAGAGGAAGCAGTTTTTGTTTGTGGCAGTTTTCACGGTTGCATTCCTTCCTTGAAGCAGTAGTTGGATGTTGGATGTTGGGTGAGAGGGAGGGTGACGAAGACAAGCTTGACAACAGGGTTTGACTTAACAAGTGAATCTCTTGGCTGGGCTCCTGTTTGTGCAACTTTTTATAAGTGTCATGCACAGTTTTTTATGAACAATTCACTCTTGAACCACCCACCGTATGTGCAACAGAACAGAAAAAAAAAACCTAATGCATGACTTAACAAAGCAATATGACATATAATGATCAAAACACAAGCATATGCAGATACCACCGGAAGATAAACATACATACACAAACTTTTATTTGCCATAGCACACTAGCTTTGTTCCACCAGTGCAAACTAAAAACCCCATAGCTACTGTCACAAGGCATCATCTTGTGACATTTTCAATCATCTCCTTTTGACAGAGATATTTTTGGCCCAAATGATAGTTGTCCTTTGAAGGCGTCTGTAATACAAAATATAAGTCAGGTCTGTCTGACAAGTGGAATAAGCTTGTCAGGAAGCTGAGGCTTGAGGAAAGGAGCTTTTGGCTCAGGACTCAACTTGGCATTGTTCAGATATCCAAACTCCTTCTCCAAACCCAGTTAAAGTTGCTCATGTGTCCAACTTCATACCATCACTGACCTCACAAGTTTTGCTCAAGAGTGCATCCTTAAAACTGAAACACTTCACTAATGTCCTCTTTTTTTTTTTCTAACCTAGACTGGTTATATAAGGGACGTTTACACTCCACAGTACTTTCCTTAATCACAGCACTGCAGTTTGCACAAAACGGATTCAACTACAGCATAAAGTTTAATTCCAACTTTTATGTCCCACTGCTGCCACAACACACATCTGTTCAGAAATCAGTATGTGATATTTTTGTCATACAAAGAATCAATGAAATTAAGTACAATTTAAATATTTTCTTTTCACTTAGTTTTAACGGCCACAACTATTTTCATCTTATTTTTACTCCACATTGTAAGTTTACCAAGGTTTGTCTGTCGCAAAACCTAAATACTTTCTAAGACATTGTTCCCATCATGGCACCGTATGTGTTATAATGAATATACTAAATCCTACTTTCAACCTTTTTAAAGGTAGCAAGACGAAAGTCAGCGACAGCAATGTGCAATAATGTACGTACTGTACTGTATGTCAGGGTAAATCCAGGTAACTCAGTGCATTCATAAACTAATCAAATCCGAATGTGTGAAGCTCACGTAGGAATGCATGGTGGTGGCTGATTTGTTCATTTCCTTAGATTAATACTACATTGAGAAGCTTAGAGTTAATTTGTTATTTGTTTTTAACATTACACTTGTTATTTTGCATGCGGTAACCCAAAGGCTAGTTTTTGCTTTGTATGTGGTATCTGTAGATTTTTCTGTTGATATCGGACTTTAAACATGAACTTATTTCAGGCTAAAAGGCAGTGTTGCATTTTCAAGCAAGGAATATACTCCACTGATGTTTTATTTTTCTGCAATTTGTACAAACTGAAGTCATTTCCATTCAATGTTGTCCCCAGGTGTTGAAGATTGCCACTGTGGTGAGAGGTTGGGGGGCACAGAATGTGTGCATGTCCTTCCATGACAGTGACAAAATGGTCAGTGAGTTGCTGAAATTCATCCCTGCCAGGATGAATGTGTTGACATGGCTTTAATTCAGGCTGCCATGTGACACTGTGCCTGGTTCTGTCCTCCTTGAGAGAGCAGGGTGGACACGGATGTAGCCTGTCAAGCTTGCATAGCATGTTGAAATACTGTACACACGCCAAGTGAAAGGGTGGGGGATAGAAGCTGAAGAAGAACCACACTCTACAGACTTCAATGTGTGTTACTGTATATACTATTGAAGTGATATTATCTTTTGGGTAGACTGTACAAGATTGCGATAAAAAGATCAGAGCCGACCGATACAGGACTTTTGAGACCGATACCGATTTTTAGAGGGGAAACATTCACGATCACCAATATGACGGCCGATATTGAATTTTTTTACTGAACTGAAACTGACCTTTTCTATATCGGTTGTGCACCGATATGATTATGTAAAGGCACTTAATGACAGTGTACTCTGAGGGATAAACTTTGTAGCGACACAAAGTAAAATGACCCTCTCTTTCTGCCTAATACACTGAAAATAGAACAGTTTTATATCGGCGACTATCGGCTAACAAATACGCCAAAACTGATATATCTACAATAGGCCAATATTGACCAATAATATCGACTGGCCGATAGGGATGGGCGATATGGACTAAAAATTATATCACGATATTTTCAGGTATTTATCACGATAACGATATAAATATAGTATCACTCACTGTTTTTGGCTATAAGTGATAGCTGCATGCAGTCTTGAGAGCCTCACAAACATTGATCTAAAAGTAAAATGCATCATCAAATAGACTACTGAAATATATCAGTTACATAAAAGAAATCAATTACAAGTTTGAAATGTAAACAGATTCTGTATTTATTCACTCTCATTGTGCAAACAGCAAAAGTAACAATCCCAACCATGCTTATTCGTTACAAAATTACACAAGAGTGCAAATTAAATCCTTTAAAGTAACAAACAGTTACTTTAAAATTACACACTCTTGTCTCATGGAACAAAAGCTAAAGGTAGTGCAAAACATTTTAACAAAAAGTAACAATCCCTCCCAGGTTACATAGTGTAAATAGTGCAAAATTCTGCAAAACAACAAAATAAAATAATTAAATTAAAGTGTAAACACTGATATAATCTTAAATTGTAAAAAAAAAAACAACCACACATACTATTTAAGCATGTGATTCAGGAAGTAGCAGCATTCAAAAAGAGAACACTGCTCAGAGCTCACACCTTAAGATTTCTTGTCAAGAAGACTAACATATTCACTGTAGCTGGTTTCAGAAGGGACCTTTGGCATGTTACTACATTTCCACTAGCACTGAATACCCTCTCTGAGGGTGTACTTGTGGCGGGGATGCACAAGTATTTTTTTGCTAAACAACTGATGTTAGGGAAATTCACCTCGTGTACCTTCCACCATGTGAGGGGGTTGCTCTCACTATCTGCCAGTGAACCATGCAAGTAGCTGTTTAGTTCAGCCTCGATTTTCTCTGTGTCAGAAAGACTGGCGGTCATCTCAGCAGCTGGTTTCTTGAAAAAGCTTCCAAGACTCTTCCTTTGCTTCTTTGATGCACTCTGGGCTTCTTTTGTAGATTCACCTGTTGTTCCAGGGGTAGCAGAGCCAGCATCACTTGGCTTGACAGAAAGGGACTCCACCTCTCTGACAACTCTAGCTTTGATGACCAGAATCTCTTCTTGACTCAAATACTGCGTGCGGAAGTGTGGATCAAGAAGCGTTGCCATGTTGATTAGTTTCTGAACCTCTGGGTCACTGTATTTGGTGTTCAAATAGTCCAGTATTGAACTTTTAATAGTCATGGTGAGATCAGTGTCTTCATCTTTCCTCTGCAGCAGCTCATTGTTGAACAGGTGAAGAAGAGGCTTCAGGCACGACACTGTGACATAGTTTTCAGAGGAGAGGGCGTCTGTGAAATCAAGAAGAGGCCCAAGTGCCTTACTGACAGAGTCCAGGATATCAATATCCTGCCATGTAAGTACCAGATGCCTAGTTGACCTGTCAGCAGCCAGGACATGCGTGATGGCCTTCTCTTGCTCAAGCAGGCGCTGTATCATCTTCTGCCTTGATCCCCATCGTGTTGGTGATTCAGTCACAAGTTTGTGTGGAGGAAGGCCAAGTTCTACTTGAGCATCTTTGAGTGCTCGTTGCTTTTTCAAGCTGTGTGAGAATGCACAGACGACCTTCTTACAAACCCCCACAGCTCTGTCAATCCTGGGATCCCTCATGCTTCTCTCTGCAAAACAACAACAAAATAAAATGAATCTTAAATATACACCGTCAGGGCTTGAAATTAACTTTTTTTTGCCTGTTATAATTTTACAATTATATATAAGAAAAGATTTAATCTAACCACACATTTTAATACAACAAATTTTGTATTTAACACAATTTAATAAATAATTTAAGTTACTATTATGCTTTCATTTCCAGTAATTCAAAAATGATATTCAGAACGTGAAAAAAACGACATTATCATCACTGACTTAAGTGTAGTGCAATTTTATCATATATAAAAATACACCGGTGAGTGTTAATATCAAGCCTTGCAGCACACAAACAATACGTACATATTACCGCTAATGAAACGGATGCTACTACGCTAAATATACATGCATAAAATACATTGACACTGAGAAACAGAGTATGCTTACCGATAGCAATGTGTAGACAATGGCCAAAGCAAGACAGTCTTGTCCACATGTTTAGAGTGACTGCTTTCACTATATTAGCGCCACTGTCCGTTGTCAGGCACACCTGTTTCTCCTCGTCTAAATCCCAATCTTGAAGAAACTGCTTTAAACCACTTGCAATGTTTTCTCCCGTGTGGTCATCTGGGAAAAAACTTGTCTGGAGGCAGCAGCTGTTCATACTCCAGTCGTTTGTTATGTAATGCGCCGTGAGGCTAATGTACGGCTCGGTCGCTCTGCTACTCCACATATCTGCAGTTGAGGCATAACACTCCACCGTAGACAGCGTTGTTTGTAACCTACTACGGCACTCATCATACATCGCTGGCAGGGCCGTTTTGGAGAAATACTTTCTTGAAGGCATCTTATATCTTGCGTCGAGTTTATGGATCATTCGCTTGAATCCTTCCTTTTCAACAGTTTGGAACGGCAACATATCTTTTGCCAAACAAAACGCCACCGCCTCTGTTAGTTCGGCCCATCGTTTACTTTGTTTATCGTAAGGAATGCAGTTTGCAAATGCGCTGCCAATTTTCGTCTGAGTAGGAAATGTCTTAACTTTAGGCTTACTTGACGACTCTTTCTCCTCACGCATCTTCATATTTTCGTCGTACTCTGGTTTGTGATTGTGTTTAAGATGGTGGAACAAATTGGATGTGTTTCCACCCTTTGCATATTACGGTCGTTTGCTCCACATCTGATTTTCTGTAACCAAACCAGTTCCAAATTGTTGAGGTGGCGCCTCGTTTAGCGGTTAACTCCTCCTCAGCTTCATGCCTGCCTTCCGCCATTTTCGCTCGAACTTGTTACACGTGAGCTGCGAATGGGTCGCAGACCGACGCACATAGAAATACGTCATCAAATAGGATTTATCGTTATTATCAAGGGAAGAAAAATTCTTATTGCAGGGATGATTTTTACCGATATATCGATAACGATAAGATATCGCCCATCCCTACTGGCCGATATATATCCGTCAGGCTTTAAAAAAAGATTGTAGTTTTTGTCTTCATGGAGCATGTCAGCTGTAATTGGCTTATCTTTTCTTTTTTTTTTTTTTGGTTAAAATGGATTCCTACATTGAACAGTTAAAACAAGTGTATCAAAATGTACACTTCTTAGTCCACTCCTGCGCCTTAATCCACTGTTTGTTTGTAAATATGCTGCTTTCCTTTCAGTCTTCACACAAGACCTGTGGCGCGTGTGTCTGTTGGGTACATTGATTTACATGTCCCCATCTTCCAAACGCTCATATTTAATAAGTAGTAAACGGTACATTCCCTTTTAATCAGGAAAACAAACAGTTTAAAATCTTTGTGAACTAAATGGACCTGCAGCTGACACCATGTTGCTGTTGTGTTTGTTGGAACCATGAACTACATAATAGTAGAAATTAGGCCTGCATAACTAGAAAATAAACAGAAGTAATGCGTATGTTAATACAGAACCCATCTCATTTACATGTCATTAATTTTGAGAGTCAGGTCCATTTGAGGACCAGTTCGAACATACTTAATGCTGTTATTTTGTCCCTTCCACAGGACGGATCAGCTTGTTGTTGTTTTGAAATATGTTACAGACAGTATTCATGGCAGACTAGATCTCAGTATCATCATTATTTATTGCCTTATAATAGTTGTCAAGAACCATTCCAGCACAGTGAAATGTTCCCACATGGCTGTCTAGTTGTGAGAGTAAAAGTGGAAGTGTGTCTCAGAGTGACTCAGAACATTTGTTCTGTAGCATGTATCACGTCTGTATAACCATCCAATAAGTTGTGTGTGTGTATTTGTCTGTGTGTGATTCTTCCATTGACTGTATATAAAGATGGATGACGCGTCTCCACTTCCTCCCAGTGTACAAAAGTGAAGCCCCAATATCCCGGACACGGGCTTTTGACGTCATTTGCAACCAGAGTCTGCACAGTAATGATTGGAGTTGGCGCCGCGGTATCGAGGTCCCGCCCATACACCCGGTCGACTCAATTGCGAGCAGAGCTCAGCTGTCAATCATGAAGTAACGCTCTCTTTTTATAGCATCAAATAACTAATTAAAACCAAACTTATCTGAAAAACAAACACTTGAAAATACCTCAGTGTGATAACAAATATCTAAACTGACAGAAACCACCTTTGGGAAAAATGTATTTGGTGTCTACTTACATTTTATTTAGTTTGGCTCATGTTGCATCCACTAACATGGAGGGGGTGGGGCTTATGAGCTATACTGCAGCCAGCCACCAGGGGGCGATTGAGATGTTTTGGCTTCACTTTTGGGGACCTGTCATGTCGTCCATCTTTGTACACGGTCTATGGTCTCCTCTTCCCAGTGAGGCTGTCCCAGAATGATCAGCTGAAATTTACTGTCAGTAAGTGTGTGTGTGTGTGTGTGTGTGTGTGTTAGAGAGCACAGGTGTGAACATGGGCATGCACATGTATGAAGCTTTTAAATGTGTGTGCATGAGTCAGAGAGCGAGAGAGAGAGACTGGTCTGGAGTAAGACACAGTGGATACTATCTCTCTGCTGACAAGTGTCATCAACCCAAGCTGCTTGGGGGTCTCTGCTGTCGTACGGGTGAGAGGGGGCAGACAGGAGTGCTAGAACTGCTGGAGGGAGATGGGGAGCAGGGAATGGGGGGTTGGGAGGTTGGCAGTCAAACGGTTGGGGGAGGTGAAAACACAGCCAAGCTGAATGCAACCAGCGGGCCCCCATTGGCTATCAAAGTTTCAACACCCAAGTGTCCACCTGTCGTTTCCTCTTAAACCCCCTTCAGAGAAAAGCAGAGGGAGGGTGGCTCATGTGGAGTACAGCAGACCCAGTTACGGGCCACTGGTACAAACCTGAAATGAGGCGCGACATAACTGTGGCATGTTTGCTTAGATTAGATTTGCATTGTCAGATGTTTTGAGGCAGACCAATGCAAGGCATTTGCACCTCTATATATAGGCAGCATGCAAGCTCCACCGCCACAAGTCACAGACAGATGCAATTTGTTTCATCCGCATTTATAGCTATAAAGCGCACCTATAAAAGTGCCACCCTGTGTACCCTGTGCATTGCAGCCTGACCCTGTTTAACACTGCTGACAAAGCAGGATGCAGTGCAGGGATCCAGTGTGTGAGGTCTCTTTGGGTGGTGTTTGGGGTTATTAATAATCTCATTTTCGCTAAATCAGCAGTCAGGGTAGTACATGTTCTGGACAGCTGCCATGCTTTCTCCTGGTAATTAATAGATGGCTAATTGTGTTCTCCCTCTATAACTAATACTGATGGGCTCACTCTTGCCTTCTCTGAATCACTATGCACACATAACGGGATGACAACAAAACTTGTCTGAACACACAACCTTTACTCTGACAAATACAAAGGGCGATGGAGTGCCAGTTAAACTTTGTTTTTGTCCACACACCGCAAGATCCATCTGGGCTCCCATAAATCTGCTTGTGTCCATCAACAATGAAATGCAGCTGGCACACACATATCACACCCCCTGCACACTCACACCAGGAGTCGGGTTTGCTCTGGGTGTGAAAATATGATCCGCCAGCTTCAATAAATGCCTCCATAGCAGTGCGATCAGTCAGAGGCTTTCCAGCTATGCGTGGCCTCCTCTGGCTAAACCCTCTCATTAGCAACAGGGGACCTCATATTCCCCTCATATTGGCAGCACAGTTTAACACCGTTTAGATTTACACTTAGAGGGCTGCCTGCCTTTTTTAAAATGTGTGTCATTCATGTGGTATTTAACAAGTAACAACCTATCTGTGAGCCCCTCATATTGAGGGATGGACAGGGCCATTTTTTGAAGTAAAATAAGGATGTGTGTGTGTGTGTGTGTGGTACTGAGTATAAGCTGGGCCCCTGTGCTGACGACGTGTCGGAAGCATAATGCGTAATGAACCCAGACACATGTTCTCAGGCCACTGTGGTGTCACTCAAGATGTCCATTCTGGAGTGTTGAGGCATTCTGGGAAAACCTTCACATCTCTAGGACTTCGTGTCAGCTCTATCTGACACTTTCAGAAAGGTCCATCATAAATCCATCTTTCCTGCCTCTCCTATTGGATTGGATCTGAGCTATCGAAACTATTGAAGTTCTCTCTTAAGGCTAGACAAGTGGTACTATCAAATAATAGTATGACCAAAGAGATCTTTTTTGTGTGAGTCAGAAAAACCTTACTGTGCTAAATGACAGGTTATTTATTTTGAGTTTGATGAAATCAATCTCGTTGGCTTAAAACAAACAGCATTTATTTGTAAGAAAGAATAGAAAGAAGTCAGAAAGCTGTTATGCACTTTTACAAAAATGTGACTCAAAATGTCACTTTTTCCTGCAACCTGTCAGTTCAGTTCTTTTTTTTCTTTAAACCCTTTCAGATCAATCGCAGCTTGTAGCCATTTTGTTCAAAACTTGTACCTTTTGAACTTCTTTATAGTAGACGTGTTAACTTATTTCACTTGACTGATCTGTGCATTTAGTCTTTGCTAATTGGTAATAAAAATTATGTCGGTGGTACCTGTTCCGTTTATGTTTTATTGTACTTGATATCCTATCTTTTATTATTATTGTCGAGACGAATTGCTTTGTTTATATGGCCAAACATTATCTTGAGGCATTTGAAACACTGGCACAGCAGAAAGTGGTATAACATATACAATATTATGCACAGGCTAACAGAGACATATGGCTTTGGATTCAAGAGCTAGTAATTTCCAGGCTAACACCAGCCGTTATCTCCAATGAGGACTCTGTGATGAGCACAGGCACGCAGCACTGGCCAGGTGGCTCTTTGGGAGCTAGGGCCAAAAGATGAAACCACCTCAGTGTCAGCATTTTAATTTGATCTGCCATGTGCACATATGTCTTTTAAGTCTGTGGGGAGTCTCTTAGCCATTGATGTGCTTCGCCAACGGTCTGCAGTCGTACAGGTTAGCACTGCAGGCTAATCTGTAGTGAGTCGAGCCCAAAAGCCTGCGCCAAGTTGATGGCAGGATGAGTGATCTCCTCTCCTCTGATCCCCGGCCCTCGGATGCCCACTGTGTGCCAACTATTCAGCTCCTTTGTAATAGGTGCCAACATGCCCAGACGGGTAGAGGAGGAGCAAAGAGACCCAAACAGGATTTGAGAAATAGTGGTCCTCTACTTCTAGATATTAGGCTGCAGGCACAGCCATTCCAGGACTGGCAACATATTATTGGGGCAGCAGCCATTCGGCATCTTGGTTTACAAAAAAGGGTTTGGGGGGGAGGGTGTTGCTTGGCACACTGGAAGATCAGATGAACCTTCAGCAGCTCCAAAAATCAGTATGATGTGTAAGTTGTGATGAATTGAATGCAAGACGATTATGATGATGATGATGATGATAATAATAATAATAATAATAATAATATGCTCAAAAGCTCCTCAAGGCACAACAATGCTTACTTTATTTGCATTTAACAACCTCCTATGAGGGTCTGACAGCACACTCCTGTCTATTGTCTAAAAATGGCTACATCTAATAATCACAGCTGCGATTCCGGTCTGGTTTATCACGTCGCCATAGCTGATGATTGATTTATGTCTTTCCTGCAAGCGTGTCACACATAAAGGGCAGAGTGGTTTACCTTAGCATTTTAATGGACGTACAAGTTTGGTTCAGAAAGCATTTCTCACATTTCTTTGACATACTGTACATTGCTATGAGATACTGATAGTGAGCTGGATGAATGCATCTAGTCTTGTTTTCTGCTGTTATGTGGCAAGCCACAAGCTGGCCAGAAGTCCTCGGATTTATGTCCATGCATTAATACCACAACTAGTCAATAACCTACTCTGAAACACCAAATAATTCCCAGAATTTCTGAATGCATGCATCCGACTCTAAATGTGTAACAGTTCTCTCCTTTATTACATTAAACACAGCATCTTATGGTGAAAGAAAACGTAAAGAAATAAATCTATTTTCTTTCCTCTGAAAACATTTCAATAAAAATATTCTCTCTGTGTGGCAATGAACCTAACTACAATTTTAGAGTGAGTCATGCCCGTGAAACTCAGCGTCTCATGTATCCATTCAGTGTCAGAACAATTCCACCATTAGAGCTGTGTGAAGAGCCCTTGAGAGCGCTACATTGACGATGGAGTTCTCGCTCCTCCTTTCTCCTCCACTCCACAGCCTGCCCACATTAACTCTCCAGCCCATTCAGCTGTGATTAGAAAAGCCTCTCGGCTTCCAGAGTTTGCAATCATTTGACCATAATGAATTCCAATCACTCCCTCCTCCTACCCTCTGCTCCCACTTGTACTTGACAAGTTATAAGGAGGAGAGTGCAGAATGGAGAGACAAAGAGTGCAAGGCAGTCATAGAGAGAAAGATGTTCAGCGAGAGAATCCTACCCAGAAAATTAAGCCTGGAAAAGGGCTAGGTCTGAAAGTAAAGGTAAAAATACTGAAATTGCAGTAACAAAAAAATATTCTGTGTATCAAAGGACAGCAATGTATTAAATGCGTAACATGTGAGACAGCTATATAATTAGCAAAAAATATCTGTAGGACAATAAAAAGCAAAAGCACTTAAAGATGAACCTACTATATACTATATATCTGGTGATGAGAGAGAAAGTGTTGGCTGAGTGAGCCCAGACTGACATTACAGCAAGACGAACACACAATTGGTGCACCTTGAAGACTTAATGTGAAGACTGTCTTTTTTTTGTATATAGAAAAATCCACAATATCTTAAGGATACTTGGAGGCAGCAAATGCAGAGTAGTTCGCCAACTTGTTTCATCCAAATGTCAAAGTAAAGCAATTCTTTACTTATAGGAACCAAGTTAGCCATATAATAGCAGAAATGTCCCATCTGCATCACTTTTAACAATATAAACATCTGTTTTAATCTATTCACCAAATGTCATAAAAACACTCTCAATGTGTACATCAGCATAGTGCAAACACGGGATCGAATTAAATCATAACGCATGTGCATGTTCAGTGTTGACCTACGCACCATTAATGGAGCGGTGTAAATTTATAGCCCCATTTAAATGAAGCTAAATGTTATTTTTGATTAACAGGTTATTATAATCAGTAGATTCTAATGGCTCTACATCATTTATTAACAATAGCATTTAATCATGCAAAGTCTTTATATTTTATTTTAATGTTAGATTTATTTCTAAGAATGTAATATCCACTTGAATTTGGCCAAAGCAATTCTCCGAAATGTGCTCCAGTCTGCTTGTTGTTCTCTACGGCTCTTTCATCACTGTGTCAGAGTGATGATGCTGACAGTGCTGTGGTGATGACCTTTCCCCATTGCCATGCCAACATTCCCAGGTCCCTCTGGCCAGCAGTGTCCCTGTCACCTATAATCAGCACCACAGTCTGGTCACCGAGCTGCCTTCTGAGTAGGACCAGTCGAGACACAAAGACAAGTCCAGAGAGTTGTGGAGCTTGTCCATGAATATAAGCAGGCAGGCTGTGAATACCCCCTAGTTTTTTGGGATTAATATTTTAGCTAATGAAGTTTAGGCATGTAATGAAATTCACTCTGATATGATTACATGTACACATAAATACCATGTGCCACGTTTTTTGTTCAATCAAGAGGAAAAGCTGCTGAACTGACACTGGACCAAACAAAAGATCGAGAATGTTTGTTCTTAAAATCAATTTTATATAGAAAATGTCTTCAGCCTTGAAATAAACAAGAGACCAGAGACGTATTAAGGACGGAAACAAATGATCCTATAGTTACGTGACGAATAGGTGTTACGATGTGTTACTTAAATAGTAATCTTGCTATTGGCCATACAGTGGTTGAGTCCACATTGTGGATAAACTGTGAGCATGAAACTTCGATTCCATGCAGTACAGCCTCCTTGTTGCCATGAATAAACCAAGAGTGTGTTTTCTGCAGTCAGCCAGAAAAAAAGGTATGAAAAGCTGCAGTGGAAAGCTATTCCCTTTGACAGAGCTGAAGGTTACGTCTGATACAGGTGAAAGAAATGACAAACCAAAAGGTAACAGTAGTTGTAAGCACTTGTTGCTGCCTTTTTCTGCTGATGCGGACTTCAAAATCTACCAATAATGCTGTGTGGTGTAAGTTTATGTTTTGCAGACAACAAAAAACTAAAGTAAAAGCAGTAGCAGCTAACTGAGTTTGTCTTCATCACAGTAAGAAGTTACCCGGGTAGTTTTACTTTAATTAAGAACACCTGAACCCACCTGAATCCTGCATTCATCTTAGGTAATGGAACGGGTGCTGCGTTCCAAATGGCATACTTTTTACTTTCAGTACGTATTGCAGCGTCCCTTACAACGTATGTACTGTTGCACGCAGTAAACATACAATTGGGACATACTACTTCGTCTTACTATTGTGCCTTGAACATTGAGCCTCTTGCTCATACTCATGCAGAGCATTGTGGGTCAGAATAGCCAGATATTTTTGGCATACTACATTTGACATACTATGCATTGGGACCTACTAAATCTGGCAAACTAAATAGTATGGATATTGGAACGCACCTTAGCTTTATATCAACCAGTTAATCTTTCTCGCAGCAAACATTTTGACTTGTCAAAAAGATGTCTAACTAATAAAAGCATCATCCTGTCTGCATTCTGTTTGGGTGTTGCCAGCACCAGGTTCCTCACATTGCGCATGGGTGCTCAGTTGTTTGACTTATTGGCATACGTAAATGAAACTGAGCCATCGTTAATGTTATTAGGTGCATTATCTGACAATAATGTATTTGCGTAATAAATACAGTAGAAGCACATTGTGTGTGTTTGGGTGGGTGGGAGTGTGTGTGTGTGTGTGTAAAAGCGAGGGAGACACTAAGAGGAGAAGAGTGCACTATGCCACACTCAGTATATTCCATGCAATGAGAAAATGGGATTAATACTATAGAGAGCTTTGTGACACAGCCGTAACTGACAGGGTCTGAGCTGCTTGTGAACTTTTAAGAAGGCAAGCACACACTCACTCTCTGTCATAGTCACCAGACCAGGTTCTCTCTGGTGGAAGATTATGGAGGTATTGAGCCATGTATATAGCTGCCTGATCTCTCAAGAGAAGGTGACAGACATCAAACTGTTTGTGTGTGTGTGTGTGTGTGTGTGTGTGTGTGTCTGCGTGATGTCTGACTGAGGCTGACAGTCCAACCCACATCCTCAGGGGTTGGTTTGTTGGTGACTACTGCTGACACGTAAACACACAGCCACACACAGAACACAGTGGTTTTCTCATGCAGAAACGCAGTACGTACATCTGCACAGGCAGATCTGAAGTCATAATGTTTAAGTTCAAGTGGGGATAGAATCACCGATGTTTACAAGATCAGTGTTTGTGTCAGTAATTAACAACTATGATTTATGAAGCTTATGCAAGGTTATGAGCATTTGTGTACCATCACTGTGGATGCTTATAGTTTAATAAACCGTTACTCTTATGCTATATGTACTTATGTTAACAGAAGCTTCTTTCCCAGCTTCATCTTAGATTTTTCCTATGAGCTCTGGTGCAGCTGAAAAACCTACTGTGCTGGTTTCGAGTTCATCAGATGTCATTACTTTCAAAGCTTCACTGGGTTCAGTGGTTTCAAGGCAGCCAGTAGTATGCGGAAGTGTTTTTTTCTCCCGGTTTTGTAATGGTAAAGTCCTCTATTTCTCTGACCCTATTTCTCTGGTTGCAAGTGCACATGGGTGAGATTGACTAATTGTTGTAATGTTTGTGACAAGAGGCTCCAACACAATCCTGGCACCCAATCTGGAAAAGTGGCTAGAGCAAGATGAATAAATTATATTGCATTAGTTGGAGGGATTGAGTATCAGATGGTAGAGTTGAGAGGGGCTGATGTGACTGGACATTATTGAAGCTCACCCTGTTCCCTATCAAAGCAGCAGATAGCAAAGTGAGCCAAGAGGAGAAAACCTTCTTTCTGCCCTTAAGGAAACACTGAAATTCTTGTCTAGACAATATGTGCACATTTATTTTAAAAGAATAAACTGTGCTTTTAGGCTACAAGTTTACTGAATGGCATGAAAGGGATTTGCCCCACACATAAACCACACATTGCAAAAGTCGTAAACAGGCTTGTCACAATTATGTTATTGACTTATCATACGATTTATGCTATGTGTAATTATCGCCTCTCACGATATCGGCTTATCGTATATGGTCATGACCTTGAACATTTTTGCCAACATGATGGCAGAATAAACAGTAGGGTTTTCCCTACATTACTATGAATGAACAATGCCACAATGCATGTCACCCCCTCTCCCCCAAATGTCTTGTCTCTCTTCAGCTGTCCCTATCAAATAAAGGTAAAAATTCAATTACATTTTATTTATATAGCCCAATATCACAAATCACAATTTTGCCTCAATGGGCTTTATAATCTGTATAACATACGACACCCTCTGTCCTCAGAGTCTTGATTCGACTAAGGAAAAAACTACCCAATTAACCCCCCACCTCCCAAAGGCCTCACCCTCTAAGCTAATAATCTTTATGAATGAATAGCCTTTATTGTTTTGGTTGTGTTATTTTATTTATGTTTTTTTAGGACATTTCAATGCTTTTTTCACTTACCAATTCCATGTCTGAATATTCTTAATTATTTCTGGGACAATATATCATCCATCAAAAGTAGCTATCGTGACCGGCCTAGTTGTGAACATTGCAGGCTGTAAAAGTAACACGTTATGATCACCCTTATGAGCGATTTCAATACCAGCTTGCTGTTAAGAAATCCCTTTATTTCTTCTCACATTAGGAGACTGCCAAAACAGTATTAAAAGGTATCAAACTGACATGGACATGCTGTGTTTGTTTGTTTGATAGTTTAACAGTATTCTGGGTGTTATTGTGTTGGAATGGTGTGTTTTAATTGTTTTTTGGGTTTGACTGTTTCAGTCTGTCTTTGTTCCTTTTGAATAGCATTGCAGAGCAGTGATCCCTGAGGTGTAGACAGCAGTGTAGAGTCGCTCTACAGTAAGGTAACTGGTGAAATACATAGCTGGCATAAAAGTAAAATCTCGGTAAATAGGGTGACCTGATCCTTTAAGTTATGTTTCCCTTTGTGATAAATGTGTCCTGAATGTGTAAAGGAATATACATGAAGTGTAATAACAGTCAAAGCACAGCATATGGCCATGCAGCCTTTGAAAAAATACCAGAGAGAGATGGATCTAAGTAGATGTGCAGGCCGATGATCTATTACTTTTGCTCTTATGATGTATGTACATCTTATCTTTTGTCTGTAATTGAGATGATAATGGATGAGTAGCAGCGACAGAGGTAGGGTACTGCGAGTGTGTTTATCTTGTATAGTGGTTGCATGTGGTGTGTGTGTGTGCGCGTGTGTGTGTCTGAGTGAGTCATTGGTTGCTTGGCAGCAGTGGTGCTAGGTTCATTACCCTCCTAACGACAGGCTGATGGAGGTGCCTTAAGAGGCTCTCCTTTCTCTCGCTCTCCTTCTGTTTCTCTTTCCCTGCTTTCATCTTCAAGACACATCTCCTGCTGATTGCCATCTCTCGGTGAATACCAATATTGAGAGAGAAAGAGGAGCGAGACACTGCTGGCCACCTATACTTCATTTAGTCTCACCTTATTTTTCATTTCTATTCTGCCTAATCCTCCCAACTGTTTGTGATTGGAAGATTCCTGTTTCCACTGTGAAGCCAAGTGTTGTGTATGAAACCCGAAACTAGTCTACTCTTAAGCACTGTGTACAAACACATTCGAATAAATTGGTGCAAACAAAGCAATGCACATGCATGTCCATATTTAGTAGATGCACTTTAATACAAACACTATATAATATATGCATGCATGAATACACAAAGTGCGCCAATATCCATGTCGAAATCCAATTCAAACCAGGAGCTGTGTCTGTTTTTGTGTCTCCTGTAATTTACATGAAAAGAAGTGGTACAGGAACAAAAAGGCCTGGCAAGGCACCCTGCTCTGCTACCCACAGATAACATTCACTTATTAATTTGTTCCCATCGTAACACAGCCAGATTGTACATTTAAAGTCCATGTCAGCCGATGTCAGATGCTTCTATTCATTCATCCCAGAGAAATGAGGGGGCTGAAATGCCCACCGCTTGAAGAATTCACCAGAGAATTTAACCGTGATGGTCACAGAGAAAAGCAAAATGAGGAAAAACACACATTTCCTTAAGTATGCACTCAGCTTTTTTATTTCTAATTAACCATCTAGCCTGTGTTCCTCAGACTGCAGTCCAGAATGGTTTTTAATAGGGACAAAGGCAGTGATTAAGAGAAGGCAGTTGTCCTGTGTTACTTTGTGTGCTTTTAGTGCTTTTATTCAGTTCTGTTGGATCTTTTATTTAACTGATTTGTATAAAGCATCTTGAAAGTATTTTGAAAAGCGATCGATATATAAAATGTATTATTATTATTATTATTATTATTAAAAACAGGCAAAAATTACATAATTATGTTAACGTGCCTAGTTCTTGTGACCTGTATTAAGTTGAACTTGAAAGTGTGTGACACTTGGCAAATCATGACAGCCTGAGCTCAACAAATAAAAGGTGGACACAGTTAGTAGGGCCTCAAAATGAAATGTATAATATCAGGTACATCATCTGACACTAAGTTGTCAGGACTCACCTTGGCACAGTTGTCATGGCAACTGCCACTGACATGCTTGGATGTGTTGATCAACAGAAAGTGTTCAGAAATCATCCGAGCTGTGGGCACCAGGGATGAACACACACCGTACGGGTATAATAAACACATCTTTTGAACATGTTGGCAAAGTCATGACAAACTAACCAGAGCAAGATGAGATTATGTCCAAAGTTCAAACCACTAAACCCGATCAAATGTGTGTACGACTGTTGTGTCCAAGTGTAAGCGGTTGTATGCCTTTGTGTCTTGTGCGCCCCCCTTTCGCATTTCTAGTTACGCCAAAGGCATAATATTTCTGGAGCTGCTTGTAATGATGTTTGATTGGAGGCCTTCTGGCTCCGCTCCATTTGTTTCAGCCCATTTTGCTCTCACATGAACCCAAGCTCACACACACAAACACAAACACAATGCATTGTCTTTGTAACCATTCACCCGCACTCATCTGTGCGATATCCCTTCCTCCCCTCCCTCGCTCTCGCTATCTTTCTCTGCCTTCTCTCATTCCATTAGTAAGGGATTTTCAAGGCCCTGGCAGCAAAAGCCCATTTTCTCCATTTTCCCCCGGTGGCCTCATCATCAGGATTCAGCCGTACAGCCTCAAGCTAATGTTTTTAATTCAATCGCGGCAATCCATATCTAAGCACCCATTCCTTTCCCTTCTACTCGTTTCAGATGTGGAGGGGAGAGGCTTGAGAAAGACTATATGTGTTTACGTATGTGTCTGTATGCGTTTCTTTGTGTGTGGATGTGGGACTTTAACCTCTGGGCTCACATCTGGCGACCCTCGATAAGAGCAGTCAAGTGTCACGCCCTTGCCCTCCTGGAAAAGACAAATTTAACCTGCATGTACAGCACACTCTTACATGCACACTCAATCACACATTTTTCTCTGCAAATGTACTACAGCAGCCACAATAGTGAATTGAAAAATTCACTATTGAAGTGGGCAAATGGGGAAAAACACAGTATTTATGTTAGCTTGCCTTATGTCCTCTTGTGCCGGCGGTGAGCTGTGGCGCCGACTATTTATACATAACAAAACATAAATGGATCTGGCCTTCGCTTTACGCCTGCTGAACTAGAGAGCTGTCTGGAGGAGGAAGACGCTGAGAATGGGAGGTGTGAAAACGGCAACAGGCAGCAGTGTGTATAAACATGGGAAAGTGTGTGTGAATGTGTGTGCAGTGGGAAGGAACCGTGCTCGAGTGCCTATGGAACTCAATCATGTGTGCAATGTGTTTTTATGAATTAATAAAGGTGAGGGTGGGGGATGATGGAGGGGAGGGAACGAGGATGCTGGAGAAGCAAGAGGAAAAAAAAAAAAAAAAAAAAAAAAGGAGGACCAAAAAAGAGATGACGAGAGGACAAATGGAGAGAAAAGGAGAACAAGAGAGACTGTTGTGTTTTTGCCAGCAAATAAATCGGCGAGCCAGCCTGTCAGCCAGGCAGTCAGTCAGCCAAACAGAAATCTAGCCTCCACAGCATCCTGCTCCTACACTGTGCACACACACGCCGTACGTACACATACATACACACGCCCTGTCAGTCCAGATGACTATCATTACCCAGGTAAATACATCTGGCCTTAGGAGCCAGGCACACTCTCATCGCTTCACTCTCTGGTGATGTGATTTTTCTCCCTAACCTTTTTCACGCTCCACCTCCTGCCCATTACTTTGCTCCCCCACCCCGTATGTAGACACACACTTTGCACGAATACATGGAAGAGCGAGAGAGAGAGAGAGAGAGAGAGAGAGCGAGGGATGGAGGTTGGCCATGCTGCAGAGATTCTCCTGCCTCATCAAATGGGCAATTATTTCAGCACGATCCTATTTGAATTGTGCTGTTGCAAAAGGCACTTAGAGAGGTCAATGCATTTGGATGAGTCTCCATCTCATTCTCTTGTATACACACAGACATTCATGCATGCACAACCTACACTTCCCCTCCCTATGTCCTTCTTTTGCTGCCCTCTATCTTTTTTCGTCTATTTCTATCATTTTCAGCACTGTTTTGTTTTATCTCTCTGTCTCCTCGCTATCTACCCCCTCCCTTTGTTTGACAATCTCTCGCTCAGTCTCTGTCTCCCAGGGGTCTGCTTCACAGATGAGTCGCCTAGTTACAACATCACTCATTGATTTAAGAACTGCCACGGGCATTGATCTGAAACAGCCATGCTACTAGGTGCAAAAAAAGTCATTTCTGCTTGCTAGACTGCTAATGACATGATGAAATGCACCCTGCCGTACCGGCACATACACAGATTCCCTCCATGAATCACTTGTGTACAGTACTTCTTAAATGTTTACAGACTAAATGAGTGTATTAACCAACAGCAGTGTGATTTTTCTCCTTTCTGTAGTAACTGAAACCAAGCATCAGTGTGACTCGTATATTTATATTTTGAAGAGGAAATTAAATATTCAGCATCTTTATATAATGCAAATCAGCACCCAAAAACAAATAATACTGCTATTTTGTAGTTCTGGCATGATGGAAAGGGTTTCATAGCACCATCGTCTTTGTTGAGCAGTTAAAATTGTGAGTAGATAGTGTTTGTGTTTGGCGGGATTTTAAAGACGGACTGTAATTTGAATCGGACTGTAAACAATGCCCTGCACAGAAGAGGAGGTCTCGGAAGGAAGCTATACCGGAAGCTACTCCCGAAACATTTCCTGTTGCCCCCAGAGGCTAAATTGTCGTCTGATGTTAGCCGATGGGTTCCGAGATTGCTTATAGCGAAACACTCAATCATTTCTTCCTCTTTCGTTGTAAAATGTGTAGGGAAGCTGAAATGCCATGAAAATTGTCTTTTTAAAGGGGGCCATGCTGTTCCACCTAGAAGTTGACAGTGGCATGTATTCACTGTACAGTCAAGGGAGAAAATACAGTAAACTTGCATTCTGATCTCTCTAGAGATAAGTTTAAGTACTTTTTTGTTTGTACTTCTTTTGCACCAAAAAAGGGAAGTTTATATCTCCAGATATTTTTTTTCTCCACAGATTAGATGAAAGACACATATTTTTTGATTTTAGTGGGAAAATGGGAATATTCACATGGCCCTAAAACCTTACTGCTGAACAGTTATTGAAGAGTGGTAAGGCATGCGTGGCAGGTTTGAATAGCTTAAATATAATAGAAATACTGCCATTCAGTCTGGTTATCTGCTCCATTTAGCCTACAGCTCCTCAGGGGATCATTATAATTAATGCCCATTTAGAAACTACCTCAGTGCTTTACACTAAGAAAGGTATTAAGAAAAAAAGGCATTTACACACACCCGCTCTCCACAGCCTTTGCATGTACAACTGCTGTGTATATTGCAGCATTAATTGTAGGGACACTCGTTCATGAAAGGGAAACACTCAATTTACCCCAATTACACACTTATTATGTTTAAACAAAGGCTGTATGGCTGTAACTGACGATTTTTACTAGCAATTAATCTGTTTATTATTTTTTTCAATTAATCGCTTAGTCTATTATATATCAGATAATATTAAAAAAAGCCTATTCAATTTTCCCAGAGCCTAAGGTAGCGTCTCCTCACAGGTCTTGAGGAGATGGTCTCCAAACAACATTTGAAAACCTATAAATAAAGGCATATTTTTGGACTTTGCATGCATTTGACAACCAGCCACACTTCAAGTCAGCCACCAGACATGATCCATATTCATTGTGTGAACGCAGTATGTACGGAGTTAATATTTGGCCTCTACTGTAGGCTGTGACCTCACTACACCCTTGAACCCATTGAGGTTTTGTTATACGTCCATTTGTCCAGTATGTAGTAATACACATGCGTACTGTTGCAAACAGAATAGTTAGAAGACAGAGAATTCTAACAAGATGAGCAACAGCAGCACATAAATCTGTTTTGCATAGTGGAGGGTTAAAATCGTTTGGTTTTTTGTCGTGTGGATCAAAACATTTTTATTAGCTGACCACTTGTGCTACTGCTCGTTGGGACATCTCCGACCACGTAACTGGTCTGTTGAAGCCGGTATTGATGCAACTACAGGTCAATAACCCAGACCATCTAATGTCAATTAATCTAAATGTTTTTTTTAACTAGAATATGTACTTACAAAGGTATGCAGAAGTGTGTACTGTGAAACCATGTCTAACCTTCAACAGTGCGGCGTGGAGGAGAGTGTTGTGGTATTGATACCCACATTGGAAGGGGTGTCCATTAGTGGGGGGTTAATAAGTCTCTTCTCTGCCCACACACAGTCTAACCAATACCCTGGTGGTTTCCCTAGAAACCACAGAGGAGAGAAACGTGACACACAAGTATGCGCAAACACACACACACACAGAGCCTTGTGGCACTATCTTCGTGGGGACCTGTCATTGACATAATGCATTCCCTAACCCCTTAACCGAAGTCTTAACCTTCGAACAGCCATTTAAACTTTTGGGGTCCAGCATTTTGGCCCCACAAAGCAGTCGGGACCCCACAAGTATAGTGGCCTCCCTGTGTTTGGACCCCAAAAATATAGTAGAACAAGGCCACACACACATTCAAATATAGACACAGACACACAATCTTCCACAAGATTGTAATCTGTAGGGTTGCATGATAGAGTCCGTCAGGTTGGGCAATACAGAAGTCCCACTAGAGGCAGTGGGGATGACAGGAATGAGGGATATGGAGGAGAAGAGCGTGGTGGGGGTTGGGGATTGAATTATGCATGACAGCAGCCTCAGCCTGGCCCTCTCAGATGGATTCATTATGGGGGCTGGCCAGGTAATATAAGGACTGTCAAGGAAAACGCTAGCAAAACAGTGGAAATAGTAGCAAATGAAAGGTGGGTGTGTGTGTGTGTGTAGAGTGTGTGCGCGCTCCACCTGCTTTTGCCCTAGAGCAGCAGTGGAGAGGTGACCCTGCCATGGTAATAATGTGCTGAGGATTACAATTTGATTGAACCAAGCCACAAGGGTTGTTTCCTGCCCACTCTAATGACAGCTTGTTGCTGCTGGGGCTGCTATACAAGGCCCACTTGACAGACACACACAGCACTTCTCTCTCTCCTGCTCGCTCTCGCTCTCTCTCCCTCCCTGTTTTTCTGCAGCCACCGCTGGCTGAGGAGATGCAAAACCGAGCAAGAAGAGACAGTTATGAGAGATTAGAGAGAAGACGAGGAAGAGAAGAGACGGATGTGTGACATGTGCGTATAGCTTGAAGACACATTTAAAGAAAAAAAGGGGAGATAGGTGGGAGGCTGAGAAACTGATCATGGAGACAGAGAGCTGTAGGAAAGAGAGAGTATTAGAGGGAGAAGTTTGAAAGTGGTTGTCTGGGCAGATAAGTGTCAGGAGAGCACCGTTGACATCGGAGCTACCTGCTGCTTGCCTTGTCTGCCTGTCTGACTGCATTGATTCACTGCTTCACTGAGCCCACAACAGCTGACTGACTGAGTTCCTCTGTCATGCTGAAGAGAAAAAATGGTTTACCGACACTGAGGATGAAACAGTTCAGATGCTTGAAGCAGTTGTTTTGTCTCTCTGTCTGTCTTCAAAAGAACTGCTAAAAAGCTGGAGAACAATCACTTTTGCTGTGTGAGAAAGACACACATTTCACCTCTTTTTTTTTTTTCTACAAAGAACTGTTAGAGGCATTTATCTCACTTGCATACACAGCCCCAAACTCTGTCTTGTCACTGCTAACTACCTGCTGTTGTAGCAAACACATGTAATTAATTAAACAAATGTGATACTGTCATCGAGGATAATTGTTTGTCAATGCATCAGGGAGCTGAGCATAAGCCACCAAACCAATTAGACAATCAGACAGACAGACAGACAGACAAACTGTCAATCAGCCAATTAGACAGACAGAGTCAGTGAACACACTGCTGCTGGTGAAGAGAGATGTGTTCAGGTCTTTTAGTGGCACTGTCAGAGCTGTCTTCTTTCATACAGTACATCCACCTTAATCCTCTGATCCATCAGTACGAACACATATTCACATGTATCATATTTTCAGTCCTTCACATGTGCAAATATACTTCTATAAGTGTACATTTTCTATAAAAGAAGATCATGATAATATCTGACTCATATTATTACTCTTAGAGTCACCAGAGTTCTCTGAATTGAATAAGCCACAGTGTATCCACACAAGGTCAGACGATTACTTAAATTTCCCTTCCAAAGAAAAGACTGGATTTAAGAACGAGAGCACGAGAGATGTGGAGGTGGATGATTGAGTTTAGTCAGTTCACTCAATCCATAAGCACTGTTTCTCTAACCTGAGCTGTTGCTTAAAATTCAGTGGCTTGTCGTTACACTGGAGGATTAGGTCCTTGACAGAGTGCCTGTTGATTTGCCTACCTGCTCTTTGTGTGTGGAGCCAGGCCACTGTTTATTTTATTATCCACCCTACATCATATAATATGGTCTATATGGTATGGTATATAAGGCCTGAGAAGCCATGTTTGTATCACTATTTTTTTTTCGGTTTTGTTTTCTTGTTATCGTAAATTAATATTTTCTTGTTGTTATTTTGTCAGTTAGGTTGTGTTCGGAAACTAATCATTTTGTGACTACATAATAATGTAGAACTGTTATCTAGTGGTCATGATGTACTTGTTTTGGAACTGCAAAAACAAACCTTGTTATGTCGAGATTACCAAATCAGACAAATGGTTGTCTTGCGATTTTTGAGCATTGTTATTTTTCTCAGGAAATTGAAATAAAAACCCCTCTTGGAGGATTTTAACTCGAGCTTTTCACAGGAACATTTGAGAAACTTTTAGATTACAACTCCCTGCTATCATAGTTGTCAGTGAGTGAAGGAAAGGTGAAGCAAGTGAAAATATTTAACGTGTGGTCTGTAGATGTGTGTATTCACAGTATGTGTTTGTGAGTGACTATATTAGCAATGATTACATTGATTTGCCGCTGACTTCAAGTCATGACAGCTTGGCTCATAACTGTTTATATGTAGAGTACCATACCAGTATTTTGTGTGACTCAGTGGTGAACCCTGTAGACTTAATAGCAATAATAATGGCTTTATTTGTATAGCACTTTTCAATACAGTGCTTTACAACTATCAATATAAAACACACAAACAAATCAATATAAAATAAACACAATAAAAGCTTTTTTATATGTGTCTTAAGAAGTGTGATAAAACAGACGACTGACTGCACTGACTTATCCAGCTTGTTCTGTTAGCATGTCTACAGTACGTGGCTGTTAATCTCTGAAACACCCTCCTCCAACTTCTTGGGGTGGGCTGCATGCCACAATTCTTGTAACTTTCTGAAACCAACAATGTGACGTGTGCGGAGGATAAAAATTACAGTATGCAGGATATGAACTTCTCTCTTAACCGTTTCTATCGCTTTTCATATGTACAACGGAGGTGCAAAACCACCCATATTTCTATGATTCTCACCCCTGTCTATAATGGCAAGCTTTTTTGCCCTGCCTTCACTTTTTGCCTTTAGATGTGGTCACTTTGTATGAAGTAGTTAGTTTTAACCATACCACGGCTTTAAGTTCGCTCTCATGTTCATAAGATAAGCAGTCACTCAAAGCAAACCACTCAGGCTGCACAGGCTACTTTAATTCCGTTGGAAAAGTTTAGCTAAAGCAATGTCCTCATATTAACTTTTCTTACCACATCAGCCGTGTTCATCAATCATAACAATCAATCCATCTGTAACGGCTATATTACTATACTGCTGGGCCATCATAGTGTTACATTACACAACTGTTCTACTGTTAGTGGTGGCACTGAATGTTTCTTTCAATTTATTTTTGAAGTAATTTTCAACTTCCCCATTACCACACTCATCAGCATTCACTCCGAATCTGACACAAACTGGCAAGTCTTGCAACAGCAACATGACACAGCTCTGAATGGCACTGGTAAACAACTATAGCACAAGTCTTTCCATTAGGCTGTACTACAACATATCATTAACAGGAACTCGAAGAAATAAAAACAGAGTGTTTCCCTCCTGTTGGCCTTTGAGGTTTTCTGCCTCTATTGATCCAAACCTAAAAGGTTACGCCACCATTTTACAGTCCTCACCCCTAAAATTAGAACAAGCCCCAATTATTTTCCCAAATCCCTCTTAAATGTTCTTAATCTCTTTTGTTACACAAACTGTCTGCAGTGTTTTTTCCCATTTTCACGTGTCGACTCATTCACTGAAAATAAGCTTTAATCCTTTTCTTGTGGCAGGGTTTTTCCTGAAAGCGCAGAGAAATTAGAACGTAAGAGTAAGAAAGGGGGCAAAGTACTTCAAAAAACACTTGTCATTAATGGAACTAAATCAGTTCTAACAACGTTTCTGTTTGCCAGGAAATTTCTGATCTCACATTTTTTATTAAGAGATTAGAGCTACGTGCTCTATTTCCAAAAAGTAACTTGTAATTACGCAAGTCCCATTATGCAAACAGGCAATGTGTATACAGTGCCAAGGTTTTTTTTTTGTTTGTTTTTTGAGGAAACAGGTTTTCTGTTGACCACTTAGTCTCTAAAGAGTCTCTCTCCTCAGTTAATGCCCCAAACACGGTAAGACTGCAGAATTTACTTTTGTTATTTCAGATTCCAGCAATAAGAACAAGATTAAATAGGGATTAACACTATTATAGCTGCTGTTATATTGTGGAAAATGATTTATCTCCAGCAATAAAATGTCCTAGAAAGGAAAAGTACATGGTTCTGTGCTTTTTGTCATTGATGAAAATGGGAATAAAAATGAAGGTGTCACATGTAAATGTACACAGGAAAGGCAACCACGAGATGAAAATGAAAAACAAAACAAAAGAAAGCAGAAGTCTGGCATAGAGGAGGAGTGAGTAAAAACAAAAAATGAATGCAGAAGGACTGCCAAGCAGCAGTGGAGAGAACTGACACCCATGATTGGGTCCATACCAAAGAGGCAAATAAAAGAAGCCCCTTAAACCCTTGTAATCAGTAGAGGAACAGACAAGGCCGGGCTGGTTTTTCCTCCTTAAGCTCTGGTGGAGTTTGGGGTCCAATGCTCGTCTTTCAGGAGGCCCTGCCAAGTGGCAGCACACATCAAAGTCTTTAGCTGTTAGCCTCCTTGCCTACTCACGTCAATGTCCCAGGGATTAGCATTAGCATAATTGAGGTTTATGTACAGATGCTTAGTGCAAGGACTTGATGGATCACTATTCTGGAATGGGAATGTGTTGTGTAATGTGGATTTTGCATTCATTCTGCTTAAGACTATGAACACCACCCCCGTAGCCTATTACACCATGTAGGGGGTGTGTGTATACGCACATGAACAACCGCACTCACACTGTAACACTGATCCCATGCACACAATACATACACACTTTCTGTCTATAGTTAGATTCTGAGAAAGCAAAATAAAACAGGACTGTAGTAAACTGGCTGTGGGTAGTGAACATAACTACCCATGCACTGAAAAACCACAGGAACAAATCTGTACCCACAATTATAGCTGATACACCTCAACTTTTCATATCTTACTGTAACACACTTCCAACTTATTTCACAGTTGTACTGAAGACAGAAGCTCTTCAACAACAGGACACATCAAAGCCCTTTTTTTCTATGTGAGTTCGGTTTCTTTGGTCAAGGGATGTGCAAATGTCCATGCTAAAATAATTGTGGCTAAACATATCAAACGGTATTGTCACGATAATCATTTTTTCCTGAAATACTACTAGTTTTAAAACATAGTAAAATTGTTTCACATGTTTTTTTAAGTTGTATTTTGCTTCTTTTCAAATGTAACAATAAACATCAGACAAAATACGAAGGGAAAGACAAAACAACACCGAAAAACAAAAACAAAGAGGAAAGGGAGATACAATATAAAACAGTTAGAAAATCAACTCTCATTCAAAAAGGGTTTGCAGATTTTGTAAAATAATTAATTCCACAACTTGACTTGAATTTGATCAAACCTAACAAACTAAGCAGTGAAATGTATATTGCAACTTTGTTGAACTCTGCAAATTAATACCATACCAAGTACACATTTCTTCTGGACGTTAAAAGTTGGGAAAGAACCAAAAAACCCGATCGCTGATGTACTCACTTCATTTGTGAAGTTTCAGACTTTTATATGGTAAAATGTTTGAGTTTAATTTGAGTGTGCAGGATTTTTGTTTTGTTTTTTCACAGTCAGTTTATGATCCCAGCCACCAGTCTAAAGCCCCATTCAGACTAGATTTATTTATTTTGATGCAGGGAGTTTCCCATTCCTATAGTCAGTCACTTAAAATGCATTCTCTTCCTATCTGAATGCTATGATTCAGTGCCCATAAACTGGCTGCGCTTCAGTGGGCCGACTAGCTAATGTTAACAAAGCAAGTCATGGCCACAGTAGCTGGAGCTAGACAGACAACCGGCCGGGTTCGCTGGTCCTGCTGTGTCTTAGATTGACTGGTAAAAAACTCTCTCCCTCGTGACTAATCAAAATCAAACTACTTATAAAGACAGGAGAGCTGTGCTGTGTTAACCTATCGACGGTATTAGAAATAGTTGGTGGTGTCACCATCTGAATGTTAGTAAAATCTTTACATAATTTTCTTCATGCAGTACCCACTTAATTACTAGGATTTAGATAATTCTGCATGATGTTAATCAAATCTTGTCAAAATTAAGATAACCAATCTTCCATAGTCCAAAATGAGTGGCTAGCACAGGATTGAAAAAATGTTGAAATCAATTAAGCTATCAGAGATCTAATCTGCTCTCTAGCACTATCTAGGGAAGAAATATTATCCTGTTTAGCAGAATTTAATTCAAAGTGTCCAAGAGTGATAAATACCATTAGGGCATATGGAGAGATTGAGGTTGTTTCCATCGGGTGGCCAGAGAACATAATAGGACAATGGGAAAAGGATGCATCTAAACGTGTGTCATCATTTAACAACAGCAGAGCAGCAGGGAAGGACACGCTTGTATTGGCAATAGTTGTTAGGGCGGGTGCCACGGAGTGCCAAAAGGAGTTGACCTCTGGGCACTCCCACATCATATGTATTTATGTGCCTGGAATACCCACGGGGCAGTGTGAGCAGTTAGGAGAATGATATGGTAAGAACCTGGAAGGCTTTCCTCATGACAAACTTGTAGTGAATCATTTGCTCATCATGATTTTTAGAGGCCTTGATGTTGTGCCATACTCTGAACCAACTGATGTTAGTAAGATTCAAGCCTTTTTGGCAAACATCACATAATCCCAGGTGAGTTGCTATGGATTGTATGAGACACCAGTAAAATTTGGGAACAAGGTTCCAATAACTGTCAAAGCCAAAGAAAAATGTTTAAGAGGGCTAATTAAGTTTACACCCCCAGGGTACTCCATAAGCACTGAGTGAGGATCTCAGTTGACGGTAAAAGAAAAAGGTGGAACTTGGCAGACCACAAGTGTCTTTTGTGTCCAGGAATACTCGGAGTCTGTTGTCATGTATAATATCGTTGAGAACATGAATACTTCTCTCTGTAGGGAAACACTTACCACTCATAAGGATGGCCTCGTTGTTTCATGTTCATGCTGACTTATTAGAAACAAATCAAGAGTTGTACACATGAAATCACATGTGCCAACAGGGAAGTCATCCATCCGTTACCTGACTGAGTTTTGGTGATTGACATCCTGGTGGAATAAGAAGGTAGACATTTTGTCCTGCAGTATGATGGAGGGAAATAGTTGCTGTCAAGAGTGTAGTTGCTACTAAAATACAATTCATGGAGATGAACACAAGCACAACACACTACTTTTTACTTCCTGATTAACATGGACAATCCCTACAATCACGTGGTGACACCTCAATGTGTTACCATGTTTAGTGAACCAACTTTTCGAACAATCTCGGTGCAGTTGTTTTGTCCACACCAGAGGTCAAATGACAGCATTCACACCAGCCTAACCAGCTAACCATTGTTTGTTACATTAGACTTCTACATTCAGAGGCAATATTTTGCCATAACACAGTCTGTTAACAGAGTGATGTACATGGCACACTGACAAATCTGTAGCAATTTCCTTAAAACATCTGCAGCATCTGGCCTGTCAGCTGTGAAAGTGATGCATCAACAGCGTAAAAGACATTCTTCAACAGATCCCTCAGCAGTGACTTACTGTATGAGTTCGTCCTATGGATTGTGTTGAACTCAATATGTGCTCAGACTTGGTTATGGAGGTTTCCACCTAGGGCTGCAACTATCGATTATTGTTTTTGTTTAATTAAATGATAAATAATTTAGTCTGTTGAAGGGTAGAAAAGAGTGAAAAATGTGCATCACAATTTCTCAGTGATGTCTTTAATTGCTTGTTATGTCAGAGCAACAGCAAAACCCCAGAGATATTCAGTTCTCAATGATATAAAGACTAAGAGAGGCTGTGTTGGGGTTGACCATGATTGAAGGGGCACCAAGTTGATGTTGGTGCAATCAATTACAATTGGCTATAAAGATTATCAAAGATAATCATAAATAATTACTTTCATTAATAAAGACTTCGGGGCACCACCTTTCAACTGAAAGGAAATGTTACCCAATTTATTGATTCTCATACGCTAAACTATCAATTTGGAACTCAGATTATTAATTAAATTAACTATAACCAAAATTACCATTAATAGCCAGTAGGTGAAGGATTTGGAATTCAATATTGAAGAGGTCGGCAAATTATTCACTTTTGTGAAACATTAAAGAGACCAGCATAATATATATAATATACACAAGCATTTATTTAAAAAGATAGCCAAAGAAATAACACACAATATGGAGACTAACTCTAAATACACTGAACGACAGACAAAAACGTGTATGTGCGTGTCCAAGATGGCTGCTTGGACGTAAAATGGGTCACACAAAATAAAATCAATTCAAAATGGTGGTAAGGCCATGTAAGTCACAAGCGCGGCTCAGCTGAAGGCCAAACTAGAGGTGTGTGTGTGTGTGTGTGTGCTAGCAGGTAACGGTGGTCTGTAAGCGAATAATGCCAAGTTAAAAGGAGTTAGTTAGCGTGCGAAGACCCTGTGTTTAGCATAACAAAGTAACATCAATTTAGCAGTGGCTGCCAGATTAACATATTGAAAACGCATCACAACAATAAATCTTAATGAAATCACTTCAGTAACGACACTTATTCAAAGTTAACTAAACGATTCTGTACTTAATGTTGCTAAGTACCCTGTTAAGCGAACATGCTATGCCCAGTGGTTGTTACTAGTCCGTGGGGAAGAAGAGAGGTTGCTGCTCCGCATGCTGGCTTCGGTCCATCCGGGCCAGGCGGGAGGAGAATAGTGGTTCCGCTGTGGAAGCGTCTGTTGCAGTGTCAGTGTGCAAGCGGGGGAAGACGCTCGCTTGGCTGTTGTCTGTTGTACAGTTAGCTTTGTGCCAAATTGCGCCGTTACTTCTTGAAGTTAGCTGGCAGACGGTGTGTAGCTGCCGCTGAACTTTGTTGCAAGGATCTTATGCAGGATCTCGCATCATTGCTATAAGAGTAAGAGTTCAGTACTGACGGAAGGCAGGCTTCTGTGTTGCGGCCTAACCCTTTATCCTTTCATCGGTGGTCTGCTCGGGCAGCGGTCTGCTGCTGGCTGGAGCGAAGCTGGGAGGAAGAGGGGGAGAGGACGACATGTAGCCGTCCGTCCAGGAGGAGAGCAGAAGGAAGAAAGCTGGGCAAAGGTCATTGACCTGTTTTGAATTAACCATCACAATTAGTGGCAATAACGAATTGTTTCAGCACTACTTTCACTTCAGGAAGTAACATCAGTATTTTTGCGAGCTACACCCCCATGCAGTATTTAGGACAATAGTTGAATCTCTGACAACCTACTACTACCTTTCCACAGATCTTTAAAACTGCTTACAATCTTTGGTTAATCAGTTAAAGAGCGCTACACCTATGTTCCCATGGAGCTCTACCACTTTAAATCTGTATCCATTAAAAGGCAAGTTATTGACTTGTCAGCCAACCAACCACAGCAGTGACCCTGCTGAGTCTTTGTTTCTGGCCCATGAGACATGGGGTAATGGAGCTGCACCCTCCTTTATGGAGGCACCGCAGAGCCTCCAGCTGATCTCTGTATTTAGCTTCTGCTTGTTGCATTCGAGTCAGAGGAGAAAAAAAATGAAAGTGGGTGTATGTGTGGTGTGAGAAGCATATGCATGGATGTTTGCATGGGTTTGTGTGAGAGGATCTGTATCTCTGTTTGAATTTGGTTGTTGATTGTCTTATTTCCTCCACACACCTGGATTTATCTTTTACAACTGGTTGTTATATATATATACACACCTGTATAAGACCAGATGGCAGTATGATTAGAGAACTTCCTCTTCTCATGTTGCAGGCATATTTATTCATATTTGAATTCACTGGAAAGTTATTAGGTTAGTAAATAACTTGACAGAGCGTTGACCCTGTTATTGAGTTGCATGTCAGTGCACAGTTCATGGTGTGTTTGAGTGTGTGTATTAGGAGGAAGGCTGCAGGCTTTGCAAATGAGGTGTGCATTCCACCTGTTATTTATTTGCATAAGTTTAGGGAAGCTTGCACAAACGTTCCCATTGGACTATTAATGGACATTGACTTTAGCTTAAACATCATAAGGGGGTTAGGCAATAATTAGTTAAATTTGCTGTTTCACCTCCTTTTTCTTAAGGATGGATATTGTGCAAATCTCTGTACCTCTAATGAATGATTTCCTTAGAAGGCTGAAGGGGTCAAAGGTGCTGACTTGCTGATGGCTGATTTGTTTGCTATGACAACATACTGTAGCGCTGTTCGACCACAACTTTAGTAAACAAATCAGGATGATATTCTTCAAGGCCATAGTGTGAACAACTGTGACTGTTGGGCAGAAAATAGCCATAATTCTTAACAAATCATGGCATCTCATCGTGGGCTGTGGGAAAACCTCTTTAGCATGTGTTTAAGAAAAGATTCTGATTTTAAAAAACTTTGTTCACCAAATTATAATATAATATTATAATGTAAGTTTGAATGAAAAGGTGTTATGTCCTCAGTGACTCTTTACAGACGTATCTCGTTTTCTTTATGTTTAAGAGAGACAACCTGTAGCCTAAAACGCTTGCTATTTGCCCGTTTGGTGGTGGACAGGTAGTAAAAATAAGAGTTATCAGATTTTTTTTTGGTTAACAAAGTTAGTGAATAGCTGTTACTGATATCTCTGGAATTGGTGGAGACCAAAACAGAGCTAATAGAGGCGTGAATATGGCAAGAAACACAACTCCAAGTGAATGCTAATGTTTCTCTGTGTCTGCTGTGTGTGTAAACCGGTAATGATTTGCTAAAACATTAGCCATAACAACTTGATAAGTCAGCGATATGTGGTGGCTGTGTATCTGTCAGCTTGGTTCAGTGTTTTTCTCCTTCCTACTGGCTAAAACATGATCAATTTAGCCTTAATATGGGGAGCCCAGTCAATACACAACAGTCCTTGAATTGGGTGTAAAGGACTAAAAAGATTCGACCAAGTCCCCACGCCAGGTTGGTGGGCGAAGACGGGGAGCTTTATCCACAGGTGGTGTTGATGAGTTTGTTGAAGTCTGGTGATGTAGGTGTTCATGTGAATAATGATGTTGTCAATTTTGCTATAATTGGTCAGGATGTTGCAGAGCTTGCAGTCAATATAGGAAACGTGCCCAAGGAAAACAGTGAACATGGGATGTGCCTGAGTAGTGCTTGTAATTCTTGCTGTATTCCGGTCTAGCCTGCAACATATAGAGGGAGAAAAGAGAGAAGGAAATGCAGAAAAACTAATTAAAACCCAATTTCATTTGCTTTTCAGTTTATCATGTCTAGAGGAAGACCAAAGAGGAGATTTATGGATGTAGTGAGTGAGGACATGAAGTTAATTGGTGTGAGTGAAGAGGATGCAGAGGACAGGGTTAGATGGAGGCGCATGATTCGCTGTGGCGACCCCTGAAAGGGAGCAGCCGAAAGGAAAAGAAGATGTGTATACTCTAATGAGAGTTTTGATACTGGTTTCATTAAGTAAGACAGATATTATTCTTAGGAGAGCATATGACAGTATTTCTTACATATTGCGCTTCAAATTTACACAATCATGCACTTACTTGTGGACATCTGCCAGTGTGCACATCTATGTTAATCCATGTATCATGCATTTAGGAAGCCGGAGAGTGAGAGAGACAGAGAAAAACACCAGAGAAAGAGGGTGAAACTGGAGATCAATGTGTTTTGCCTGAACAGCATGTTTGAGCGTGGGAAGTTTAGAAAAACTTCTCCTGGGCCTCACAGCTCAAAGCCATTTTGTGTGTGTGCGCGCGCCAAGGCATTTGTCAGTCTTATCGCCTCTCTCGGCTCTCTGTGGTGGTGGTAGTGCTGGTGGAGAGTAATTGAGTGCTTAGAGTTATAGATGAACTAATTAGTGGGCGCATTGAAAGCGCAGCTCATTAGTGGGAGGGAGAGAGCCCTGTGCCGCCATGGCTCTGAGGACTCTCTTTCATATCCAGTCTCAGCATAGGGAGAATGCTGCTCCATACAACTTCATTAAAGCACTTTCAGGGAGGAGCGGACACGGAAGAGGGATGTATATTGAAAGTAGAGAGAGAGATTGTATAATAAAAGTGTATGAACAGAGACTTCAGTTTTTATTTCAATGACATTTTTTTTTATATAGCACGAGTTCATCATTGCACTTTTCATATAGAGCAGGTCTAGACCATACACTTTATAATATTATTTACAGAGACGCAGCAATTCCCACCATGAGCAAGCACTTGGTGATGGAGGCATAGAAAAACTTCCCTTTAACAGACCGAAACCTGGAGTAGAACCTATAGACTTGTGTAATGCATAGAGACAGTCCGACACTCTGTATGTATGTATATACGGTATACAGACATGACATACTGCAAGTCATGCACATTAATATTTAGAAGATGGCTCATTCTACTTTTACAACAAACGCCCAATTTTGTATCGTTTGCAGTATAGGTAAAAAGTAAGGTCAAGCAAGAGCCCATCCTAAAAAGCCGTTAACTCAGATTCTACTGTCTGCATTATAATCTAAACAATTACCAGTTGTCTCTGATACTGTATGCCATGTAGGGCTGCAACTAAAAGCTTTTTTATTATCAATTACTCTGCCGATTTAATTTCTCAATTCATTTTTAAGTCTGTAAAATTGTGGAGAAAAAAAACCCGTCACAGTTTCCAAGGTGATGTCTTCAAATTGCTAGGTTTGTCTGAGTAACAGTCCAAAAACATAAAACATATCCACTTTGATTTCACATAAGACAAAGAAAAGCAGCAAATTCTAACAATAGTGAAGCTGGAACCAATACATGTTTGGCATTTTTGATTGAAAAATGACTGAAATGATTAATCAATTATCAAAATAGTTGCTGATTAATTTTAATTGGCAGTTGACTATTTGTTTAATCAATATATTGTCTCCTGCTATGTTTGAGATTTGTTTTATCCAGGTCCTGGTAGTATCGAAGAGTAAAGTTACATGATTTATAAAATTCATAGATGCACAAAATTAACTTCTCTATTCCTGTCCACAGTGAAATTGGCGGCATCCTAACCTCTCCCTGCTGATAATGCTGGTGATACTGGAAGGCGATTGGACACGAGCTGGGGAGGTAAGGTGAGTTTGGGGTCAAAGTTTCTTTTTGTTTAACTTCGGTCAGATGTGCGCTTGCACATTTGATGTTAAAGCAGAGTTACACTAGAACACACTGGCTGAGACGAAAGCAGCACTGGTGAACTGTAGAAAACTACAAAGGCAGATTTGTGAAACCATCAAATTCAAGTGAATTATCATTGATCATCATGTCTGCTGCCGTCGTTGAACTACTATTACTTCATACTAAGAACACCTAGAAAATAAGTTTAATGTGAATGATGTTTGTTAGTTTTTATTTGACAATTTATACAAAGACAATCAATGTGAACATGCATGTGGGAACAGCACGCAACAAATTGGTTGGGTTTAATAAAGTTAGTTGAGAAAAATCCAAATTATTTCTATGGTGTAGGTGTTGCTGTTGAGCTCTGAATGACAGATTTTCTCACGCACTGTACACACACAAGTGTGAAATCAAGTCTTCACAGGAAACTCACAAGGGGTCATGCATCTTCACCAACAGTGTAAAGTTTATGTTGTGTTTCTGTCTTTGTGACGGACTTTTGATTAACAACAGCACATTGGGAAGCCTTACTTAGTATAGGGCAAAGAGGGTTTTTTCCACAGCATCTTTTCAATGCACATATTTCTGGCTTTCTCATCGATTGAGCAGAGTGGCTTTTTGTCGTGTCCATCAGAAAATGGACTCTGACTACTTCGTTTTTAGACGAGGCTAAAGATTTATTGACTGTCCCTGTATTGACAAAATATATGGTGCAGAGCTCAATGATGGCAATTGCATGAATTGATTAAGACCACTTCTTTGTTAATCACCACGAAATTCAAGGAGAGTACTACTGACATAAACGAGGACATCTTTTTTGTGACCTCAACTTTGTGATCATCTTGTATTGTGAATGACAACAAGCAATTTTTTTTACGGAGTTGTAGATATTAATAAGAAATAAATCACTTTTGCTGTCAGTTCTTGACCAACTTCCAATACTTAAAATGCTGGTCTGGCAAAGCACATTGATCTTTAGCTTCGCCCTCTACTCTTTTGCTCTCCCACTCTCTGATACTCTTTTTTTTTTTTTTAGAATATTAAAGAAAATATTAATATATATTGTATATGCATGCAAAACGCATAGCTCTGACATTTCCGCATTGAAAAATACACATTTGTTAGGTTAAATCAGTTGCACTGTATCTACTGTGTCTGGTCAGTGTATGAAGAGTGACATATACCAACATACAGATTTGGGCTGGAGAAAGACGGACTCATGAGATGTAATGAGTTTTTCACTCTGCCACAGACAAACCTGTATCAAATGCAGCAGGGCAGTCTGCAGCAGAACCAACAAACAGAATGGGACATTTGCTTTATATTTTCACATTAGTATTGCTAGAATAAACACAGTTGGCCCTCATTTCTACCAGTTTCCCAGGAAAACTCCCAGCACTCTACATAGACAGTCCACTGGCTAGCGAAGTGCACACGAAACAAAGAGTCTTTGTCCTTTAATGGCACTGGAAAGATTTTTTTTTCTTGGAATGACCACCAATTAGACTTTTCCAACTGTTAGTTCCAACTAAAACTGTCCCTCATACTTCACTGATAACCCAGTGAACCTTCTGATAGAGGGCAACAGATCACCATGCCAGGGCATTATGACAGCTGCCAAGAAGCCAGTCCGAGCCAGGTTACCTCAAAACATTCTGGCCTATAGTAGCTAATCTGCCTCCTCCAGCTTGTGTCCATCCGTGCCACAATACATCACTGCTATGACTCCCCAGTGCCACAGTTGGCGGCTGCCATTAAGCTGGATGGATGTGGGAGCAATGCCAGTCAGGGACGGCCATATGAGCTTCTCTTTCCTGCTTCCTCCTCCAGCTTGGTGCCCTTTAATGGGCACTTAATATGGCTGACAAATTTACAAGGCATTTAAAAATGACCCAGTCAGCCAGTCAGCAGAGGGGAGGAGAGAATGAGAAGGAGGAAAGAGTGTCCAATCTCATTTTCTCCTGCCGACCAGGGCAATAAACATGCTGGATTTATATCAGAGGTGGGATGAGCAGGCTTTGTGTGTGTGTGTGTGTGTGTGTTTAGTGTGCACACTCTGTCTCCCCAGTACAAATAATTCACCCTGAACACCTGTCAACATGAGTCACGACACCAGAGAATTCCTGCAATTGAGCACATCCAACTAATTGGTGGCAGCCTGCCAGCCATCCCCCTTCTCTCTCTCTCTCTCTCTCTCTCTCTCTCTCTC
>CM022485.1:8724863-8785987 GCA_011952105.1 Coreoperca whiteheadi
CCCCCCCCCCTCCTCCTTTCTCTCCCTTCTCCTTCCCCCCCCCCCCCCCCCCCTCACTTCCCTTCTCTCTTTCTGTCACTCTGTCACTCTCCTATCACACATATATGTATTCCATACATCTTACTCACACTCGTCCGCCACTCCTCCCCTCTTCTCGCTCTTGTTTTTTCCCCACTCTCATCTATTTTAACATAACATTTATGGATGAATGATTTAATACTGGTTATCAAACCCATCATTGTAATCGCATCTCTAATTACGCTTAATTAAAACCGTCTAATGGCTGCTGCTGAGCTGGTTTTTGAAAGCGAAAGCCGCTCTTCTATCTCGCTTGAATTCCTCCCCTGACTTAGCATTCGTTATACTCACTCAACACCTCCAACAACCAATCAACTCCAAATTCTCTACCCAGCTCTTGTCAGGTCGTTAATTAAGCTCCCGAAGTGCCTAATGATTAAGATAACGCAGCAATCTAATGGTGAACAGGCTCTTTCCTCCCTCTTCTTTTTACAGCTTTCGATTATAGCACCCTTGAGGTGTTACTCAATCTTGATGAAATGCAGACAATTGACAAATCAGTTGCTTGGAGCCGGGGCTTATTACCCTGCTGCATATTCATGAGTTGTTTGGTGAAGAGTGGGATGATTTTTAATCAAAGTCACAGAAAAGGATGACGGGTGGTGGGCTTGCCACACCTACCCCCTCCCCCATCTCACTCAGCCTCTCGCCAACCCACTGTGAATAACATGCATCATTCATTGGATTTAGCTCACATTCGCGTAGATGCAGCTGGCAGTGGAAGAAGTGTGTGTGTGTGTGTGTGTGTGTGTGTGTGTGCTTGTGTGTGTCAATATGAGGGCTTGCTTCAAGGGGCCTTGGACAAATGGAGGTGCCACATGGTCAGACCAGATGTTCTGGTTTCTTATGTGCATAGCTCATCAAAACAACAACCGGTACCACTACTGGGCCCCTGCTATCCAGTAAGGCCAGCCAACCCATCTGCTTCTTGCCTGCCTGGCCCGGTGCATTGTGGGTCCTGGCTATTTCTCTGGTGCGTTTGCAGTTTCCAACCCATTTTGTATTTGATGAGAGAGAGAAGGGGTGTCAGTGCATCAATATCAGCAGTAACCTTTCTGCAAGACTGTAGTAATCATAGAAATGCAGTGCAGAACAATGGAAGCTACTGATGTCAGCACATACAGTGTGCATTTCACTGTACCTTGTAGGTTGTAACAGAACATGTGATGTACAGGGAACCAAGGTATACCAGGTCACAGTTAACAAACAGGTTATTATAAATGCATAAAAAGTGGCAATGGTTACCCAAGATAAAATAGGTTTATCCAACCCAATATTCCTTGGAATTACATCCACATTGGGCAATTTTGCAGGATTTAAATCCATTGGCAACGTTCAGTGCCAATACAGGAAGTCATGTGCCCCTCATGAAGTGGGGTGGGAATTCAGGGTGTTGAAGCCTGGGTGATGGATGGCCGTGTAGTGTGTCTGACTTTGATGTTGACAACTAGAGTTCACACCCCATCAATAACCTGCAATTGACGTTCACGTTTTTAATAACAGTAAGACAAGATATATATACAAATGTAGTTGAACTAAACAACCGTATGTAAAGAGCAAGGTCAAAAATACTGGAATTGAAGAACACAAAATATCATTGCTCTCACTCTTTGCTTAAAGTCTGGGCTCGGTTAAGACTGGACAGGCGGGGGCTCAGAAACAGCACATGAAGGTCACCAGGCACCACACAGGTCCAACCTCAACACCTCACATATGGTGTTGATGATGGCTAGATATCCAGCCATGGTATGCTCAAGGGAAGTCCCTGAGAAGTGTGCGTTGTTGCACCTGGGACCACACCTAACACAATTCTAAAAAAATCTAACATAATCCAGTGTTTGTCTGTCGATCGAGTTGGTTTATCTGCTCTTTGCAATATATATTTAACCACATAATCCACTGGTTACATCAAACTACACTTTTCCACAATAACTGATGGCACCTTATGCCTAGTGCACACTACAGGATTTTAAGCCCGAGTTGCAAGCTAACGAGCCCACCAACAGGTTGGGCTGTGATCGAGGGCAAATCAGCGGGTGATCAGCGCCTGCCAATCTTTATGTGTGAACTACTCACACGTCATTAAAGACGCTCGCTGACGCGTCGCCAACGCCAGACAAATATCTAGCATGCTAACTATCTGGAGCTGTCGGGCCGACTCGACGTTCTGTGGTGTCACGTGTTGTGACGAACTACAGCAGACAGACAAACAACAACATTTCCTTTTTTTTTTTTTTCCTTTTTCGGGGTTCAGAACAGATACAAACCACTTGCACCGCTAATTTTGTTTCATCGTCCATTTCCAAAACAACTCCCGTTTCGCGTGTCATTTCCCGTTCCACCTCTCGCGAGTGTTTTTGTGACAAAACGTGGTTTGGAAGCCGGGTAGAGTCGTTGGGTGACAGAGAGTTGTTGTCAGTTTGTGTAGTGTGTGACTCCCTGTTGCGGAAAATGTACGCAGTGTCCTGTAGTGTGAACACCACAACGACTTCAAGACTCAATAGCAAGTCATGTAGTCTGAACAGTACAGCGATCTGCCGACGTTAAAAATCCTGTAGTGTGCACTAGGCATTAGACAAAAGACAAATAAAACTTGCTAACTATAACTACTATAATTTTGACCTAAATTACACTGCTCAACTTTGTGATTCTACCCCTACTGTCTGTTGCTTGCATATTTACCTGATTTGTTTTCAGGTAATAAGAATTATTTCATTTCCATATGACTTGTGTCTTGACTTGTGTATCTTGGTCTAATGGTTTGTTAGTTGTTGTTTTTTTTAACATTCATTTAGTAAATCTCGTAATGTTTGTATTGTTATATTAGGTGGCTTTAGTTTTGTCATGCTAAATCTTTTCATTGGAGTCCAGTAAAACCCATGCACTCACACAGGCAAGCCTGTGACATTTGGATCACGTGGATGATGAACAGTGTTGCATGTCTGATGGTCCTGTTTTGACGATGTAACCTGATATTGTCAGTAGTTCCTATTTGTGGTTAGTATATGGTTGTTTTGCCATATGAATAGGGCTGCTACTGTACTATTTTTTTACATGCTTAAAAAAATGCTGCATTATTGTAACTTTACAAAAAGCTGTAAATGTAACCCAGTCTTTAGCCCTATAGCTGATTTTATAGAGGATGTTACAACAATGAACCATTTGACAGTCTGAATTTCAATGCTTTTTATACACTATTTATAACTACATTTTGTAGAATCTATTTATTGACTAAAATATTCATATATGTAATATCAGGCATCTTGAAAACAACTCTGGATTAATGTTTTGCCACTTTAAGTTGCTCGAGGGTCACATTCCTGTTTATTTACACTTAATACAAGTTACATTAGAGCACCCTGATTAGTTGTTTGAAAAGCTATCCATGAACTCTAGTAAAAGAAAAATCCTTTTGTTTCCTCTGAAAGTTTAGGACACAAAATCACAGCATAGTGCAGTTGGCAACACCGAGCAGGAGGAGCATCCATGCGTGGGTATGTGAGAGGTAGTTTGACCTTAACACATCTCTGAAAGTACGAAACACAGCAGGATGACTTTTCACTTCTTTGGGCTATTAGAGTCCTTAAAATTCTATCCAACTCTACAACCCTTCACCTACAGCAAAAAAAAAGTATGTTGCACAGACAAGTACATAAATCATATTAATATCTTCCAATAAATGTTGCACCCAGGCCTCGTTTCAGTAAATTGCCGATGGCAATCCTGCCCATGCTTGCAATTGTTATCCTCTGTCAGTCCTCAGTAAGCTGTAGCTCCTCCGTTTGCCTCCATTCTCCTTGTTTCATTCAGCTCATTATGAAGGCAGAGCACAATTTGTTATTATGTGCACCGTCTTGCTATCATTAGCACTTGGTGGATGTTAGCTTCACTTGGGTAAGCCCATCCATAACTGCATTATTATTGTTGCCAAGTCAGCTGCAGTATTATGATGACTAATTGCAGGGGCCTAATTGTTGTTAGCCTGAGTGACTTGTGTGGCTTGAAATAACTGGAGAGGATGTTTCAATACTGTGGATTTTAAAGGTGGAGGATGTGCTGGGAAGTGCACAGGTATAGTGTCTACATACCCTTACATGGAATTTTAAGACAGAGAAAGTACTCCAAAGTGAGGACATTTTTCTGGGTCTTACTTGCTTTAGGTCATTTTAGTTTTTAGATACAATTTTCAGCTCAAGACTATACTGTAGTTAGGACCATGTTCAAATCAAACGTAGTTAAACTGCGAACTTCCTGGTTCTACTGTGGAAGCAATTCAACCTAGTTTAGAATCACATTTGTGATAGTGAAAATTACAAAAACTCGAGCATTGACCCATAACCCTAATCAAAAGTATGTTGTGAATTATATATATATATAACTAGAATACAATGAAATTAAAAAAAAAACAATCTAGTATAGTTGTTTATTTAATATTCAAGTTTTTATCAACCTTTTAACAAACGCAATTTCCCATAAGCTCTAGACCATCGCAGGTTCAACATCATCACCTAGCTTGAGAGAAGAGGGCAGTCCATGGGCTAGTTCAGACATGGCTGGAGTATGCCACTGCAGATATTTTGACTTTACACAGCAGGAAAAACACAGGTCTAATTAACAACATTAATGATGACCCAGTTCCATTTAATTGTCCCAGGAGCCGTACCTATGAGCCAGCAATACCAGGACCCTAGAACTTGCTCATGTAACTGTAGGACAGCCATAATTAATGTTGTTGAACAGCAGGACAGAGAGGTTTTAGAAAGCAGAGATTACCGCTAAACATTTCATTTTTACCTCTGTTATTTATATTTATGTTATGCATCTTGCTAAAAAGGTTGAGATATTGTCACCTTTAGGTAAATGTGGTAAACTGTGATTAATTAATACAGGATGATCAATAGTGTGTCAGTATGTTTTGCTTGGGCTCCCAGATTAAGTCAGGTTGATCTGGAAGTGGTGACTGTACTAACACAATTACAAAGCAAACAGAAGCGTGGCTTTTTTGGTGTTATTTGTCTTTATTATTGTGAATAACCACTAAAGTATAATAAAATTTCAGTGACAGAGACTGGACTACAGATACAAGCATTTAATCTTCCAGGTATTTTAAGCACCACCACCTGTTTTCTCATCAACCTGAACATCATCAATAACCCAGCCAGGTGATTGGAGAGCAATATTCCCAGTCTCAGTGCACTCTTGTCCCCTTGTCCTCAGCCCATTTCTGGTTGGCTGTGAAGATGTTGTTCTCCTCCTGAGCAAGGGGAAAGACTCCACCTGAGGCTGAGCTACCTGGCATCCCTCCATAATGTGTCCTCCCCAAGGACTTCACCACTGAACCGTAGGTGACCATGCCGCGCCTGTCGGAAATGCTCCACTGGTGTTAGTCAGCAGGGCAACAGTGCAATATGTGTGTCTGGTGTAAGTGTTGTGCTTTCCATTTTGTTTCTTTTATTGCTCTATTAATTTCAGAAAAGACTCCACTTAATTGTTTTTGTTTGTGTCATGACCTCTTGTGCAACTATAGTTGTACTGTAAATCTAGTTTGAGCAGATTCACAGCATAATTGTTAAGCTTCTTAACGTACTTGCTTCATGTGTTTGAATTAATGTTGGTTTATAATTCATATACAACAAACAGGTTTAAGATCTAAGTAGTTTAAAGGTGAGTTATGCAGTTAAATCCAATACCATGACAGATACCATGATACTGAGCAAACAACGACAAAGCAAGTAATGTAGCTAACGTTAGCTAGGTTGTGGGTCAGCAAACTCTCCCTACAGTTGCTGCAGTGAAGCTAACAGTCAGAGAGGACGAGACGGTTTCCACCAGCTCCAGACAGCGATACTCACAGCTCTCCTGCTACTATAGCTAACATCCCAACAACAGAATAGCTTGGCAAATTAGAAAGTAAGCTGAATGCCTTTGGGCAAGTCATTTAATGTTACCTGACACACAAATCATGGCTGGAATAGTGTTGTGTGGCTCTGTCCGAGCCGCTTTGTTTATGTCACATTTACAGAGCCAGGGCTGAGTACAAACACCGGAGTTCTTTCAGCGCACACACTGAATGGAAAGCAAACGGACTGCGAGGAGATAGTCACTGAATTTTGACGAAAAGATGTGTATTGGATTAGAATCGTATACCCCACCTTTAAATAGGAGAGGTCATTTTAAAGAATAACAAAGATTTTTTGAAAAGGTTTTATGAATTTAGTCACAGTATATTTTTATTAACTAATAACATTTCTGCTAATCGCTGTTTAGTTGGTATCACAAATATGATCATGGGTTGCTTGAGTGTGTGTGTGTGTTTGAATTTTGGAATTATTCAAGTGTTGGTGTCCCCTTGATCTTCCCCAAAATCAATTTGGGAGCAATGCTTACACTTAAATTGCAAATGGTGACAGCATCACTTCCATAAGTGATTGTCGTTTGTAAATTGTATATACATTTTCAGTGTTTGTTGTTATTAATTAGCAGGACAGGAAATGACTTCATGTTGCAAACCGCAGGTTCCATGTGTAAAAATGTCTCACCTGTGGTCTTCTTGACTTGCTCAACATTTGTGTTTGAGGCTCTTTTCAGTGTGTCAGCAGAATATTCATCCTCAGTGAGCGTTTATCTTTATCTGTCTCAGTTTTTCTCTTACACACATAATCAGCCATTAGAACCTGTAGAATATTTGCCGCTCAATACAAGCTCATTATTTACTCTTTTTGTAAGCAAGTAGCTCTCAAGCTCATATATAAATCATTAACTCTTCTAAACCGCTTGTAAACCCATCTGATGCAGGCATGAAAAAATCAGCATCGGTGTGAAAAAGAGAAAAATGAATGCAAAGAAATATCACTTTTCACCCCATAATAGGATTTCAATACGTCTGCTTTTTTTGTGCATGAAGTGAATTCATTGATCCATTGTTCTATGATAACTCATTCTCTTTATTCTTTTGATATGGTGCCACTGTCACTCCCTTCACCCACTCTCTCTCTTCTCTATCCACTGGAAGTCTTTTCTCCTCTCTCTGTTTGTCTGTCTCTCTCGCTCCCTTTCTCTTCTCCTCTCTTTCTCCAAAGATCAGAGGAAAAAGATAAAACAGGCATCCCCAACACAGCATCCTGTCATGCTTTCTCATACGGTTTAGATCAAAAGCGTAAGGGTGCTACATAATATCACAGACGATGTCCTACAGATTTTGGATATGCCTTTTGGATGATAAAAGCTTTCCAGTCTGACAAATAGAACATCACAGAATTTTTATAGAAAGCAAACTCAGCTTTTAACAGTTTAACTTTTTTTTGTTTTCTTTTTACAGTTTTATGATGTAGATACACTTGGGTAAGCACATGTTTTAGGTCTCATAAAAAGTGTATTTAAATATTGATGAGGGAAAAAGTGTGTTTGTGTACACAGAGCCAAGAAGGTGTTTAGTGCCAGGGCTTAAGCTCCTGCTCCCAGAGGCCAAAGGATAGCGTTTCACACCAAGGGAGGGAACGTTAGCCTGAGGATGGAGTTAGGGAAAGAGATAAAGAAAGCTTGTTGTGTGTCTCTGTGTGTGTACAGCAGACAAGGTGTTAAGTATAAACAGTTTGAGAGAGTCTTTTACTCTTAACTCTATATGCATACCTCTGGCTTGTGTATGTTAACAGCCCACCTGTATTAATTCTTGACACAGAACACGTTTAGAGCACCAACCCATCAATCCTAGCCAAGGAGGATGTGGTCTGGGTTGCCTCAGCTGGCACTGTAGCAGTTGGCAGACTTTTTCACCTTGCTGTGTATTTGCCCTGTTGATACAGGTTGAGCCCAGTCTGCAGTGAGTTAGAGAAATTAGAGAGTTCCTCCTGTGCTGGTTTTAAAATCCTATGGTTGTGCAGGTGCTAAGACTTTGTGTTTGATTACCTATTAAAGTAAAACCCAAAGAGGAAAGACTTATGGTATTAATTTAGTTAATTTTGGATCAACAGTGTGAATCTTAAGTGAGAAAAACAGGGAGAAGTGCCACCAAGACGAGGCTAAAGCTTGACAATCTCCTGAATACATCTAATAACAACAGGCCTTTCTCAATTCTAGAGTGCGCCAAGTTCAAACTTGTGTCCTTGAGAGTTTAAACTTAGCAAGTTGAGCTTGGGAGTCAACACACCTGAAAACAGGAAGACACAGTACTCTGTTTGCAATTGGACCTACGTTACCAGCTCAGACAGGCTCTGGATGATTACTAGGGCTGGACTCCAATATTCGACTAATCAGATATTCGTTGGTTGGTTAGGTTTTCAATTTCGGGATTCGGATATTCACACACACACACCTCTGTCTCTTAGGCTACTGCCCACACACACCGGCTTGCCCCGCCTCCTTCTGTTTCTCGCTGTATCATACAGGGACAGACACATACAGGCTGTTGACTTTCTTTGTCAGCAGTATGTTTTATAAAAACACAACTCACATTTGGGATTGTATTCACCCGCAATTTCGTTTCAAACCAACATGGTACCGAATTACATCTGCACCAGCTGTGTTCACTGTTGCTTTACCTGGTCAGTATACCTGTATGGGAGGGGAAGAGCGAGGGGAGATTGTCCACTAGTTAATCAAATGCGGATGGCTTCGGTCTCTCGGACAGATAAAAAAAAAAAAAAAAGTTAAAATAAAAGGTCACGCTCACCCCCACCACATATTTGAGAACCCTCCCCAGGGTTTCTTACAAATCTTACAGACTTCACAAATCGAACTGTGAGCTGAAATGAGGAAAGGTAAAAAAATGTAAGCATGTAGTCGAGTGCAGAAACAGAGCAATCCGAGCATAATGCCATCTTAATGATATCATTATGCTTCTTATTTGCGGTCTCAAGCATTTGTTTATCTAAGCTGAAAAGAAATAATTGGAAAAAAGCCATTAACCCATTCCAGCTGAAAAACTAACTGCATGAGTTACGCCTCAGTACCTCAGAGAAAACATGAAGTCAGTGACCTGAAATTACTCTGCCTTACACTGTCTGAAAATCTCATCAATACAGTCTTTATTATGAGATTAAAAGAAGCTCTTCATACAAAGAGAACATTATTATAGGGTTCAGTAACACAAAATGGAAATTGTTGTAAATAGTTTGCATACTTTTTACAGGGACTTCTAGGTGCTCTGAAAATAAACAATTGTTATTTCTTTTAAACTGTATGGTAATGCATTTTTAATTTAGTGAAAAAAGTGATGACCATGAGCCTCCACTTCAGATTAAAGTAGTTGTACTGAAATCACTTGACAAACACAGACATATAAAATCCATATCCACAAACACCTATACTTGCCTGTTACCTGTATTGCAAAGCCCTGGTGGTGAAGCGAGGCCTCAGAGGGAAGATAAGCTTTATGATACGCTATTAATCCTGGCCCTGTTTTTTCCTGTTGTCAAAGCTCCCATGTTTGAACAGTGCTGTTGTCTTCTCTGTGTTTGCTCATTTAGGAACAAACATTTGCCCGAGCGCACTGCTGCTGCCGCAAACAAGCTCTCCTAGGAAGTGTTATTAATAGGATAATTAAGCAGACGGTAATGAGCTGGATTATGCCTAATTATGACAAGATTTGTTTTGGCATTTTGTCTTGTGAGGAGCCAGTGAAGTGGTAAAGTCTACCTTGGAGTTCATTATGCTGATGTGCTTGCACCTGAGTGCACAGGACAGGCATCAGGGACCCAGGTGGGGGAGTCAGGGCACAGGAAGGCGGCGTATGTGTGTGCCTGTACAGATAGAAGGGCAGCGGACATCAGTGCTGTCTGGCTGCCTCCCTAACTGGCTGCTTGGCAGTGCAACAAGGTTTGACCCCTGAGATGCTGCCAGGCCAAGAGACCTGCGGGTGCCAAGTGCTAACCTGGAGCTGTCGGGCAGTCTTTTTAAACCTGTTCTGTTGGTCATGTTCATGAAGCAGTCTGACCTATCGGAAAGCTTTCCCAAGATACGGAAGCTAAATTTGTGACTCCTAATGAGGAAGGATGAGTGTTCTGTAAAAGTTTAATGTCTGAGCAATTCAGATTTACTGCTGTATTGTAAAAAGGTGACACGTGGCAACATTGACTATCAATTATTAGCTAAATAAGAGCATAACTTACTGTTTTCCCTATGCTGCTGATGGTTGTGTTGGTGTGATATTGATTAATAATGTTAACACTTGAATTTTTTTATTCACGTCCTAAAGTTTTCACTAGTAACTAGTTATGCCCATTATAAAGTAATAAAAGTTTCATAATTTGATTTTATTATGTTAGTCTGACATTAACAGCTTTAATTACATTTAGAAAAATATAGCAATGAAAAGCTTCACACTGATAATCAACCTTAATAATTCCCATTTCTACTGCGCGTTCAAATATAGTGAGCACATCACACTGTATTTCTTTAAATATACATTGACGTGTGCAGCCACACTGGAGAAATAATGACATCCCACCATGTTGAGAGACGGTACTTTCTCCCTCACACCGAAATACCTGGAGCTTAATGTAAATCTCTATAAGCGGTTTGTTTGGCAGAGATTAAACTGACAATCTTTTCGATGCAGATGTGTTAAATGCAGTCTGTTAGTAACAGACAACCACTAAGAGAATTACAGTATAGGAGCTGATGCTACCTGAGCTCCCAGCCACCTTGAAAATGGATACATTTCCTGTTTACTCACTATTGTTCAGCCACATTTTCAAAGCAGAACCTGTGTGGAAGTGGTTGTGGATGAATAAATATATATATTTTTTTTAGCTATCCAGCGCCCCATTATTATTTAATTTAAGATAACTTTAGCATAACCTTCATTAGGGCTGTCAACTTTTTATTCTTTCGAACGTGAGGGGAAATTAAATATTCAAACTGTAATTACCTGTTTGAATTCAAATTTTAACCCCATCTGAAATACTCCTTTTTGCCACAGTCACAAATCACCGATAAGATTTATATGTAAGGATGTGCGGCTGGGAGAAGGTTTTCAGCATAATGACAAAACTGGAGCCACAATATGAAATTCCAAGTCGAACCATAATCTCAATACACAAAGTGCAGTTATATGACACTACGCAGGAAAATATATAGACTACTGAAGGGTAAGACTCTCTCTGACCTCCAGTTAGAGTATCAAAATCAGTTTGTACATCCAAACATCCACCTTGACCTCTTCCCCATATGGTTTTTTTATAACAACTTAAAGCTACTTCTCTCTTTATGCTAACTTAGGACAGTCTTTATAGTTATGACCACAGGAAGTCGCATGTCAGGAAAATGGTTTCAAGCATTTGAACACACAACCAATGCAATCCTTTTTCCAGTGAGGACATTCTCCCAAAGGTAGACTTTAAACTGTTATCTCTCAGGCTGAGCTGAATCACCTTTAGGCATTTTTCATATAATGCCCAGCTGAAAAACAGGGATGACATGTTGGTCAAAGGTTGTTACAACAGATATGCGATTTTGAGCGAAACATTGTATGATAAACAACTCAAATTTAAATCTATATATGATAGATTTCCGCATTCTGAAATACCACCACTGACAGCAGGATGACAGTGCATAGTCAATCAAATTTATTAGACCTGAGTGTCTTAATTCTTTTTAAAACCTTTAGAGCTTAACAGGGCCTATGCAGTGCTTATGAAATTGTGCTGGTGTGGAGGAAAAAGGAGTCTTAATGCATTTGCATTTACAACCCAGACAACACTCTCTCACACACACACACATACACTGCAATGCACACATCTTCTGTTAAAGCGCTCCATTCGCTCCTGCAGCTTTCGATAAGAAAGCTAAGTCTGGGATTTAGAGCTTTAGCTTATCGTCATCTTTACGAAGCTTTCTCTGCAAAGTGCAGTAAGCATGGGCCAGCAATCTGCATAGAATTTACAGAGAATGAAGGAGGGGGAGAGGAGGGAGGTGATTGGGAGAGGAGGGTGGTGGTTGTGGCGTTGGGGGAGAACGGTGACAATAAATACATTCGTCTGAAAACCCGTCTGTTCAAAAACAGGTGGATTTACATTCCTCAGAAATCAAAGCTGGCTCAGTGGGTAAAACCTGGTATACTGCTGTGGTATTTATGAACTAGCGAGCACATTGTGTGTGTGTGTGTGTGTGTGTGTGTGTGTTAGGGAGAGTCAGGGAGAGGGGAATACACATTAATACTGCACACAATACACAGTTAATTCTTCAGCACACACACTCATAGAGAGGGAGAGCTCAGTTCTGTAACAGGGGACTTTTCATTTACTCAGGGGGGAAAAAAGCAAAAAGATGAGATTATGGAGAAAGCTCATTTCCTGCTAAACTTGGACTCTGGTTTCCCAAATAAAATTGCTTTTATTCTTCACAACATGTGTTCCCGGAGATTAAGGCCCTGTAATCTTGCGAGGGCTTAATAAGACTCAGTATGCAGAGTGCAGGCTAAAACAGAAAATGTGGAACGAGCCTCGCTTAGCTCTGTTCTACGCAGTGACTTTAATCCTGTTTATTAAATTATAAAGAACCTTAAAGGATAAAGATAAAGAATATTGAGTCGAGGATTTAAATGATTCAGGGTTATTTTTTTTCCTCCTGTCTTAGTGCGCGTTATTTGATAGCACTGGATCATGTTTAAAGATGGCAGCAGGCAAGAACTGTGACAGACTTTGTTTTTACAAATGGAGCTCACTCCCCTCTAAGTACAAACCTGCATTAAGTACGGACTCAGCCTTGGCTGGATTCTGTTTCTTGGGTATTAAAGTGTAAAGTGTTTCCCACGTGTTAGTAATCCTAAATGTCACTGATCCCTGTGACAACTTTTAGAGGGTGACATAAGAAATGAAAGTACGTGCTGAGATGTTTTTGCTCAAATTTATGCAGCACTGACACATTTAATAAGGGAACATTGACCCCTCACATACACTGTCTAAGCATCATTGCCGACTTGTTTACAATATCACTCCAAGATATATGTTGAAACTATCAGAACCAGATATAAGCAGATTACCTAAAAGCTGTCAGAGTGAGAGGCCAAAAGAGGGAGTCTATGCAAGCCATGTGGACTTGTGAACTTGTCACTGAGAAGTTCTACTGAACTATTGGGCTAAGAGGATTGCAGGCCACTAATCCAAATCAAAAGACATACCATGTGAATTATTACATTCTGAGACAGATTATTTTACCCTCAGATTAAGGACTCATGCTAGGCAAATCTCCTCACGTCTTGCCTGATGAGTGGAATATGCACATTTGGAAAATCTTTCTAGCCTTTCTAAATGTTGTTGTTACTGTAGTTGAGGCCATTGCATGTAGAGTGATCACTCTGATCCTCCATAATATCTCCTTGATACAAGTCTTCTTTTGGAAGACATGTCACACGCACACGCACACACACTCAGACTACCCAAATCTTCGCACAGACCTCCTCTGATGCTTTGCCAAACGCTTTTTAAATGCCTTCACAGTGATGTTGCACAGTTGGGGGTTTTTTATAAATCAGTAGTAATAGTCTTTATCGGGATTTAGGCCTGAAGGTCCACTCTCTGCTGTTAGCATCCAAGAAACCAGTGCTACACAGTACAGGCTGTAGTACACCACTTAAGTTGCGTCCAAAAGGGGGGGTCGCGGCTCAGTCAAGATGGAGTCCAAACAGGCTGAGAAACAACCAGTGGAGTAGCCTACATCATCTAATCAAATACTGTGCATGCTGCGCAGACATTGGCTAATTTAACTCATTTAATGTTCCTTCACAAATACAAATTTAGGCATTTCATATATAAAATGTCCTAAATGTTACATTGTTTGCTAAAATTGTGATTATAATTCTTAAAAGATATATTAGAAATATTATAATATATTTTTAAAGATTCCTGCACAATGTTACAAGCTAACTATAATAGCATATTGTATTATATAGCAAATGCACACATTTGTGCATAAAACTAAGCGTCTAAAACGAGGATGCCTTGGTTGCACTTGCAAGTGACCGGTGCAGCACAGTGCAGGCGATATTAAAGAATTGGGTGTGTCTGTGGAGAATTGACTGCAATTGACTCACAGTAGAGCTCCAGTCTACTACGAGTGCAGCCAGTGATGCAGGGCTGGCAAGAAAAAAATAATGGACTGAAGACTGTAACAGGCGAGGCCGTCGGCCGAAAACGACACAAGTCCGAGTCAAATCACCAACAAGACCGAGAGAAGCTTGAGATAGTAGGAAAACCGGTGAGACCTAGACCGCAGTGAAGAACTACAGCCCTGGTCCTACAAAGACTTCAGAGAGCTACCCCTACTTAGCACCTCGCGGGCTTCCAGAAAGATTCAGGCCATGGAAAATGAAAAATAATTGTTTACTGCTTGTCGATATACACCACTACAGATTTATCACATAAAACCTCCTCAGAAGCCACCTTCTTAGATAGTGTACTTTTTAGGGGGAACACTAGGATACTTCCTGTACTCAGTGACCAAGGGCTAAAATCAGTTGTAATGTCAACAAATCGTCCCTGCAGTCCTGATGGTTTTCATGTTTCCTCTTCAGTTGAATGAAACCACCCATAGTCATCTGTTGGTTGGGACGTTTTCCAGCTTTTCAACCATTTAATCCCCCATTGGATAAACCAAATAATGCTTTGCGTGAAGCTAAAAATTATGCTGTTCTTTTCTGCCCCGGAAAACTTTGGAGATATGAGATTTTCTCCCAACAGCAACAGCGTTGTAGTTATATGAATGATGCAGAATACAAAAGAGTGAAAGAGAGTGACTGCAAGCCAAAGAAGGTATTTTTGGCACTCTGTGGAGAGGGAAGTAATCCCCCTGGATGATTCATTCTGTCTCTCACTTTGTAGACAAGAAGAGTCGGCAGGAGATTGAAAAAACACTGAGGAGACCAGGCACTGGACTGAGAATATGCCATATAGAGCTCGCTAACTAGATCCTATCCTCTTTGTTCCCAGTCAGCCTCTTGTCAGTAGCGTCCTACAATGTGGATGGGAGCGCCTACAGACATGCAGCCTGTCTGTGAACGATTAGTGGCTGAGAGGATTTACTTTAGCTGCAGAGGCACAATGTAAGGTCCTCTGTGTGTGTACAATCCCACACCTAGCCTTTGTTTACAGGATGTCAGGTCAACTGGTCATTATTTGGGGAGTTCTGCTCATTTACTGTTGACCGTTGACCACTGCAGAAGCATATTCTCACATGTTTTTGAACTTGCAGACTCACAGATTTATGCAGACAATCACTCACACACACACGCACACAAAAGCACTCTGCTGCAAAGAGGTGGAAGTTGAGTGACAGTCCAATTCTTTTCCTTTCTACAAAAAGCTCTGCACTCACACTGAGCCATCATACTTAATTTAACAAGATCAGCGAGGAAAAAAAGAGTAGAGGGGATTTTTTGAAGATGCCAAAAGGGAATTAGAGAAAAAGTGTGATTTCTGACCCAAGACTGGGGTAATACAGCTTGATAAATGAAAGTCAAATTGAACGGGATCTTTTTGTACATCTAAACCATGAGATGTGAAGAGAGGATGTGTTATTACGGCTTTAAAGTAAGTGGTTTTGGGATGTCATTGTCACCTTGAGATCTAAGTCATGCACACGGCAGACTAACCTCAGCCAAACCCCCAGAGAAATACAAAAATAACCCCGAAGGCAAAGTACTCCCTCATCCTTGTCAGTTTAAATTCCCAGTTTTATTTACCATTTAGGGTGCTTTTACATCTCAGCTGTTTGATGGGTTTCAGATGAACTCTGGTGCATTTGCCCATTTGATAATGTTTGTGTAGGCTTGTGTGAAATCAGTCAGTCAAATTCCGGTGTGGGATAAACAACCGGGCGGAGACCGCACAAAAAGATGGATCTCGATCTGGCTCCAAGTTAACTCTGAGGTTTGTGGTGTGAAAGGAAAACAGACCAAGCACAGAATCATGTATTAGTAGATATGTGATTTTAAGCCCAAATTAAATAGCTTAACTACTTAAGGGGGTATATATTTTTGCAAGATCATTCAGTAACCGTGGTAATACATATGAAATCAGAAAGTGAAAACAAGTTTAAACAGAGGTGTGCTGTGCTCGGTGCTTCAATGAAAAGTGTGACCTAGTGCTCCAACGGTAACTATCTCCCCTTAATGTTTATGGCACAAAACTCTTTTTCATCCTGTTTCAACATGTGCATCAGTACTTATGACATATGAGGTCGCTGCCTATTAACGCTCATAATCAGTTATTACCTCGTGAGCTTTTTGTGACACTGTAAAAGATAAATAAACGGCAACATTTTCTTGTCAGTCACGGAAAATTGATTTCCCCACATGAATCCATGTAACCTAATAATGCAGATGACCATCACCAAAACTGTCCAGTGAACGAGTTAACAGTCAGTACATATGATTTCATGTTCACAGCTCTTGGCTTCTTTGTTAAACCTAAATAGACAAGAACTAAAAGCAAGCAAGCTAAAAAATACTAATGAGTTGGTTGTCTAAATTGCCAGGAGAACAAAAAGGGTTATTTAGGTGCAGCTACCAATCACAATTCACAACAAATGGTGGAATTCACTGACTGACAGAAGGCTGACAATTCAGCAATATTAAATAGAGAGGAGCACACCTGTAATAAACGGTTGAATAGCACCAAACGGCCTAATGAGTGTTCTGTTCCTATCTATACTAACTTCCCTATTTTGACTTTTCTGGCACCTGCTGTTAGACAAATAAACATGGGTTATAAATGTCTATCTCAGTTTACCTGATCATCACCGGGTTCTTTCCATGAAAACATTTACACCACACCCCCGCTGCCCCGAAAACATGCATGTATATACTGTACACTCTCCCAGTCCAACAAAACTACAACCTACAGTCCCAAAAATGACCGTAGAGTTGAAATAACAGCACGCTGACAAAGTGTAAACAAAAACTGAACACCTGTACCTAATAAACTCAGTGTAGTCTTTAATGAACATTAACAATAACCAATGCAAATATCTGAAAGACGCAGTGCTGTCGTGAGTTTTCCCAAACATCAATTTGCATCCTCTACTTTAACACTGGCAGTTACAACGGGTAGAACAGTCACTCTCATTTATACACACACACCCATATGCACACACCACCCCTTCACAAACGTGCACAGACTTGCCTAACAAATGAGCTACTGCAGATTTTTCTGTATCTGTTTCTGTAAGAGGAACTTAAACATGTTTATCTTAATCCACTGAAGCTGTGTGTGTGTGTGTGTGTGCAATCTAATACAAGCCCAATGTTGTTTTTCAGACCCTGTGATATGGGATGTTCAGTTATGACGTCATGCTTGTTTGATCACTGGCAGGCCAAATGCAAACAAAGTGCTTTGAATGCAAAGTAATATAGGTTCTGCTGGCCTTCTCTTTGCATAGATAGCAGGTGACAGATGGCGGCTAGTATATTTTCACATAAACGGCCACTAAATACAGCGGGAAATAGCTGACACTGTTAGAGGAACAGACGGGGAAGTATTGCAAATAAACATTTCACAGCTATACGCTCACACACCGACACGCAAACACACACAGACATGAGGAAACAGTGGGAACCCCAGGCTTTGAAAGCACACTGACAAGTGTAGTGTCTCTCATCGTGTACACAGACCTACACAATACCCCCACTAACAGTCACTCATGTCAGCCATTTTTGTTTTTGGTAAAACATTTTCTTCTTTGGTTTCCATGGCTCCCACAGAAGCCTGTCAATCATAGACAATTTCCTCCGTGGGAGCTAGCTGGCAGAGCTACTTTCTAACAGACAGACCGTGTGTGTGTGTGTGTGAGACTAATGTACATAGCACATGTTTTAGACTACTTTACAATGCATGATGTTGTTTTTTTTATTGTCTGTATTTTACAATTTAATGTCTTTGTATGTTAAGTTGTTTGTTTTTTTTTCAGAAGACCTTTTGCCATTAAACCAGAAAAGATGTTCTCAAATTCCCTCCAAATTTCTGTTTTATAAATGTAAGGAGGAAAGAGAGTGCTGTCTTTTATCTTTGAATCTTAATTATTGAAAGTGTGTGAGTATCATTATTTGTGATAAGATCTTTGTATTGTGGTCCATGTTGTAAATTACTTTAATCCCATGTGGCTTGAGGCGAAATGAGGTACAATATAGTTTCGAACCAACTCTATTATCATGAAAGGAGTAAAAATTCTTAACAGTGGTTGGAAATTGTAAAATCTGGAGAGAAAAAAATAGTTCCCCTTTTAACTGGATAAAAATGTGTATTTCACTTAATGATACATTTGGCAGAAGTGGCCTAAAGGTTGCAGAAGCTGGCTTGTCGGGTTGATCCGATGGGCAGGATAAATCCCTCGCCTCTCCTTCATTACCACCACTGAGCAAGGAACTTCACCGTCAGCTGCTTCAGGGGCCAACAAATCAGACTGTGATTGTACTGGGCACCAGTGTAACTTCCTCTCTAAATAAAGGTTACATTTTTTTGTCAGCCGCAATCTTTTGTCTCAAAATCCCTTTTCAGTATCACAGAAAATAGTCAAGCAATTCTTAAAAGTGGAAAATGTCAAGCTCTGGCAAACAATTTATGTTTGAAGACAAAGTCTTTATAGATGAAATGATCTGCTTTTAAGTTGACAGCAAAGAGCGATATGCTTCTTGGAGTTCATGTCTAGTCTGTAGATTAGTGTTTCGGATATTTGCCTTTTTAATTATTCTAATTCACTTTTTCGTGCCAACAAACTGTCAAGTTTGAATTGGCTCCCTGCAGGGAACAGAGTACAGAGAAATCACACAAGGAAGACTTGTTTATGACTGAACCTTTGTCATATTATGTTATACATCACTGTTTATTAGCAGTGGGGGAGGGCTGATGTATTCTTGTCAAATGTAGTATTAAACATTTATAGCAACGCATGAATTACCCATGGGTATAGTTGGTAAACTTGCCACTGCAGAAACAGCGGTTACATAACCTTCGAAACAAGCCACAACTTAACTGTGTGCGTGCATTCATGTGCGCGCGTCACAGGTGCGCTCCGCTACTTCAACAAATAGCATCACACCTACTGTGTGTGTGTGTGTGTGTGTGTGTGTGTGTGAGAGAGACAGAGAGAGAGAATTTCAGTATTTTCCTTAAGAGTTTTAATAATTACCTTTTGAAATGAAATAGCCTGTTGCTTGACTATTGTAGATGTTGTTTCATTATTTTTCACATGAGGTCCACACTGCTGCTGGTCTGACGCTGCCTTGTCGAAATATGCTACCTTATGTGTTTCCATTTCCAGTTGTGTATACCCCATAAAGGTTAACTCTCACAGTATTATGGCATCTTTATTATCATTATCTTTATGTTTTTTGATTACAAACAACGGTAGCTGTACTGTAAGAATATGGGGAGCATAGTGTGATCCTCTATTATAATATCTTTAAGATTTCAGGGGAAGGGTATTTCGATAGACCAATTTCAAATAATACTCCAACTACAGAATTATCTTATATTACACCAATACTGACTCCGTGTATACTTTGAGACTACGGGGAGAATGTATACTATATTATAATATCTCTATTTAAGATTTCAGGGAGACTGGGGGTCATGCACATGTGTAGAGCTGCCAAGCAGCACATCTCGACAGACCACCGGTTAAATTGAGTGCCTGGTAGATTTTGGAATCCACAGTGGCGGGTGGTTAATTTCCAGCACTGGCTCTTGATACTCAGGATAGTTTAGGTGGTGATATGGTGGAATCATTGTGAATCCGAGTCTGTCACAATGAAAAGTTTTCATATACATTACAAATATTTGTTCTACTACAGTAGAAGGATTTGGCACTAGTTTCCACTTTTAGGGATGTCCGAGATAGTTTTATTGACATATGGTGGAGCAGGGAGGAAGAGGAGGGATGTGGGTGGCCTTCGCAATAAGTCATCGTGACTTTAGATGGCATGAATGTGGAGTGATTAGTGTTTTTCTGGAGCCTCCTCAATGCAGTGACTTACTGCAGGCTGGCGGGTAGGGTGAGTTGTACTTAGCTGTGCAGGGATTCAAGTGATGTGTGCGTTGTGGAGAGTGGATCCTGGTAATATTTGTTCCGTGGAAAGGCTGATCATTTTCAATAAAAAGTATTAACATAGTGACTGTCACTGACACGCAGGATTTGTTGATGTTAAGTTTATGCATGCATTTGAATAATTGCAGCCTTATTACTATTTACAAAGTAAACTAATCAAACCATTCTGCAAATAAATCTTAGACTTTACTTTTGTAAGTTTACGCTGCACTACCCATATGAAGAGTAGCTGTTGCAATGATAATAGCTAATGGGAATCAAATAAATAAACATTAACACTGAGACTTGACTCAAAGCTATATTTGGGCGTATGTGAGGGTAAAAGGTAAAACGTGCTCTCCACTGAGTTCTTTCTTTTGCAGACCCTTTGGGTTCTAATAAGTACTTGGTTAAGGAAACATCATTGGTTTAAGGTTAGTAGAGATTCGTTGTCATGGTTACAGTAATAATCACATTGTTACAGTTTGGGAACAATCGTGGTCATGCTTAAAACAAACCAACGTTGTCTGTGGGTTTGAAACGGGAAACGAACGTGTTAAAGTTCAATGTTTTGTTGACTAACTATCCACCCCGACTCCTCCCTGCGGGGACTTTGTCGCTCTGTAACAACGTCACCTGACTTCCTCCTTTGCTTCTATCATAACTTCAGCCGCTTTGTGAGGGCTTTGTGACTTTGAACCTAAACATATGTCGTTTTGAGGCACTTGCTGAAATGGCTGATGCTGTCGCTCTTCTTGGGAGGACAGTCTCGGTGGGTCTGGGGCTCAGCTGGAAGAAGGGGTGTTTCATTAACTGCAGGTTTGGTGGTTCAGTGCCCAGCTCCTCTTCTTCACATGTCGTATTGTCCCTGAACGAGACACTGAAAAGCACATTGCTCCAGAGGAGCAGGCTGCCTCCACTGCCTTCGTCCTGCTCAGGTCGAAAGACACTAATGCAGTCCATTTACCATTTACATTAATTATAACTCATTTTAACGTTTATATATTAATAATTGATTTGTCACGGCAAATGTTTCATGTATGTTGGTATTATTTATTTAGTTTACATTGTTAATTAACGTCTCAATATGGCCGTGATTTAATCTTTTGTGTGTTGCTGTCAATACAACTGAACTTCCTTAAATGAGTGTGACTCTGTATTGCAGTGTAAAATCACTGGATATGAAGTGTCAGGCTGCACTTTACACATCTATCATGTAATCTGCTGTTTGAAGTGTGATCCGATGGAAACACTTCACTCATGGCTCTAACCAGTGCTGTGTGTGTTGGCCCCGCCGTGGTCTCTGGTGTCACTTAGTTAAATCATGGTGCCTGTCTGTGCTGCTTAATTACCAGGACCAGCGTGGTGTCCACAAGGTGCCTGAGGTGAATCGGCATGGAGCAGTGGCCGACAGCCAGGCACAGGGATTTGGCCGTGACGCTCTCTCTGTTTCATCCCAAAGTCTTTGTTTATGTAAAAACAGTAGTGAGCCCTTTACCCCCAGATAACTCCCTGCTGGGAGGATAAAGATACACACACACAGCCTGGGAACGGGCCCTGGGCCAGGACCAGCTCAGTCCAGGGATAAAGAGATTGAGGCACAGAGACAAGAGGCTTGACTACAAACCATCTAACCTTTGCCACACGGTTTGCACTTGTTTGCGCTCTGTTTGATTACTGGGGAATAAAAGTGTGTATGCTGTGAAGCACTTAATATTCCCAATATCAATAATTAATAACAATACTAATAATATACGTCCACCAATCGGATGGTCGGCGGTTCGATCCTGGCTTCCCCCAGCCACGTGTCGAAGTATCCTTGAGCAAGATACTGAACCCCAAATTGCTCCCGGCGCTGCGCCTTCGGTATGTAAGTGCGTAAGTCACTTTGGATAAAAGCGTCGGCTAAATGGCTAAATGTAAATAATGAAAGTCACGTTAGACAATTATTATTCTTATACTTTTACTGAAATGACTCATTAGTCAGTGAACAATTTTAGTGTTAAAGAAGACGTTCTTTTGGTGCTTTTTGGATTGATTTAGATCATTATCGGCTTTAGAGCCATAGTTCCTGACTGGCATTACACCTCACCTCTCTGTGCAGCTCTCTCTCGCTCACTTCCTTCAGTTGAGGGAACTCATTCAGCACCTTGGACAGTGCCGCTTGTCCCAAATGCAAAAAGGGTGCACTACTTTCTCCTGGACCACTGCATCATTTTTCCAAAGCAGGAAATATTTGCTAAACTGCTATCCATTGTTTCAAACTTTTGTTCATGTTGCATGTCTGACCAAGCCAGAAACGTTGATATGGAAGCAGATATTCTGCCTTGGACAAAAGATGCAAAACATGTGCTCTGCAATGACAGATTTGGGTATGGCCAAAGGTGCAACATGCTAGTTGGGAGTAGAGCAACAATGATTTTCTGACCTATGAGATTGATTGTTAATTAGCTTTTTAAGCATGAGAGAACAAAAATTGTCAAATAGTCAGAGATAACTGCAGCCCCACAGGCAAAGTGTCAATACCAGACAGTGATATAGACTGTCTGGTATTGAGAAGTTTGACTTTTTATAACTTTTTATTTGTGGATATTTATCTGTTTATCATCAACCTTTAACACCAGTAGTCCACCAAAAACTAGACCTACTTTCGAACAGCGACCTAAGCCATATTTTCAACATTAGCTGGGAGTGATGGATTACAGAGAGTAACACAAAGTTGATTGTTTTTCTCTTGTTTGGAGCAAACCAATCAACTTTGGCAAATACCTTTCCAAATTACTCACTATTAAATATATTGACAGGGAAGAGGCTCCTTACTTATTTATTGAAACTGTATTTTTGTTAGTCGCATTTGTGTCATATCACGACACAATAAACTTAATTGAAGTCTGTATTTTTTGGGGTCAGTATTTAGAACCAGTGTTAAATTACTGTACACTTGATAAATAGTTTGGTTTTTTTTCCCTTGTAAATGCAGCATTGAGGTCAGAGACAAACAAAAGTGTCTGCTCACCAACACCTCAGTTTGAATAATGAGTGCTGCGACTGCAATGAACTGAAGAGATATTGATTGTGGGAGAAAATATGCTTAAAGACTAATCTGTCATTTTCAGAAAGTTGCCCCATGAATTATTTAGTTCTGTCAGCTTGACAGCTTTTAAGATTGTGATTTCTGACTAATCAATACAAAAGCACCAGTCTCCTCTTTGCTAAAAAGTTCTTGATGATGAATCTCTGTTCACCTCTTTAACATTCATCCATGCGTGAAAATGATTTCAGCAGGTCTGGTAGATTTTAATTCACAAGTTCCAGAAACAGTCATATTGCCTTCAGTTAATTTCTCTTTAACTCAGCAGTAATATGTTTTGTGAATGATGATGAGAAAAAATACAAGTTTCCAAATCAAAAGTAAAACGTGGAGAATCACAATTTGACTTTTGTTTTCTGCTCAGTGGCGTTTTTGTGGCAGCTTTAAAGAACTTAATGAATTGATGTAAACATACCAAAGCCTCAGCCTTCAGTGTCCAATAAAGAACAACACACTCAGCATACATATATCCTAAAAAGAGTAAGAGTCAGCAAGGGATATAATTGAAGCAGCGGCTATAGGACTGCTGCGGTCACCACAAATATATCATTTTTCAAGCAGAGGTGCTGCATATTAGGAGTTTGAGGTAGGCTACCGATTCAGCAGATAAACATTTTGTTGATGAGATTTTAAGTCTTAACTATGTGAATAATTAACATGATGCTTGTTTTTTTTCTTCTGTGACCAGCATATGTTTGCTGTCGTACACTGAAGAGATTTTACTCTAACTTTAAGGTGTTAAAATTGTTCAAAGTTGTCATAGTTAGTGTACGTTGTGTTTTACAGAATCTGTGCAGCATCTAGGGAGTTATTTTGTTATCAAGAATTCTGATTTACTTTTTTTTTTTCGTGTACTTACTTTAGTGTTACACTTTAGTTAATGTTTTTTATATTTCCCAAAAGACCTTTCCCTGACAGAATTTGTTGCATTCACATGTGTAGGCGGATTGAGCTATAGCAAAGTGTATTGAGAGTTTTGCAGTCAAGAGAAATGAGATGTTCCCCTTTCTCAAAACTCATCTTCAGGCTGTATTGAGCAGAGCTGTCAAAAGTATTCACATTCATTATTCCGGTGGAAGTATAGATACTAGGGTTTGTGTGTATAGATAGATAGATATATATCTATATATAGAGATATATAGATACAGAAAACTAAAGCATCAACTAAACAAAGGTCCTGCAATACGATGAATGAGTTAGACAGTCATCAAAAACATGTACAGGTAAATCTATGACATTATTTTTTCTCTCAGGCACAGCAGCCAACTGTTTCCACTTACTAACAAGGAAGTTTAAGACAAGCCCTGATAAGAATACACATGAGTATTGCTTTGGTACACACATCCAACATGATTCAAGATACATTGGGAAAATCTACTGATTAAAAACCGTTTAAGGCAATGTATTAGGCGGCTACATACACAATAACTGTCTCCATTTGTTGAGTTGAGTTGTAGAGTGATGTGTGTGTGTATATATATGTGTATGTTTATACTTCTCATCCAACCACAGTCAAATCCACTCTATCTGCATGGCGCGATTTATCTCGATAGGTTTTTGGGTTGTTTTTTTTTACGTTGTCAAGCCGTAATGAAAATAAGCCGAAATGAAATAGGAGTAACGAGGCTATTTTTAAAAATTAAGGAGTAGAAAGTACACATATTTGTGTGAAAGTGTAAGGAGTAGAAGTAAAAAGTCGGCTGAAAAATAATTACTCCAGTAAAGTATAGATACCCAAAATTTCTACTTAAGTAAGGTAAGGTAGTATTTGCACTACTTGACACCTCTGGTATTGAGTTATTGAGACTACTGTCAGTGGCCTCTTCCAGGATGAAGCGCTTCCTGTGTGGTTGTTAAGCATTTGTCCTTAGCTGATGCTGAAACCCGTTATTTACTTTAGATGCTGTAAATAGCTGAAAAAAGTACATTGGAGTCTACCATAAGTGTGTCAGTGTGATTTTGTTTAATTTAGGGGTGATTTTGCTTTGAAGTTGGTGCTGTGTTGGTGGTAGTAACGTGTCTTGATGACATAACATGACGTAACGTGTCAACTTAAGGCAGCAACTAATGCTGATTTTTCCCTATTTAGTTAAACCCACGGGGGGTCAGAAACACTTACAGTAGATCCACTGTACTAATGTCCACAGTGTGACTGATTTTTGGGTTTTCATAGATGTAGTATCACAGCAGTTGGCAGATAGGTATTGAGTGTAAGAAAAGACAATAAAATCTAGCTACTAAGCTATAGAAATAAAAAGTACAGTTTGTGGAGAACGGATAATTTCATAGTGTTGCATAATTATAAAGCTGTAAACTTTACTGAAAGCTTTATTTAGAGCTACACCAATATATGAATAGATGCAGATATAGCTGTGTTGCCATATAATACATATACAGTGCTTTTCAAAACAAAGATTACATGTGCTTCACATGGTTCAACCAGGATTAAAACCTATTTTAGCCAATAAGTAACAAGCAACGTCAGTGCAGAAAAGTCTAAGATATGTTTGAGATCAAATACCAGTATCAGTATAATAGTCTCAAAAATTCATTATTGGTCGAGCTCTACTTTTATTGTTTCAGGTGGTCTAATTACTCCATATATTTTCTGTCTTGCTTAAACAAGGTGCTTTGTTACTTTTCTCCATCTCTCTATAGCTCCCTTCTATCTGGTTTTACCTCTCACAACAATCCCCTGTACAAATTTCAAAATGGCTCTCTTGTCTTGGCAGTATTACATACGTGCCTCCCTCTCTTCACTTCTTCATCTCCCACCACGCTACACTACACCCAGCTAATCTGGAACCGATGCTTTATTCTCTCCAGTGCTCCATCCAACAGCACCTTGTTTAATACCTGAGGGACGTGCAGTGTGACTCGACCTCCCCTACCCTCTCAGACACGACAAAGCCACTCCATGTGGCCTCCAGTCTACCCCCTAATCCACCTGCTGTATATAATTACAAATACCTCTCCCTAATACCGAAGCAATCTCCCAGCAAATACACAGGAGGCTGGAGGTGGGTGGTGGCAGAAATCAGATTAGGAGGCCTCTCAGCTTCATCAAGTGTTTCCCTATCAGTGACTAAAGACACTTAACAGTACATGGAGACATACTTGGAGACATTCACCGACACACACACACCAAAGTATATTCTTTCCCCCATATAGATGCACATAAACACACACAATACTAACAACTGAACAAAGGATGAAGAAGAAGGAGGTAAAATAAATAAATAATGCTGTTCGACGCCGCACTGACAGTTTGATGATTGTCGCAAGTGCTGATTGACCGATAAATGCATTCAAATCTAAGCCTTTTTCTGACTACCATTTAAATTGCTGTTTATATCTCCCACTGGGATGGAGCGAAGGAGGGTTTCCAATCACCCACCCGTCCATGCTTGAAGCCTCTGGAGGAAAGAGAAAAAAAGAGGTGGAGGCTTAAGTAAACAGAAGAGAACAAATGAGCTCTGTGACGGCTCAGCAAGCACTACCTCCCTCCTTGCCTGTCTGAATGCCCGTCCTTTGTTGATGGCTGAATAGGGGGCTAAATATCCCTTGAAATCAGAGCCAGAGCCACCTCTCTGGATGCTATATTCTGAGGCTAAAGCCTTTCATATGCAAATAGTAACTGGGTTAGGATTGGTTATACGCCAGTGGTTGGTGTGCTATAATGGACATCACATCTGGGGTCAGAGGATGAGTAATGGAGCGATATTTGGGCTTCTCATCTTCAGTTAGCTTTTGGAGTCTTTGATTGTCCTTTGGGTTTTTAGCATTGTGTGCTTATTCACACTGCTTTGACAAGCTCTCTCTCTTTTTGTTTTCTTTAGACCAGATGGTGTCCCATGAACTGGTGTTTAGCATGGCAGGAAGAAGGGTTTGGGGTGAGAGTAATGCTTAGTTACAATTTACTGAAGGATTAGTGTGTGTGTGTGTGTGTGTGTGTGTGTGAGTGAGAGAGTGTGTGTGTGTTTGATGAGGGCACGTCTGTGTGTGTGTGTGTGTGTGTTTGTGGCTTGGCAACCCATTCATTAGGACCTAAATCACCAACTAATACCCTCTGAATTCCCTAAATGGGTTGGGTCCTCAATGCACAAGCACACAATCTGTGGTGACTTTAGCATGATGTTGTTGAAAGCCAGAGGACATTCACATACTGAATGCACACACAAGCTTAGATACAGCCTCTCAGAAGTAAAGTTACAAGACGCTAGAATTACACCACCTTCTTTTATGGCCATTTCCACACTGATCAATAAAGACACTGTTTACATGTGAAAATGACTTCCACCCAAGCCACCGTTATCAGGTTTTTTCCTAAAGCGTTCCAGCCACAATAATGAGACCAAAAGAGTAAAACAAATGGGTCGGTGAACAACTAAATACTGGGTCATTATTCATAAATGCTACATGTTATCCAAAGTGAACAGTAATTCCTGTTCAATCAAATCACTGTTTTACGTGTTTGAAGTTCTCTGGCAACATGCGCATGATAACCGTAAATTAACAGCCCCTGCTATTTTAGTTTACAAAATGAGGAATCACAAATAGAATTAAAAGTGTCAGAAAGTTTGTCTCTTTCTGTAAAGACCCATTTCATCATTTTTGGAGAAAATATCTTTTCCCATCCACGCTGCAACACAACAGCGGCGATTACAGCTTCATCCACTTTGGGGAAGATTTAAGAAATGCATCGTTTTGGGTTCTGTCTACTTAGTGTAGACACAAGGCTAAACTGGAGGGGAAACACTGTCTTAGCCTGCTCAAAATCTTCAAAATGCATGGAAAAGTAGGGGCAACAATACCAAAACTTCAATTATTACCAACATGTACAGGCACAAAAGAATTAAAACAATATATATAAATTGTATCTTTCCTGAAGACATATTATTTCACACCACCATTTACTGGAGGTTAGGACAAGGCCAAACATAACATTAGAACATTAAATAATATCCATCAAAACATGATCTATATCTTCAAAAGCTCCACCTCCACCCCAGTATCCATCTGTAGGGAAGATATTATGATCTCTCCACGCTCCCCGCTGTGCCGACCTTGGTGTCTCCTTGTGGGGATGGAAGAGGTGAAAGCGTAGATGGCAAACATTAATGCTGTACATCCTCCACATTTACATAATAATCTATTTCACATGAGTTGGCTGACATAACTGACTTCATCCACTATTTACGCACAAACTGCGAATTAGAGACCACTCTCCTGTTCCGGCCAAAGAATTCTTCCAAAGGAAAAGTTACTACCGTCCTGTGCGATCAAAACCGACAGCAGCGTGAACCCATACCTCTTGAGCTACAGTAAAAATGTTATAAAACCAACTCATCTGGCACACAAGGAATAATAATGAATGAAACAAAACGAAATTGAAGCCAAAAGTCTATTTCTTTCATATAGTACTTTCAAAAAAAGCAATCTTTCAATGCAAGAAGACTCATAATATCCTCTGATTGGTAGTTGTCATGTAAAAAAAAAAAAGACCCGTACAATTTTCCGCCGCCTTGAAGAGTCCTTGACTGACACTCAACAGTTTTCTTAAGAGCAGCCAGAACGTCAGCTTTTGTCTGTGGCAGAAATGAGGGCAATTACCTGTGCCTCTTATGAAGCTCCCTGAGGCTTTGTACGAAAGCTTTGTCCGCAGTCTCGTATTGTTCAAACTGTAATGTTCTAGAGGACACGGGTGCAACAGTAAACAGGTGTGACTCTTGTGTGTGCACGTCTGAATGTCTGCTCTCACATTGCGAATCATTATTGTAATACCAGAAGCACGAAACCATTGTAACATCTCAGTTTGTTGCTATTTCTGATGCTGCCTCTTAATTAGAGCTGAGTGGCAGATTTTAATTCATTTGCATTTTGAGTGAAGGAAACAGGCCTCAGAGATGAATACATGTTGACATGAGATGACCTATTTTAAACAACACACGCAATTTACTGTCAAATGATGTGATTGAAGTCGTATAGTGGTTTTACTGTACACATGCATACGTTTGATGCACACATGCATGTACCCACACATACGCACACCCAGAAACACGTCTTCACAGCAGTCGGTTTGTGTCAATTCCACTTTCGGTGCTTAATGCAATTCCTTTCTCTGGGAGGACCCTTGTATTAACTGAGTAATAGTAATGCTCCATTCAATCCAAACACAACTTTATTGATTGTGTGTAAAAGGAAATCAGATGTAATGTACCTGCTCTTCTTTGTTAGGATTAATGTCTGCATCTGTGTATGGATTTAAAGAGGATGTTGACAGATGACATATTTTGTAAATTGTGATCCACCACAATTTGAAGCTCAAATGATAGATTCTGCTTCTGGATGTACATTTTGTCATCTGCACACGCCTGCAAGGGTCCACAGTCCAGTATTGACTGAACATGCGTGAACCCGTCCACCTACAGTATGCAATCGCCCAATTTAGTGTAAACATAGCCATGTGCTGTCCACTGTCCACCCTGCAGTCTGGGGAGTATATTAGGGCCTTAACTGTGCACCACCTACTCTAATATGTGTCTAAGTTTGTCTTCTACTGATTGGAAACCATAGTAAACATATTGTTCTCGAACTAACTGAATGTCATTGTACATCAGTCAGTCGAGCCTGGCATGCGAACGTAAAGCATTGTTGACACTGTAGAGTTTATGTTGCCCATTTATGGAAATGATCCCCATAATCATTCAGATTATGATGGAGTCTAACTGCTGTTGGATGTCTGCATCACTGACAGGAGCTGGAGTCAGTGTGTGTTACAGGTGGAGCATCAGCGGTCTCCGTAAGCTTCGATTTACCAAGATAAATGATGTCTGGACATCTATGTTAAAACCATAAAATCTATAACCTTTAAATAGTTTACCCATATCCATGTACATTACCATACCAGCGTCTGCGTTACATATAGCCTATAATATACCCGTTGCTTCAGCAGCATTTCAGTGACTATATGTCAACATGTAGTGAGGACCAGCTTCACAGAGAGCACAGGCAAACCGTATAATGTTTACCACGGGTGGCACATACAGTTAAATAGGGGAAAAAAGGAAAATAATGTTTACTATAACATGAGTGCATGCAATATAAATGTATCAAAGATTTGATATGTAACAGTATGCCTCATTAGTATGTCTTAAATCTTACTGTCGAGTATTAGGTGATGGAGTTGTAGTTTACCTCACTAATTAAACTGTAGTGTCCTATAAGCAGATCTAATCTCTCATCCTCTCTCATCCGAGCACTTCTCTGAAAATCCAAGCACACTCTAAAATTAAGCATTTCTCCCTTTCTCTCCTCTGATCCCAGATCAGCCTTTACAGACAGTACTATTTGTCCTTGCTTACCCTGCAGTAGCTCAACAATGGGTCTATATACACGCTCAGATAGACGCTGTGGTTTGTTTTGTCTTAACTCACGTCCGTACCCCCAGTCAACAATACACACAGCGTAGCAGTTTAGCTGCTTTTCACCTATAACGAATTAGCTTCCATGTGTCTAGTAGTCATTTTTTAAATAAGTAATTATTGGGAATCCATTGTATGTGGCACACTACATTGCCAAAAGTATGTGGGTGCCTACTTGCATGTATTTGTGTACTTTTACATGGCTCTGACGAGGCTCGTTAGTTCTCATCAAGGGAAATCTTAATGCTAAAGCATACAATAAGATTTCAGACAATAGTGTGCTTCCAACGTTGTGGCAACAGTGTGGAGAACATGTCAATGCCCACGTCCACAAGGAAATGTCCGTAGTAAACATTCTTAACACTTGGTCTGCGTAATTAGCATGAACGGGAGGAGATCATAACTCCTGTCTCTGTTTAAGAATGCTCTCTGGCATCGGATGTGAATGACCTCCTCGATCTTTCTCCAGCTGTTCCGTTTCCGGTTCCGTTCAAGATTTTTGGAGCCGTGGTGCTATCTAGTGAACCAGCCCGCTTTTCCACCATGTTTGAGCCGAACCATTCTAATAAGGGAGGTGTCAACAGAGGGCGTTGCACAATGCACAAGGACCTGTAGAATATGACACGCCCACTTCGGTTCACCTGCTATGTTTTGGTCGAAATTCTCCGAACGGCTCAAAATTGGGCGCGTGAACCGGAACGGTGCCGGTTCCATGTTGGTGGAAAAGGCCTGTGAGGTGAGGTCGGGTATCCAAATCTTGTGGAAAGCCTGAGTTGAGGCTGTTATAGCAGCTGATTAAGACGCACAGTTGTGGTGTCCACATACTTTTTGCCATGTAGTGTAGTGATGTGTGAATTACGATGGCTGGACTGGGAAGCGTCTGGACAACAGAAAGGCTGTCTCATTTAAAAAGGCAATTATTTGAATCGTAGTTGTGGAACTGATAGAGAAAGGTTGCGGTGTTTGTCAAGTGATTTGTGTGTGTTGAGCATTTGAGTGGTAAACTAACCCAACACACACACACACACGATCGCTGTCTGTCTTTCTTTGCTGTCCACTGACACATACACAACACATACACATCTCACACTTTTGCTTTTTTTCTGACACACAAAACCCTTCTGCTCTCTTCCTGAGGACAATAGCTGTGCAGTGAGGTGAGACTGCAAGAGGAAAAGCATTTATCCTAGCGGAGTAGTGCTGATGACCCTCCCTGCTGGCTCTCTCGTGCTCTCTTTCTCCCTCAGGGCTAACACAGGGAGCTTTTCTGTCGGGGGGTGCAGGGTTAGCGGCAGGCGGACCGCTGTCACACCACACACAGCTTTTTCAGGACACAGGCTGTACTTTTGACATGTGTCTACTGACATTACCCATGATGCCGCCTCTCCTCCCCCGCTCCCCTGGCTAGGGTTGTCTCCTCGCCTCACAGGGGTAATGGTGTGTGAGACAGGTCGAGAGAGGGAGAGGGAATATGCTGTGTGAGTGTGACAGAGAGAGAAACTCAGACTCAGAAACACAGTAGACAGAGAGGAAAAGCTTTTGCTTCTGCAATTTTAGAAATTGCCAGTTAGTCTCTTTTACTGTGACCGTTTTTCTCAAAAGCAGAGCAAACTATAGTGTTTACATTGGCGTTTACTAATGCCCAGATTTCTCTAAGAAGCAGTATTTCTGTGATCACACGCAAGGTGCATTTCCCCTCACTTCTCTACATCTCTTTGATTTCTTAATATAGTAACGGTCACTACTGCTCGCTAGCTAGCTTACTCTCTGGGGTTCATACTACGTGTCTTTCGGTCCTTGAATGACTGGAGTGAGAGCTGTTTCTGCATTTTCTGCAATAATGTCACGTTCACGTCACGTTGAATGGATGGTGGAGATGGGAGAGTTTCACATTTCGTACGACTCAGAGTAAAGTAGATACATACATGGCGTTAATCATCAGTGACAGAGTTGGCTGATTATTTGATTAGCCTCACTGACTAAATCCAGTTTTCAAAGCAGTATTATACTCAGTCTGGTGTTTTGACCATTGCTTTGAAATCCTGTTGGTTGGAGGCTCCCTCCTCCGCTCTGCTGCCACACTGAATGGGCAGTTTCCCCTTTCGCCTCTCGCTTTGCATAAAGCCCATAGAAATCCCAGGAACAGGCTCACACTCATTTGCCTGTCACATTAACTTGGCACCTCACTTTCCTGTGGCCCTTTAACCACTGTGACCCACCCAAACAAATGACCTGTTCATACAGCACAAAGCCCCCTGCTTATTTCACTTCTCCCTCTCTGCAATGGCCTCTTCTAACCTCTCCTTCCTCCTCTTTTGTCTTTGTTTTCTTCTTGAAGTTACTTTACTTTATTATTTAACTAAGTACATTTACTCAAGTACTTTTTTTTTTTTTTTTTTTGGAGCATTTCCATTTTATGTCACTTTATACTTCTACTCCGCTACATCTCAGAGGCAAATATTCTACTTTTTACTCCACCACATTTTTCTGACAGTTTTAGTTACCTTTCAGGTTACAATTTTTAATTTCCTTCCTGTCCAGTGAACACCATCAATCACAAAATTTGGTGATATTTCCTGAAAAAAATAAAAGTATTAAGTGTTCCTTAATGGGTTGAGAAAATTATGATCTTATAGAATACGATGCAGTCCTGTAGATTCAACTACCCAACAGTATATAAATCAGTTAAAATGCAACATACGCATTAATGCAGCAGTAATATTAATCAAAAACATCATATAAATATATATAATAGAAAAACACTGACACGGACCATTTTTCTGCAGAATGAGTACTTTTACTTTGGGTACATTAAGTACATTTTTGCTGATAATTCTGACATACTTTTGCTTTAGTAAAGGATCTGAATGCTTCTTCCAGCACTGCACACACTTAACGTCACAATCCCGGGCACACACACGCTGCTGTAGAGATTAATTGGAGTGATTATGGAGGGTCAGGGTGTACACATGCAGGCAAATCTGTCACATCGACAGTCTCTCATGTCATCAAGAAAAACCCCCAAAAGACTAACAAACACCTTCTCTTCTCACACACGATTGATGTCATTACAGCAGTTATCATCTCCAGGCTCTTTGAAGCCACGCTGGCAACACCTCTGTCTACCTCCTCCAAGAATTATTGAAACTATGTTGCACACACACATCTTCAGGTGTGGTTAGAATCATAAAATGGATCGCTGATGGTGAGGAGAGATCAGCCTTTTGTTCTCCCCTGACCACAAATAATTGAACAGTCTGTGAAACCTGACATGAAATTTGATCTTCTTTGGTACTTTTTTTGTTTTACTTTTTGGTAGTATTTGTCTGTAAATAAAATCGTTGGTTAATCAAACATGTTCCCAAATGTTTAGTGTCCTGTGGGAGTCTAAATGCTGTTTCAAAAGATTTCTCAGTTATTACACAACTACTTAACAAAATAATATACACTGGCAGTATTTATTTAAACATGTACTTAGTGGCTTTCAAAAACTAAAAAACAGAAGTTTAACCTGTGTGTGGCAGAATTTAATAGTGATTTGTAACGTGGACTTTGGCATTTAAATAAGTAGGGAAATCAAGTTGCCTTGTCGCAACTAGTGTAATTTATTAAATGTAATATATTAGCTACATTAACTCTTGACAATGTCATTAATTCTATGAAGTAGAACGAATATCTTTGGGTTTTTGGACTGTTGGTTGGATAAAGCAAGTGACTGAAGACATCACATTGGGCTATGATGGAAATGTAGAGGCCAAACAATAAATCGAGAAAAGAATCGGAATATTAATCAATAATGAAAATCATCTTTACTTGTAGTCTTCACATAGACCAACTTAGGAGGATTCTATTTTTAGTCTGAATATCTTTTTGATTTTTATAATTTATTACAGTTATGATGATAATTTTAGGCACCTGATGAATATAAACTCATCCGCCAGCTCCCGTGAACACTGCTGGGTCCTCAGCTGCTAAAGTCATGAGCTCCTTCACCAGACACTAGTTTACTCCATGTCTTGGCTGGAAACTGCAGCCTGCGGGTTTAAATGGTTTAGTAGACGATGGTGAGACTCGAGCAACAGTCCGTTTAGCTGCAAACCCAACAAAATAGTTTTTAAAAAAAACCCGACATAAAGCTGCAGATTTGCTGGTTGTCGATGGATTTCTTAGTGTCCCAATATACAGAGTCATTTCATCAACTGTTAACGTAAAAAATATTGCCAAGTCTGAGTAACATGGGGATGATACCGAAACCATCACATGGTTATGTGAAATTAACAATCATTCCTCAGTATTTTTAGTAAACTCCTCATGCTGTGTTTTACTGTACTGAACAGTCTCTTCAGTTTCTCTGAAGTGGCACTTTTGCCCTGTTATCCTAATTGTCTCTGAGGACGTCCTCGTTACAGCTCCAATTGATGGAGGAGGAAGGAAGGAAGTTTATAATCATGTTCAATTAGTGCTCCTTCACATTTAATCTGAGCCCTTCCACTGTGCTAATAACTTATTTGTACCAATTATTTGCTTTGCTGAGCTTGTTAACCCCCGTGTTCACCTTGGCAGTTAAAGCGATTGCTGTGAGAAGTGTTTCACAGTTTCCCTTTTACAGGTCCCATTAAAGCAGAAGTGATTCTTTTCTGTTTCACTTTGGGTCTGTGAGCCTCTCTTCTGCTGTCTATCGCCATATTTCTCTTACTGTATATCACAAAATGTATTTTCTACTATAACTGTGTACTCCAGCGCTCATTATTCAACATCCCGTCTCAGTTGTTTGTGTCTGTTGAGGCACCAGTTTGAGCTCCCATTTATTATTTATTATTCCCTCATTAATAATTTACCGATTTGCCCTGATATAAAGTTCCAAAATCTTCCTAATGACATGTCCTGTATGTGTATGTTTCAATAAAATCGCCAGCATCATGCGCATTTCTCACTGTTGAAAAAGGCAAGCAAATAAAACAATGAATAAAACATACTGATCCTCCATAGGGCTGCACAGTTAACCGAAATATTATCGAAATCGCAATATGGCCAAGTACACTATCCAAATCGCAGAAGATGCAAAGGTAAAATGTGTGACAGAACAGCATCATAATGAAGTGCTGCAGAGACGTTCAGTACAGACCCCAACAAATGTCACATCATTGTGATTTTAATAGTTCTTTCAGTGGAAATTAAAATTGTGATGCAAAAGTTAACATTCTTACTGTTCGTGAATCATATCGCATAATTTCTGTAAGAATCGCAATGTGATTTATTTATTTAATTTTACTGATTTTTATTTTACCGCTCGAAACTGTTGAGATGACAGTGGAGTTCAGGAGAAGCCCCCCAACACTGCCCCCCATCACCATACCGAACAACACTGTGTCTACTGTGGAAGCCTTCAGGTTTCTGGATGCCACGATCTCCCAGGACCTAAAGTGGGGGTCCAACATCAACGCCGTCATCGAAAAGGCCCAGCAGAGGATGCACTTCCTGCGCAGGAAGTTCAACCTGCCTCAGGAGCTGCTGATCCGGTTCTACTCTGCAATAATCCAGTCTGTTCTCTGCACATCCATCACTGTCTGGTTTGGATCGGCCACCAAACAGGACAGGAACAGACCACAGAGGACAGTCGGGTCTGCAGAACAGATCATAGGTGCCGACCTGCCCTCCATTCAGGACTTATACACGTCCAGACTCAGGAAACGGCCAGGAAACATGCCTGCAGATCCGTCACACCCTGCACACAACCTGTTCCTCCTCCTCCCCTCTGGTAGGCGCTACAGTGCACTGTAGGCCAAAACAACCAGACACCAGAAGAGTTTCTACCCACAGGCCGACCCTCTGATCAACAGTTAGCACCAGTCATATAGTGTGAGGAACAATAACCCTGTGACATTAACATCCACTGTACCTGTACATTGATCCCATGGTTTATGTAAATATTAACACTTTTAAACCTACGCACGCTGTACATACTGTATATACTGCCATATCCAACTACCTCATGTACATAAAGCAACTTAATCATATTTATTTCAGCACCATTGCACTAGCTGTCGTATTGTTTGCAAATGTTACTGTTGTTTTGTTTTTTTGTACTTGGTACAAAAATACCTTCTAGCCATACGTATGTGTACTGCTGTGTATGTACATAGAGCGCACGGAAAAACCCGAGTCAAATTCCTTGTGTGTGTACACACACCTGGCCAATAAAGCTGATTCTGGTTCATATCGTGCAGCCCCTCGATAGTAAAGGAATAGTTCAACATTTTGGGAAATCTATGACAAGAAGGGACTTGAACAGATCAAACAAAAAGGTTTGACATGTTAATTTGTGAGCTTTAGAGGTGCTGGTCGCTGGATTTGGTTATCCAGGCTTGATGTTTCCCCTTATTTCCAGTCTCTATGCTAAGCTAACCGGCTGCTGGCTCCAGCCATATATTTACAGTATAGATACGAGAGTGGTATCAGTCTTCTCATCTAACTCTCGGCAAGAAAGCGTATTTCCCAAAATGTTGAACTATTCCTTTAAGTCCCATCACAACATTCAGTTTCATCTGGACACAAACTGGACCAACTGCAAAATAAAATTACATTATGAAAGCAATTAATTGGTATGTTCCTGAGTTCAGACGGGGTGTACAAATAAATTTGCACTTTTTGAGAGAAATTTTGCTAATTTCCTTTACAGACCTGAGAAGCTTATTTTTTCTGTTGCTTAATTTGGTTTTGCAATAATGGACAAAACATGAAATGTTACACGTGTTGCTTATTGTTAGTAAGTTAAATGCATGTGGAGTGGACACAACAACATGAATTCCTGCTAAATCTAATCAATTAGAAATGCGTTTAAATGTTACTTCTGTGGAACTAAACAGTAATGTTTTGTCAGAGAGGTATTGGTTCAACTTTATAAACCATTATATTTGTTTTGGTCTACAGGGTAGAGTTACTTGATTTTCTCGGGGCAAAGATGCAAATAACAGCTGTTGCGATAAACACTATAGACTGGGAAGAAAGTCAATTAATTGATTATGATGAAGTGATTTAGAAAGTGAATTTAGATTTATAGTAAGTTACTTTTTAGTTTCTAATTGGGTTCTCCTGGATTCCATTATGTGTCGCGTGAAATATCTCCTGAAAAATCACAGTAGAGTTGCATCAACATGACCCTGACAGGACAAAACATTGAACACGAGAAGCATTGCAAAGCCTGAATTTAGCACAGATCCACTGGATTGCATTATACTGCGAGGTTTCTGTTGTTCTGGCTGCCCCTTGTATATACAGTCAATACTGACATACTTGATATTCAGTGCAGAGTCAGGGTACTGTTAGCTGGCCACAGGAAGCCTCCTCCACTATTCTGTTTTCTTTCTTACCTGAATCCTTTCAAATCCCCCTCCAGTCTCTCCCAGACTGACAAAAAATCCAGTTTAAGCATTGTTCTGAACAGTCTGTGTGATCAAAGATCAAGGGAAAGGCTTTTATAACAGTAAAAGCATTGAATTATACATAACAATATGAAAACACACACACACACACACACAAAGCCCTGCTCTAATTTGAGCCCCTGATCCTGAGTGGGCTCTTGTGTCCGTCAGAGTCTGATGAAAGCGTCTCATCTTAAGGACGGGTCAGAAGATGGAGCGAGGCCCCAATGCTATCAAAGAGACCCAAATGACCTCTGGGAGCTGAAGCACCAGCTCTCTCTGCCTCTACACAAGCTCCCTTTAATCTCCCGCAAGCACTTGGTTAGAGAGAAAGGAGAGAGCTTCGCATTTTTTTATCTGCTCCTCTCTTTTAAAGAAACAAAAACAACAAAAAACTGCCGCGCCCTCACACACGCTGCTCTCCGTTTTTTCTTCAGGCTGCTCTGTTCAGCCCAATCGCCGTGCTTATAGGAGCTGCCACTGCAGAGGGGCTACACAGACGAGAAAGACGTGGAGGGGTGTAGCTGCTGACAGTGGCATGGAGGGAGAAAAAAGGAGACGGCGGAAGAGGAAACCATAAAAGGCTGTCTCGGTGAGAAGAGAGAGAGGAAACGCCTCATCATTTTGCTCTCCATTTCGCCTCCCGGTGCTTTAAAAGAGAGATGAAATCAGACGGCTGTCAGGTAAAAGAGAGTGAAACCTTTTGCCTCCTCTCTGAAATGGACCGAGGAGAGAGGTGGAGCGCCCTGCATCGCTTCTCCTTCACAGCAAAAGCTCTCGACAGTCAAGAGAACAAAAACACCTCGCGTCAGGATTTTACAAGGCCGAGCCTTTCCGAGTGGTTAGAAGCCTTTACTGGAGCCCAGTCAGCTTTTAGCAGAGATCGAGGGGAAATAGGTTTTTGTTTTTTTTTTATCAATTGGGTGAAATGGCGGGACACGTTTGTCTTGTTTAGTTAAACGTGCCTCATTTATTTTTAATTATTAATGTAAGAAAATATCAAAACACACATTAAAAAACACCTTGACCTTTAATGCAACGTCCTTTTTCATGTCGAGGTAAAACCATTTGGAAAACCACAGCTGGACTGGTTTGATGTTATGTCGACAACATGAGCGCAAATCAGCCAGTTGAGATTTTTATCTTGAGGCTGATAGCTGTTCAGCCATATAACCCATTCACGCCTGGGATTAAAGGATACCGTTACCGTGAAGCCGCGGGTCGAGGTCAAATCCGGGCCGCTGCGGTGAGGACTGTAGCCTCGTACATGAAAATACACTTTTCATGAAACCTAATTCTGCTTGGATTATATTTTCTGCAAAATCTTTCTGGCATTAGTCGCTTGTGGCAGCCAAAATTCTTTGCATGGTTCCTTTGGGTCAAAGCACTTGGTTAAGGTCGGGGAATGATCTCCGTCTTGGTTAAATATTAAAAAGTCAACGGTGACACAAGACAAGGACATGTTTACATTTCCATAAAGCTCTGTATTTCTTAATATTTAACGAAAACCACTGTCTTTGCTTGAGCTCAGATTAAGTGTCCTAAACCGAACCACATGTGATACGCAGAACGCAAACCCCCAGTCTACTGTCCACTCGTGTTGTGACTTGTGTGCCACTTTATGGACCTGAAAAAGCATCACCAGTGAACATAATCCACACAGCTATTAAATGTACTTTAAAAACTATTAGTCAAACCATTTAGTATATAAGCATAATTTCTAGCAGACAGGATTACACAAGAACAATTGATGTTAATGTATCTGAAGCAAATGTGTAGATGTATGCATGCATAGCTCAGCCATATATCCAGAGCCTTCAGCCCACACAGTTAGGTGAAATGCGTGGCAAAGAAATCGCTCCATATTGCAACCCCATCCCCTCTCTCTCACCTACACAGTCAGAAATCACAGCCTTACAGCCAGCACCCCCACAAAAGTGAAAATGAATGCACTCACCACCTGTGGTGGGAGCAGAACAAGAGAGTGGGAAAGGACGTGGGCGAGGAAGAAAGAGAAGGAAAAGACATGGCAACTGCTCAGGGCGATGAGTCAGTAAAACAGGATTCACAGACACTGACGTTTATAGTATATATCATGAAAAATAAGACACAACACGCTCAACTCACGATTAGAACTCAAAGCCTGGGTGCTGGATCTTTCATCTAGTGAGACACAAGAAAAACTGGGACACCACTCCCATCTGATTATTTAATCTTGCCACACGGAAGTTTTCGGGCAGTATGCCCTTCTTCAGCGTGTATACTGGCAACGTCACAAACAATATGCTACACAGGTGGGGTCAATTATAGGTAACCGCAACCAGCACAGCTAGAGCATCCCAACAGGGGGGGGGGCACGATCGTTCAGGCACAGAGTCCCGTGGAAGAAACAAGTAAATGAAATTATTCATCCCTTTGGGAATGAGAAGTGTATCCAATGCGCCTCCCTTTGGAGAAGGATTCTGTCCCGATTACCGCCTCTCCGCTGTCTCACTGCCCATGTAATGTAACTCACTCAAGCTGTGGTTATGCCTGTTAAAACACCCAGCCGCTGATGATTCATCATCATGATTACGAATGGAGCACTTATGTTCACAGATCCTGCATTTTAAAACTCGTTTATTTTTCCCCAACATAGTACAAACTACATGGGCATTTTAACAGGTAAGCCTCTTATATAGTATATATCATGAGTCATGAAAAAGCCAAATGTTACAGTTTCTTAATCATAATGCGGGTCGTTATTGGCCTGATATTCGTTTGTGAGACATTTAAAAAAATAATAAGAAATCCAGTTTTGCAATCATCACTGATATCAGCACAAAGCCACAAATTCCCAAAGTAGTTTGTCTTTTTCTCAGGTGTGTGTGGGAGTGTGTGAAATGTGAGTGTGACTGAATGTGTCTCTGCTGGTTCTGTGATTCAAGTGAAGCAACAAGAGTAGTCACTGGGTGTGTGTGTGTGTGTGTGTGTGGTTTGCCAAGCCACACAGATCCTGAGCTGTGTGTGTGTGTGTGTGTGTGTGTGTGTCATTACTCCTGTCAGCAGGCCTGAAACCACAAACCATCCCGTCTGGAAACAAAGCCATTAACTCACAACAACCGTCTCTGTGTCTCTCACACCCTTTTCTTCAGTTTATATCTCCTCTCTCTGTCACAACTAACTTGTTTCATATCAGTGTGTGCGCCGACAAATTTATTAGAAGCCTGAGTGTCACAACCGCGACATTTAACTGTTCCCATTAAAAATTACACCTACAGTAATAACTTGATTTCTCCGTCATCAGTGGCTTTTGCTTTTAAAGTGCTGAGCGTGTTTGTGAATTTACCGGCTGAACAACAAACTGAGACTGTTTCTGGATTCAGAACAGTACCAGGATGGGGTTGATTCAACTACCCTTTGGTCAAATATTTAGACAGGCACATAAACGGGGAGTCTCATGAGGGGACCGCTATGACCTGCCAGGTAGCCTGTGAGATGTGTTATCTTAAAGGAAGCTCATGACACAAGTTATCCCCGAAAAAATGTGTTAAAACTCTCCACAGCAAAAGGAAAAACGTGTCAATCAACCTGCCGCGTTTCTTCATTCCTTCACCTTTTACTTAGGTTTGACAAAGCCGGTACCTTCCTGTGATGCAAATGTACAAACAATGAGTATGATGGAAACAGACTTAATGAAGACTTGTAGCGACACAGCCTTTCTCCAATATATGGCATTATAAACCTGTTTAAAAACTGCATTTAATTATACGTTACCTTCCTGTTCCTGTGTTGGTTTTATTATCAGGGCGTTTGGCTCGGAATATCTGTGTGGAGAAATCTCAGATAGCGAAGAGAAATTAGCCCAATGTTACTTTGGTAAAAACATAATTTTCAGTTAGTATTTCCACCGTACCAAGAACGGTTTAATTTGAACTCATGAAACTATGTTGTCAGACTCGGTCAGTGTGGCGTTTTAGATAACGTTGTAGTAATAACCGATTGTGGTAAGTTAGCTGGGACCATGCTAGCAGATTAGCTCGCTAGCGGTTGTGTTAGCCTGGCATCCATCGGTCACGTGACTCTGCTCTCTCAGGTTGTAGCGGCCCCTCAAGAGTGTGGAACTTTGTCAGCCTTCAACATGTGTATGTTTTGACTCATAAACAGGTCAGAATTGAACAAAAGCTCAAGTGTTGATTCATCTTATCTGCCGCCTTAACTTAACCACGAAACACTATTAGCTTTCATGCTGTTTGTTTTCCTCTTTAAACAGAGATCAACATGGAATTCAGGAACGCACCCAACATTGTGAACTGAAAACGGAGTCTAGCCAAGAGGACTGAAAGAGTCCGTGGTCACACTGAGGTGAGCCAAAACTGCTCATTCAAAGACAAAGTCTTTTACAATCCTCAAATATTGGTTTACTTTCTAACTCGTGAACCTTTCTGAGATATGATGATGTTAGAGGCTGTGTGGATTAACTTCTTAGTGATACATGGACATTAGCTGAAAATCCAGTGTTGTTCAGGGCCGTAGCCAGGATTTCAGAAATACTCAGGTTATTCTTTGCAACCGCCAATAACCTCAGAAAAACTTTGAGGTTTCTAATATCTTTTTTAAATAGTTTGAGTTTTTATTTATTCTGTCAACTGTTCTTGTGTGAAAATTAAGGTCTAAATGCTGAAGTCCAAACTTATTTACTCTTTCGTTGATACACTTAATTAAGAGTATTTTCCAAAATGCCAAACTGTTCCTTTAATTTTTAAAAATACAGAGGATGCGATCAGTGTCCCAAATTGGCAGCTTTGGCCCTGATCTTACTGTATGTCAAAGACTGATGCTTCACGCACACACAGGCCTTCAGACGTGTATATTTGTAGGTTACACCTGATGAAACGTCGTCAGCAGCTCAATCACAAGGAAATGGGTCATTCTACAAAAACTGTTTTATTGATTTATTAACAACTGTACATTTCTTTTCAGTGCTGACAGCATTTGCTACATACTTTGGTGTGATTCAGAGGGACTGGCGCATTTCGCCCCTTTTATATTTTCTTGTGGGAAATGCTGACAGGGTCAGGAGCACAGTGCACAAACCAGAATTATTCACTGTTGTCTTGACGTCAACATGGGAGACACTTGATTTTCTAATTTGTGTATTTCTGTTGCCGCCCCCCCCCCCCCGTCCTCAGGAGCATTCACATGTCTCTCTGCCTTCCATCACGGCCGACCACACATATTCCAGGAATATCGATAAGAGACAAAGGGCAGATGGAGTTCAATAGCGCAGATTGGACTGTTTGAGTTTAGTCTGTAGCCAAGAAATCAATGGCGCAATTCAAAATCCATATTACGTCAAGTTAGCAGAAAGCACATTGTCATCCAGTTTGTGTCTGCTGCCAACTGAGGTCCAAGGGTTAGGCTAAACATTAAACGTTCCCGATCTCCCATAATCTAACACGGTAAAACAAAAAAAGGGAGAAAGATAGCACAGACAGATGTACACTTTAAAAAGGTCTTTATATATATATATGAATAAAATTTACATCCATCTCTTTTCCTGAATCATAGCGACAGTGGTCCAAACCAGCCGAGGCTCTGCCCGAGTCAGAGGACTCCACGTTTTCATTGTCCGGTAAGAGCACTGTGACAAAAGGCCATTTAAGTCTCCACAATACATCCTACTTACAAGTTTCATGCTTCTCTGTTTGATTTCTGAAAAGGTCAGCCTGGAGAATGTGCTTTAGGAAAATCAAAGTAAAATTGTTAAAAAGTTCTAATCTATGTTCTGCTCTCCCACTCAAATATCATACCATAAGACAGAGTGGGCCAAAAACAGAAATCATCACAAGTACACCCAGGACATGAAAATATATATATTTTTTATAATATATATAAAATGTCTTATTTAATCCGTTATGTACACTTTTCACAAGACGTCTGGGGAACGAGGTTCTCAGATGTGAAGCGCTGCTTCATCGGGTTACGCCCAAATATTCTCAAGGAAGATCAGAGAAAAAAAAGTGTAACCCAAAAATAAACCCTCCAAAACAAAAAAAAAAAGGAAAAAGTCAACCCCTTTCCAGCACACGCATCCTTAGGCCAACAGCTCCAGCTAGTCTCAGCGCGGTAACAGTAGGCAGCAGATGGATGTTCGGGGGAAAGTAAGTCGTCTCATTTGAAGTGCTGAAGCAGAGCAGGAGCCTCCTTTCTCTCTAGTAGATGACCTCGTAGACGGTGGCCTTCTTGTCACCGGACCCCGTCACGATGTATTTGTCATCTGCGGAGATGTCACAGCTCAGGACCGAGGACGACTCCTTCGACTGTGAAAGTAAAAGTCACCATTGTTTCTCAAGTTAGGGGAGTATAACGTGTCATTTCTTTGGTTATTACAGTTTGTTTTGAAGCATGCTTAACAGTCTCATGAATAGAGGTTTTCTGAAGAGACTTTTACTCAGACAGCTGCGGCCGTGGTACAGCTGTTGTCTCTTCACTAGTAAATGCTAACCAGATTAGCTCGAAGAGTCTCTGTCACTCTGCAAATATTGTAGTTTTCAATTAAGTAACGACACTAAAAACAGAATAAGTCTTGACTGAGTATAATAAGAAAACTACTGTCAAAAATTAAACTGCACTGTTGGCCCTAATGGATCGATTTAAAGTAATTATAATCAATAGCCAGTCAATTAAATGTGAAAAAATGCCCACTGCAACTTCTTAAGAGAGCAAGGTCATGTCCGACCACCAAATATATTCAGTTTACAATCATACAAAAGCAGCAAATCCTTTCATTTGAGAGGCTGAAACTAGAGAATGTTTTACATTTTATTGCATTATTTTTGCTTGAAAATAATTAATAGACAGTTTTGTGAAATTACCTCCTCTTCTTGATTTAAGACCATTAAGGTTATTTGTTTTATTTTTCAACGGCGTCCTGGCCAAGACGGGCAGCGGTACACGCCACACGTCCAATGCAAACTGTGATGCTCCTTCATACCTTTTAGTTTAATTGTGTGTGTTTATCGTAGTTACCTGGAAGATGCTGGCACCGTAAGGAGTCCTCCATGCATTCAGCAGATTGTCCTTCCCTGTGCTCACAAACCATTTACCTGGAGACACAGAACAGATGTCTTGAGACTATAATCTGAAGGTATGACTATTTTTAAACGTTTGTCATTGCTTTCTTGCTAGATTTACAGTAAACCTCCAACAGCTAGCATGAGTGTGTAATAACCTTATCAATGGCCATAAAACACCATTACATTAATAATGGAGGAGGCTCACACCATTTCCACTATGATAATTACTTAAATCACCCTCTGATTAATTACCCAACTGACTAGTTGGCTAATGATTTAATTAGTGACAGCAAGAGCTTTGAGCAGCATCTGAATTAACCCGTTCTGTGGCGGCAGAGATATGAAGCAGTGCTGTGAGGGGAATGAAATAATAAATCTGTGGAAACAGTAAAACCTAATTTTTCTGAGCCTTAAACTTGAAGCCAGCTGGTCTACCCAACAGACAGAATGATCTAAAGTAAAGCAATGACGAAGTTCTCTAAATTTGTGAAATACCCGCTTCCTTGTTGAATACAGCTTCCAGTTTTTGCTATGTGCAATTTAAACTGTACAGAAAAATCTGACATTGCAACACAATTCGGCACTCTTTAAAAATGTTCTAATGTTCAATAATTGCATTTTAATCCCTGCAAGTGAATGAAGTCGTTTCCAGCTGAATACTGATGCTACAGCTAGTTCTCAGCAAGACTGCAAAAATCTGGCCATTGGACATCAAGGTAGGGGTGGGCGATATGGCTCTAAAATATCATCACGATATGACAAAATCCTGAACAAAAACATATGATAATGTGTGTGTATATATAAAAATAAGATGCACACAAATGCACCAGGGTTCAACAGAATCGAGTTGACCAGCGCTGCGGGGGGAACAGAACTATCACGCTCGGACTGCAGCAAACGTGCTCAGCGTAAAAACGCCCTTTTCTATTATTTCGACCTGGACCTAATAAAAGTTTAACAGAACAAAATGGTAGCTTATGTAGGCTATGTAATGTTAATGTTAGCCCTTTTCTTTGCTGCTGCATCCTTTACGTCTGTGGCTGCTCTAGTAAAATTATTGCCGTTAAAATGAATTTGCGTTACATTACACTTTCACTGAAAAAACCTATTAATCATGATGATGTGACAATTGTTACTTGGATATTGCGATTTTGATCAAAGGTATTTTCTTATTCCCCAAAGGTCGGTGTATACACACACATTAAGGAGCCTCATGTTACTTACCACAGTAGGCGAACTTGAGTGAGAGGACGCAGCTCTCGTGCAGGTGCAGCTGGTACTTGTCAGGCTTGGTGTGGTGAAGCACCTCCACGTTGCTGCTCTCCATGCCCACAGCCAGCCATTCTCCAGTGGGACAGTAGCCCAGAGAGAAGATCTGCAGCAAGGACACAGTTTGATCAGACATCATGAGCAGCAGGTTTCAACGTGTCAGCAATGTGAGCCGGCTTCGCATCGGATGAAAGGAACATTGGCTTTATACAGGCTTCTCTCTACCTGTGAGGTAAAGTCATGTTGCTGGAGCTGCCGTCCCTCCCTCAAGTCCCAGGAGCGGACAGTGTTGTCAAGGCCTCCCGTCCACAGTTTGGTCCCGTCGTGGGAGATGTCGATACAGCTGGCTCCATCTGTGTGGCCCTGGAACTGCCTGGAACAGCACAAGGCACCAAACATGACGTCAGGAACAGAGGAGAAAGCCTTCCCAACTCTAACAATAGGGGTGTCTTGTGTTGGTAGCCAGCTATTGTATTCTTCAAACACAGTGAGCTGTGTATTAAAGAGTGCCTGTAGCACACATCCAAAATGACGGAATTAAATTATGTGTTTAAAGTCTGGCTCAGGGGATGCACTTTTAAAATACGGCAAAGTACTGACCTAACGAGTGTCTGGTTATGGAGGTCCCACACGGCGATGTTTCCATCTGAGCAGCAGGAGAAGCAGACCTTGGCATCGGGGCTTATGGCCAGTGCGTAGCAGGCTGGAGCAGAGGAAGTGAGCTCGGCCTTTATGCGGGGCGTCTGCGAGGCCAGGTCCCAGATGGTCAGCGTGCTGGCCTCGCCACCCACTATTAGGGTGCGGCCGTCAGGCAACAGCTTGCAGGAGCGGATGTAATTGTCCCTGTTCTGGAACAGAACACAAGTATCGTCACGATCTCGATGACTGGATGTAACAAGAAGTCTCTCAGTGAGTCTACGTCAAAACCATCTCTACTTAAACTCAAGAGGAGCTTTTCTTAGACAAGTGAGGCTTTTAGACTGCTGCAGTTGTTCTTGTTTTAGTGAAGATGTGGATGTCAGCCTTAACGAGAGCATGCAGGGAGAGAGTGGGGCTGCTGGCCAGGTTCCAAGAGAGCACGAAGACAGATCAATAGGACTGTGGAAGCTCTTGGTCAAATTTTAAAAAAAAAAGCACCCTGATGGCTTTATAAGACCCAATTGCACACTGGACGCACCTTAAGGGTGTAGGAGGCCATATGAGATGAACGGCATGAAGCCGCAGTATCAAAATGAGAAATAGGAGGCAGTTGGAGGAAGTAATGAGCTGGGTAATGGCAGACAAGGTTGGCCAATCAGAACATCATTACTCAGCAGGCTTTTTTTTCCTCTCACCAAGGATTATTTCAGCACAGCAGTGAGACACTTTGCTGAATTGTTCACATCTCTGTCTGTTGGTGGAAGACTACGGTTGGATGTGGAGTCAGGCTACATTTGATGCTCAAGAAAATCTTAATGATGGAGACCGACTGCTGAAACCTCATGGAACACAAGAACATTTAGGTCTCTGCTCTGGTTGGGCGCCTTGTTACCACTTTGAAGCTTCCACAGTAATAAACATTTCCCATTTTCCTCCGCTGTGACTGAAAAAACAATAACGAGTTGTTACCAGGCAGTCGAGTTGGGACACTGGGCTCTTGCTGCCTGGTTGGCTGATGTCCCAGATCTTGACACAACCCTTGCCGCCGGTGTAGACGTGACGTGTGGGGTTGCTGATGGTAACAGCACACACCACCTCCCCGTGGCTCAGTGTGTTGATCTGGCGAGCGTGGCGCGGGATGCCCGGTCCTATCAGTGCATCTGGAGGGAAGGGCACGGGCTGCATCTGACCATCTGCACTCACGTGAAACGAATAAGCTCTGCAGAGGACGCAGGAAGGGAAAGACGGTCAGTTTTGAGCTAAGAAGTATCCGCTGCCTGTTAATAAAACGTTTTTTAAAAAATGGCTAAATCCAAAACTCACGGTTTTCCTCCAGAAATGGAGGTGAGGCTGGCTGGCAGGCCTGGAGCTCGCATGTGAGGATGAGGGTCAAACCCTGCCTGCATGAGCAAGAAGAGCCAAGAGTTAACAAGCAACCAACAACCTGCAAAAATAAATTAGACTAAGCTACTACTCAAACTGCGCTTCACTTTATCTGCTAACACCCTGAGGAACTCTTGTACCATCGTTTCCAGGCAAATCCCTTGAAAGGCACAGATTCAGCTACAGTGCACACAGAGAAGCTTTACACAGGGCTACAACATCCCACTTGCTAATGCTAATGAACGCCTGGGAGATTTTCAAACATGGAGATGCATTTTGGGGTTGAGCTTTTTTTTTTTTTTTTTTAAAGCCTTTAAAATGCTAACTAACTAACATCAAAGTAAGAGAGCTACGCCGTCTTTGTACTTTCTCATTATGTACACACAACAAGCTGCAGCCAGCCCAGCAGAAATGTTCACAATGAGTTGTGGAAATACAGGATGAATGTTTAAAGTTCCTCAAAGTCATTTTGCAAACAGACTTTAACAACCTACAGCCGTTGAGGATAATTCATACAGCGGCTGGTGGGGGCTTGTTGTGTGCAATAAACACACATTTGATTCATACATAGAAGTTGGAATATTTACAATTGGGGAGCGTCCGTAGGCGGCGGCGGCAGCAGCAGCACTCATCTGTGGTGAAATGAGACCCGGATAGACGCCTGGGCTGGTCAGGGATCCGTTCATCTCGTGATGACCCATCATAGCAAACGGGCTGGCATAGGAACCCGCAATGGATATCGGCGTACGCAGGGCAGGGGCGGCTAGAGAGGAGAGAAGACGGTTTTAACTCCGCAACAGGGAGTCACAACAAATGACATTTGGAAACACTAAATCATAGTTCATTACAATGAGTTATTTCCATCTTTGACTTGACAAACTCCATCTGCTGATGAAGACTGTGTGATATGATAAAAGCTCCAGAACAGCTACTAATGGACCTTGTGGTGAGATTGTTTTGTCAACTTATGTATCAAGAATAAACTTTTACTCTCAGGATTATTTTATTGTCAGTGAATCTGCAGATTGTATTTTTTGATGAAACCTTTGGTCTATAAAATGCCCACCACAATTTTCTAAAGCCATTAAAATGCTTATTTTGTCCGACCAGCACTCCAAAACCTAGAAAAAGAAAAGCAGCAAATTCTTACAACAACGAAGCTTGAGCCAGGGAGTGTTTTAATAATTTAAAGCGGAGGTTCGCAGTTTACGTGTATCTTCAGAGAAACACCAAATAGCAAAAATAGCTTCTTTTTTTGTTGCCAATCAATGAATTGCTTCAGTTCTAAGTGAGCGTGACAGTGAAGGTGTTTACGTACCTAAAGCCTCCATGCCGGGTGGTTTGCCCATTGTAAGAGGCCGCAGTCCTGGAGTAGTGCTGGTCCCTGGGGTTGGGGCCTCATTTCTTGGTGTAGGTGTGTTGGACTTCAGGCTCGGTGTGGACGACTTGTCATTCTAAAACAGAGATACTCTTTAACCTCCGGGTGCAACCTTGTTTTGTATCCTCTTACTGAAAGTTGTAAGTTCACTAACTCTCATTCTCAGCCACAAACACCCACGAAAATGAAACGCCAGAGTTAAAAAAAAAAATTAAAAAAAATCCCTGTGAGTCAAAAATCCCCCCACAGCCAGGGAAATCCACAGTGACAATCTGAGTGGACGGCTCAAGGTAATCCAGTCCAACACTGACGCATCGTTACAGCCATGGGGTGGGTGGGTGGGTGTGTGTGTGTTGGGGATACGAGCATAAACCTTTGCTTAGAAGTCAAGCTTTTCAAGAGTGGCTAGACAAGCAAGATGGTGGCCTCACACACTTTTCTCATAATTAATCCATCTTTCTTCCTTTGCAGATCGAGTTAGAGGAGTGGGGGTTTAGCCTGGTGACACACACACACTAATGAGGGACGGAGAAAAGCTGGGTGTCGGGGGGTAGTGGAGGGTAGTGGTGTGGGCTATAAATCTGTCCTAATCCTTAGCGAAATGGTTTATGTAAAACCGAAGCGTGAGGATTGTCTTAGCCTGGTTAGTGAGAGCTTCAGTATTAGAGAAGATGAGACGAAGCAAGAAAACATGGAGACAGCAGTTCCCTCGCTGCTGTGTCTCTGGGTTATTTACTGCCTCGGGCCGTGGAAGAAATGACCATTTATTGGGTAAGCCATAAAGGAGATTGAGAGGAGTGAGCCACAGGGTTTGATTTCCTGAGTGCGTCCACCCTCTGCCCCTTCAAGCCCCTCATCGCAGCCAACTGCTAAGCCTCCTACGTATTAGTCCTTCACACAGACACCCACTTCACTTGACAAATGCCCTTTAGTCTGTCAGCTCACCCTTCACCCCCTCCACTGTAACCTCTTTATTTCATCTTCTCGCTAGGCTTTCAGTTTGTCACTCACATGGGCGTGGTCCTTTGCTTTGGAGGACGGCGTGCTGCCCGACGAGGCGACAGAGGCGGGGCTGTTGGGGGCAGCATCCTTCTTCAGGACTCGTGATTTATCCAGGCCGTTTTCTGGAGGAGAGTGAGCCGGGCTGACTCGAGGGGTAGCTGGATCCTGCAGAGTTAAACGAGACAGACAGAAAGCGAGACTGAGCAAACAGACCGGAGGAAAGCCACTGGCATGTACATGTAGGTCAAACAAACTGGGGCCTCATGTGCAAACACAGATAAATATACTCATGTGTGCTCGTGCTCTCCCTCACACACATACACGCACACACTTTTCATTCACCTGTCACTCCCTTTTCTCTTTGTTTTCTTTGTCTTACTTTCTGCATGAACGGCAAAAGAAATACAATAAGTAAGCACACACTCATGGCACACACCACCAATATTATGACAGACTTTTTGGCAACGCTTTGAAGGGTGTTGAGGCTTCAACAGACAAATGACAAAAGAGAGCTGTGTTCAATTTGTACGCAGCGTTCACACTGTGGAATGTGGCTGAGCAGCTCAGTTCAAACACAGTCTTACCTCATTGGAAACATCCACCACCAAGTCGTCGCTTTTGTCCCCGTCACTGTCCTGAAATGAAGGAGTGACAGGCTCAGCTTGCTGGGAGACCGCGATCAGTGAGTACATTGAGCATAAACCAGTACGGTCCAATTATTTCACTATAAGATTTTACTTTAAAATGAAGTCACCCGTAGCATTTGTTTATTATTTGCTTGAGATACTGTATATAGATGGGAAATGAAACTGGGTAACGCTTTATTTTACAGGTACGTTGTTTCCTGGACAGAACTGTAGTAATTATAGAGGAAAGAACTGAGGGCCGTACTACGAAGCAAGATTAACGGGTTAACGAGGTATGTTGAGTCTAAAGCCGGAGTTTTCAGTGTCACCAGGGTGGCCCTGTGTTAACCTGGCTATATCACCATGGTAACTTATACTGCACACTGCAGGGGTTATGTTCAGAGTTTCGGATTTAAATCGGCTGTAAAAAGCGTCGCCCTGTCACTAATTCTCCTCCTGACAATATCCTCTGCGCGATACAGACTCTCAGCTGAGGGAATACGTATGCTGAGCCGTACGTTAATGTCACCGAACGAAGCTGTGTAATTACAGCATCCCAAACTGTATCCATCCCATTGCCATGGGAACCTACATCCATTCAGCTGGTGATGCAGGTTTAGGTTTGCTTCAAGTAAAATTAACACAGCATATCACCCGTACACTAAAAGAATGACGAAGGGCCAGCAGCTACACACCACTTTGGATTATGTTTTTATGCTTGGGCCTGATTTTCTGACAAGTGAGTTTTACCGATTAGAGAATTCAGAAAACTGGTTAGTCTGTTGGTATTTATCATAGAATATATTAAATCAATACAATTAATTTCAAGTGTCCTCATAGCTCTCCATTATAATAAGGATCGGTTCCTCTTGACTGAAGAAGGCGGAACGCGATCGGTCTATTTTGTGCAGAAGAGTCAAATGACGTATATCAAACGCCCCCTTTTATGGGAAGGCGCACAGAGCCTGGTGAAGAAAACCTGGATTAGCAAAGAAAGTTGATAACCACCATTGTGATACCCATGACCTCTGCTTGGGGTTTTAGGTTTTAATGAGCACACTTGAGTCGAAGTACACCCCCCTCTGGTCCATTTGAACCCAAGTAAATTAGAATTATTACAGGAAACTTTATTCTTCATAAAGGTTGAAATGTTTGCATGTTCAGCTGACTAAGAGACTCAAGGATACACTAGCTCAACATTTAATTGGAAAAAAATCAATTGGAAGTGTACCAATTGAGCAATTAAAGCCAAACTACGTACTCCTTTCCAGGTTACTTTCTAAGAATTTACAGACCCATAAAATAAAGCGTGGTGGTTATATAATGAACTAATGGGTAATGAACTGGTTGTTGATTAGTTTTCCTGCCATATTTTGGTTCTCTTCTACTTAACTTCTGTCCTGATGACTAAAACCTTTCACAAGTGGCCAAATATAGTTAACACAGTTCAAATACAAGCAGAAACAAGCTCAGGACCCCACCAACTCACTAATGCGAACACTACAAACAAAGAAACCAATAAACACAAACACTCACATATCTGCTCATGCTGTCTTTGTCATCCACTTTGCGTTTCTTGGAGTCGAGTCCGTAATCTGAAGAGCTGCGGTGCTTCTCACTTGCTGCCCGCAGGCTGTCTGATGGCGACACGGCGTTATTCTGCCAACAACAACAACATGCAGCCAGACGACATCAGTCTCCAGTTCCCTCCGACTGTGCTTTACCATGGATTCTTATCCTAAAAAACTGTCAATAACCATATAGGGAAGTATGGAATGCCAGTTTACTCAATATTAAATAAACAAATATGTCTATGTAATAAATAAATGAGTCAATATGGTTCAACAAATAACTAAATAGGTTTTTATTTCATCACGCCATTCGTTATATTCAAATGAAGGGGGCGTGGTTATCTCACTGAGCTGCAAGCCGCCTCAGAGTGAAGGCCAGTTTGCAGTCTGACGATAAGACGATGTGTGATTCCCTGTCTTGTTGTCAAACTGCAAACTGGCCTCCGTCTTCCCCGAGGCTGTGTCCGGTCTGCAGCTCTGTGAGATGACAACAAACGGAAATGTGGCATTATCAAATAAACACCCATTTATTTATTGAACCATATTGACTTATTTATCAATTTCATAGGCATATGTATGTATGTATTTAATTAATATTGAATAATATGGCATTCCATAGGGATATGCTTCAACTCCTATGCACATTTCTAAGTGTTGCATCATGTTGAATTGCAGCTTCAGCAAGTTTTATGGGAAGAAGTGAGCTGAGCCAATGTTGTAAATGTCATCTTGCTCCATCTTGACATGATATGGAGTAACAAACTGTGTGACTCTTGCAAATAAATAAACTTCTGTTGGCTGATGCAAGTGACTTAAAAAAACAAAAAAATGGTAATCCCTTTCCTGACAGCATATGACCTCCCTCAGTCAAGTGAATATTTTAGGGCTGAAATGCCGCAAGTGACAAGCCCCCAGAAGCCAGAAAAGCCAGAAACTACCAAATGGTACATTTATGTCCAGGCATGGCTCTGGAGCCTTTTCCTTTGTCAGAGCAGTGACAATATTGACTGTAAAGCTAAACGCACAATGCTCCTAGACTGAACTGGACTGATTTGGGATAGAAGGTGCAGAAGAGGATTGTGGGACAGCTTAGCCGGCTGCTGCCAAGGCAGTGGAGCAAGAAGGAAACAGACGAGGCAGCTGAGCAAACCCACAAATGCCTCTGGAAGACAAAAGCATTAACTCGCAAGCTGGGTGATGTGTAGGGCAGATCGAGTAGAGGTGGAGAGAAAATGTGAGGTGGGAGCAGAGTGCAGCATTCGGTGTATATATACACACACACACACACACACACAATCCTCTTGAAGACCCTCTAAGTGAAAAACAGATTCCTGACTGCAAGTTTTCTGTCCCTGACAAGCAAGTACATGCAAATAAAAACAAGAGTGACCAGGATCTCTCGCCGTGTAACTGTAAAACCCACATTAATGACTGCTGGAGCGTCTGAGTGTGTGCTGTCACAGGTCAGTGACAAAACAGCATAAAATGACAGCAAAGTTCATGAAAATCAACCAGAATAAAAAAATAAAATAAAGAGGGAAAGAAAGAGGCCATTGAGAGAACCTGGACAAGAGTGCAATGTGGAGACACAAAGAGGGTGTTGCCAGCAGAGAAAAGAGCCATGAAAGAGTGAGAAAATGAGAAAAAAAAAAAAGAGGAAGAAAGACAAGAGAGCAAAACAGGAAAGGAACTTGGCAAGCAATGAGAGCGTAGCAGTGTGGCAATGAGTTCTCCCCACTAGTGGGAATGCCCGGACAGGCTGGCACTCTCTCCGAAGCTGCAAACGGGTTTTTTGTAGTCTGGGCACTGGTGTGGTGGGGTGGCACTGCCAAACAGGCCGAAAGGCAGGCAGGCAGGCAGGGAGGGAGGGAGGGAGGGAGGAGGCGGCGAGGTGAGGGCGAACAAACCCTGAGGCCAGCGCACACTGTCAGGCAGCTCAACAAATCCCTGCCTTCATCAGAAACAAAGATATGGAGAAAGAGGGAGAAGGAAAGATGTCTGACTTCTTGGCTGCTAATGACGGGAAGAGAAAGAAGAACAGAAAAAAACGTAGCCGCATGAAAACTGAGCGAACGGATGACAACAACAACAAAAAAAAAAAAGACCTCCTGAGCCGAAGCAAGTGGAGAGAAAAACAAGAAAACATTGTGGTTGGGCAGTTAATGGCGCACACAAACACTTAAACCACCATGAGCCAACCCAGCAGCGTTCTGCCATTTCTACATCCCTCCTTCTCAGGTCAGAATATGGAAATTTGTTGAGCTGCTGTTGTGGAAAAGAAAGCCACAAGGAGAGTCTGGCTTGGTGTGAAGATGATGTCTGACAGACAAAAATCTCCTACAGCATTACAGCCTGTCTGTATCTGAGCCTGTGACCTTTAACGGATTGCTTAGACTCAATAACCCTGCACTTGCCTCCACCTCCGGTATCAGATGACCTGAGACAACAGAACAGGTAGACTGTGTGCGCACCCACAAGAAAGGAGAGGGAGGGGAGGGTGGCTGGGAGATCAGGTAAGGTAGAATTGGCAGCCGCTCGCCACCATACGAGATGGGCGAGTTTGGGTTCCCTTCAGACATGAGTGGGCTCATTCAGTAAGGCCAGTCGATGGGAACTCAATCTGGCCGAGCAGATCCAGCAGAGCGTTACGCTCCAGCTAACTGAGAGCTTTAAGCCAGTCCAATAAACAAGGACTTTAACATGAGAAGGAAGACAGAGATATAGACAGCTTGAGACAGAGGGGGAGAGAAGCAGTGGTGGAAACGAGTAAATGTGAGGGACAAGAAGGAGAAAATAAAAAGGTATATGCAAAAGAAAAAAAGGCAGATAAAAGAAGATGCGAAGGAGGCCGGCATTGGACACATGCAACAGTGAATCCTTTAAAGCGTTGAGGGAAGAAAAGACGGAGAGTCAAAGTCACTTTTAATTGTGCTGAAATTAAAGGAGGTAGCTGACTACTAATCCTCAGCCAGTGATGGGAGTCATTTTCCACCTGGATTAGATGGCACTGGCTTATTTGGCCAAACTTCATTATTTGATTTCAGTGCAAAAATGTGTGTGTTTTTAGAAAGAGAGCATGTATTTCTATTGAACAGTGGGGCTTAAGTCTATGTAAAGTACACCTAATCACCAAACACAGTGGGCCAGAGACCGGCAAAGTCAAGACACACACAGGAGACGGCGTCAACGTACCGTGCTCGACTCACGTTCTTTCAGAGGAATGGCCAGAGGCGAGTGAAAAGATGAGGGGCCAGGAGAGAAAAGCAAAACAAAAATTAGTATGGGTGTCACCACGACGCAACACTCCGATATCAGATAACTAATACAATTATTATTCAGCCTAAAGATTACTCACGTATGCAACTTTGGTACCACATTCTAATAATGCACCTTTTATAGAGGAATTTTATGAATCAGTTATAAGCCATTAGCAAGGTTGTAAAATAAATAAATAAATAAATAAATGTGGCTGGTGCTTATCCTCCCGCAGGACACTTGCTTATTCTTTTTCAGATCTTTAGCTCATCAAGTCTCTAATGGATTGTTTGAACTCTGGAAAAGGGTTGTGGGACATCTGGACCAAATCCATTTATTAACATTTAGAAAAACCCTTATTCAATTACTTAACGTTTTCTAATTACAGTTGACTTCAGAACTTGTCCTTATTAGAAAGTGAGAAACTCGCCCCCGTAGTTCACCAGGTACGAGCCCGTACCACTAAGGCTCCTTACCGCATTAATTTGACTATTAATGACAGCAGTAGATATTTTTCACAACCTGGAAAACCCAAAACCTGACATTATTAATTGATCTATAGAGCATTCGTAAATTATTTATTAACCAATTATAAAGCCTTAAGTTACAACTACAAACCCTTTATAGGGTGACCAATAAGAAAGTGGTACCTTAATTTCTAATAAAACAAAAAGGTACAGAAGGATATAACTTTTTTTTTTTTATTATTATTAGACCAAAATAACCACCTGCATTTCTGATAAATCATCTGGACTCCGTAGTTCTACACTGTCTTTTTTTGCCTGCTCTGAAAAAAAAAAAGTTTTCCCCTACACAAGCAGTAGTGTTCAAACCTCTACAGACTCTCTTTCCTAATGTTAGTATAACCTATACTTTTATTTTCATGTCATATATTATGGGTAAGGCCAAAATATTGCACTAAAACGTGTATAAACATTTCTTTACTCAGTAATTTTGTACAGAAACACACACAGCGACATGTTTCTACGATACATGTATCTGGCTAGTAAAGCCAGTTGTTGGCAGCTACAGTCACCCATCAGGACTAAAATGCTGCAGGCAGGGAGTGTGTGCGGCAGGCTGTGCTCCTCACCTCTGTGCTCCAGGTCGTGGTGGTTCTTCTCGTCCTTTACAGGCAGGTGGGCCTGGCTGCCAAGAGCACCCAGAGCCAGCAGGCCAGAGCCAGCGCCCGTCACAGGGGGGATACCAGGCGGCGGCAGGCCTGAGGGGTGGGGGGGCAGCTGGACTGGGGGGCCGTGGGCCGCGTGAGACAGGTGCTGAGCCTGAAGCTGCTGCTGCTATAAACAAACACACAGAGACAAGACAGAGGACAAGTGGGTCGGCTGGGAAGTGAATCCATGAATGACCACACTACTTCTGCATTAGAATCTGGCTTTGCCAACATTTAGTTCAAGGCCAAACCGTTTTATGCATAATAGCAGCCTGAGAGTGACTGCCAACATGCTAATCCAGCTCATTCACTGGGAGGGGAAAAACCTCTGTTCATAGCTGTAGATGTACTGTACTGTTGTCATCTGGTTGAAAGTGTTAGCCAGTAGAACACAAACATTTCTGTGTTAGTGTTACTTTATCTCCGATGCTCAAGGTCTTTAGGCTGTGCATTGTTATCCCAAAACAGACTGTATTCACATTTTAACATTAAGCACATTAATTATACACCAAAAAAAATGTTTTATATGAGTGTGCTAAGACAGCAGTGCAAAGTAGGACTGCAAATAACTTATTTTCATCCATCAAGTAATTCTTTAGTCTGCAAAATGCCAGAAAATATCAGACCAACAGGCTAAAATGCAAATATATTCAATTTACCATGATATACAACAAAAGAAAAGCAGCAAATCATTACATTTGAGAAGCTGGAACCATGGGATATTTGACATTTAAATAATTGATTCTCAAAGTTGCTGTTGATTCATTTTCTGTCGGTTGACTGATACTTTCAGCACCAACGCGACATTGACGGAATCAGCTGTGTGCAAAGGTTTGCACATGAATGAGCTACAATGTTGTGCCTCTTAAAAGACTGCCTCCAGGTTTATACTACAGATCTGGCACTCTTCATATCAGATCGTCAGACATGATACAGAGCGTTTCTGCTCCCTCCCAAACCACTGTGCTTCAATCATAGCTGGGACAGTTAAAAATCAATAGGGCTACACTTGAAAACCTCAAAACCTTTCAACACTCTGGAAAACCAAGCAAGCATGCCCACTCCTCCAGCAAAATGCTGTTGAGCACAGACACAGTGGAGAACACACATACCTCCCAAGAGGCCATGGACGTCTGTGTGAGAGAGGCAGCCAGAGAGGAGTGAGTAGATAGACAGGAGTTAAATAGCCACTCAGGCAAGAGGGAAGCAAGTGCTTTAAAACAAGGTTAAATAACACTTAGCACATCCATCAACTGCCTCTCCAAATAAAATAAAAAAAAACATGATTGCTATTCTGCTTGCTCAGATAGAGCTTCAATAAGCTCATCCATACATCCATTACATGAACTAGACGAGGGTATATCTTCTGGCTTGCCACATTTAAAGGTTTATTTAGCAGCTGGCCTCTATTCAGTCAGCTCATTATGTCGAGCTGGACCTGAGATCGTACAATGGATATAAGCAACTGAGGGGCGGCATTGTTAATCGATACTGTGCTGGTGTGCCCAGCAGCCTATTTGTTGTGAAAAAGGAAAAGCGACCAAAAAGAGCGAGAAAGGGGGCAGCCAGAACGAGAAAAGGGGGGAGAGGCAGACTCAGAAAACAACAAGAGAATGAAAGAGGGAGGGATTGAGGCAGGGACGTCCCTATTGAGTGTGCCTAATGAGGAAAAGCGTGCAGGGATCATTATCAAGAAGCCTCATTAACGAGCTATGGCTGAGGAGAGGAGACACGAGGGGGGAGAGAGAGAAAAAGAGGGATAAAATTCAGAAAATAAATTGCTTCCAATTCAATATTCATGGGTAAAGAGCTGGCTTCCTTTCACACTTATCTTTTTTCATTATGTGTAAATGCCGCCGCAGCTCAGGCAACTTCCACAGGAAACAGGCAATTAAAGTTAACTAGGCGAAGCTGGCTCCCTGCAGAACAGTACTGTCAGGTGGAACAAGCATCAACAGCACCAGCACAAACCAGCTGGCAGACTGTCTTAATAAGTCTGGCAATGATCGCCACAGCACCTACTTATCCTGTTCTTTACAACAGCTTCTGTGGCTCATCATATTGTCTTCAGTTGTCCCGGCAAATATTAGACTACACCCTGCGCTGAAAACAGACCTGATTGATTTCAGTATCGGAATAGGATTGAGACACAGGAAGTGTTTTTGAGGTTAGAAACAAAGTGCTGCCCAATCTGTGACACCTGAGTAAGGCAGACAAAAAATATCCAAACACACCCGAGTCATGCTTTGTGAAGGCAGACGTTGTCTTCTGGAGACAAAGACACGTGTTAAGAGTGCCAGCAAGCAGTTCAAAAACATTTGAAAAAAACAGATTGTTTTCTCTGTTTGGTTACTTCCCTGAACACTGACCATGAAGGCTGGGCAGACACTATAAAGCTGCAGCTGCTGCTGCTGCTGCTGGGTCAAAGGAGAGGAAGAGCAGAGATTCAGCCAGGAAAGATACAAGCAACAAGCGAGAAAACTGAAGAGGAATATGAAAACGAGGAGCTGCAACTAATGATTGTTTTCATTATCAATGCAGATTGTTTTCTTGACTGACATTTTTGGAAGAAAATGAACAACATTAGCAGTGAGAGCAGAGAGCACGGCTTATTGATCACCGAGATGGCACCATTGGAAAATTGGGATAGAGTCCAAGGTGATGTATTCAAATTGCTTTTGTCCAAATCAGTCCAAAACCCAAAGATATTCAGTTTACTATCAAAGAAAGGAACGAGAACCATCAAATATTCACATTTAAGAGGCATTTTTGCTTGAAAAATGACTTGATCGAAAATAGGTGCCAATTAATTTTCTGACAATCAACAAATCGTTTCCACTCTAACACTAAGCTTCATTCATTAACTAGAGCCTCTAATAAAAAAAGCTGGTGATCCCAGGCTTATAGCTCATTTTTAAAGAACATAAAATATAAATTAAATGGACAGCTAAGTTTAAAATTATGAACAACCATCATCATCAACACTGACAAAACCTCAGACATTAACAAGCAGCAAATGCTAAGTCAGCGCACGGGTCACTGTGGACAATATGTTGCATTATTAAAAGCCCTACACACTGAAACCGGATGGAAATATGACCTTCTGTAATAAAATAAATATGCACACTCAAATAAAAACATGCAAATTCTTCTTTTCACTGTTAGCAAATGAACCAGAGTGGCATAAAAAACAAAACCAGGCAGTGTAAAGGTTTACATTGTGTGTTCCACAGATTAGCATTTACATACGGGTTGACGATAAGCAGCACACCACCTGTAACTGACTCGTTAACCATTATCCAATTACAATCTTGCCCTGTGTTGAAATCATGGAAATGAGGGTAGGTGCATGGAAAAGAGACAGCACCTCTGACACTTGTCAAATCAAACTCAATCATGTGTCACCTCAGGCCAAAACTTATGCAAAACAGGGAAGGAGAGAGGAGACTAGTTTGCATCGTTGTCTCGGCCCTCCAGTCCCCTCGACCCAGTTCAGCATACTTGGGTTGTAGGTAGCTCACGTTTTTGTAAAGTTTAATATTATGGAAAGAATGTGTTAATATCATGATGCTTTTTTAAATGTTAACTACTAGTTTGGACAGAGTTGTCAACATTGTCTCAACTCTGACTATTTCCTGGTGCCAGTTTTACTTGCTTTTGTATTTGGTGGGAACTCCAGCTGGATTTTTATAGAAATGATGATATATTGCAAACCTTTGTAATAAATATATATATATATATA
>CM022485.1:8786012-8829097 GCA_011952105.1 Coreoperca whiteheadi
TATATATATATATATATATATATATTTTATTGAAAATAAAAATTGCAAATTAGGGCTTCGACAACTATTTTTCCAATATCTTTCACTTTCTTTTGGCAGAAAATGAATGAAGTTGGTTCAATGTAAAAATATAAATACAAACCCTATGTAGTTGCTACTTTGCCATGTTGCTGTAGCTTAGCTTGCTGCAGTGTAGTGAAGCTTCATTTAATCTAGAGTAACTAGTAGCTTAGCTCACTACGGTTTCCAAGTAGCTTGCCCAACGCTGCAGGTGGTCCCTGCAGGGCATCAATCGTGTGTTAATGCGTCTTGACTCAAATCTGTTTTCTGATCTAACTGCTGTAGGATGTTGCCAGAGCCTGATTCTCTTTGAATATCTCTGAGACTTTAATGACAAGACGCCACAGCAGCACCGCCTCGCTCGCACTGTGGGGACATGGTGATTGATCACCTGCCATGTCTCTGTCCCAATAATTAAAGTCTGTTTTCCTGTGTGTGTGTGTGTGTGTGTTCTGGCTGGCCCTGCCCCTCTTAATGAAGGCAGGGTCACTCCTGTTGTGAACAGTCTCAGAGCGGGCTGGTTGGGGAAAAAAAGAAAAGGAAATAGGAAGTAATTATCTTGAAAACTGGTGGTTGTGCTCCTGGCTCATTTACCTTAATCGAATTTCGATATCTGCCTCTCATTAGACTTGACCCCCCTACCACTGGGGCTAGCTAACCACTGACTAACCTCTGCTACAGAGGGCTAATCAAAAGTGTCAGTTATCCATCTGGGTCCAAGCTGGCTATTAAAAAGCAGCTAGGCTTATAGTAGTTAAATAAAACCAGATGAAAGACCAAATCACTAAAAAGTATATTAGGCCAGAGTGGATTGTGTGTGTGTTTAGGGTTGTGGCTACAATTAAAAGGTCAATTACTGATTGTTGAAGCGCAATCCTTTCCTCTATTAAAGTTTAGATTGCTGCAGATGCTCTCAATTGAATCAGCAAGTTAAAGGCCAAGAGCTGTCTGTGACCCTGCTGAGAAATACATTAATGCTGGAGCAGACATAATGCCACGTACATGTCTTATCGTTCAGACCGTCATTACGAGCAGCCGAGCGGGAAAATAACGTTCACAACTGTCTCGAGTTGTAATCCCAAGTCGGAGATATTAAATATACTGTTGATTATATACTTAGCAAAAAAAAATAAAACTACAGAATTGTCAACAACCTGCTGACAAAATTGTTCCAAGGCCACCATCACTGGAAGTTAAATTAACTTCAATAATTAATTAAAATCCAATATTAACATTAATAGAATAAATTTAGCTAATTAAAAAAAGAGCTACACACACACACACACACACACACACACAGAGTGGTCGTCCACCAGTTGGAAGGTTGGCGGTTCGATCCCAGCTTCCCCCAGCCACGTGTCGACGTATCCTTGAGCAAGATTCTGAACCCCAAAAATTGCTCCCAAAGCTGCGCCTTCGGTCTATAAATGTGTATGTCCCTTTGGATAAAAGCGTCTCCTAAATGACTAAAGTCGTACAAATACGTAACAGATAGAGCTGAAACGATTCATTGATTAATAGATAGACAGGAATTTAATTGGCAACAATTTTGATAAACAATTAATCGTTAGCCACTTTTCAAGCAAAAATGCAGAAAAATGACTGATTCCAGCTTCTGAGGATTTGCAGCACTTATTAGTCTTGTATGATAGTGAACTGAACTATTGGACGGACAAAATGTACAATATGAAGGCAGCGCACTGTGACAGGCCTTTTTGGTTATTTTCTGACAAACATCAACAAACGTTTCCCCTGTTCTTCCTATTCTGCCAACATCGCTGGAATACTGCCTAAATCTTTTATCCACTACACCTTACAAATGTTCAGGACCTGCTACATCCATACTGCTGTAATCTCTGCTGCAATCACAATGCTTGTCCCAACATGACCACTCTAATTCCTCCAGCTATTGGGTCAGAGGTAAGGGTAAGCCTGTTGGCTGGAACCTTTTATCTAATTAAAGTGCAGCCAAAGTGAAATCTGAGAAACACCATGATCTGATCTCAGTCTGGACTGTGCTACTAGATATCAGATGTTCTTTGACTCCGTCTGAGAGGAGAAAATCAGAGCAGAGCGGCTGTTAGGAACTGCACCCTGCGTGCTGACAAGTCATGGTTAACCAACAATCAAGAGAAATTACAGCCGTGAACACCATATTGACAGCACATTGCAAACATTGTGAACTCAAATAAAAACGTAATAAACCACTGAAGACAGGGGCATGTCTGCACCAGAGAAGAGGACCTAGTTTGTTTTCAGTCTGAACATTAACACGCCACAGACAGGAGGAAGAAAACGGTTGCAGATTAATATACTTGACTACTCTTATTCACTTTTCACCCCTATTTTCCTCCTGAATCTATTGCCCTTTCCCAGGTTATCCTTGACATGCAACACTTAAGGTGAAATAGACCCGTAAGCGTAATGTAGCTCGCTTAAATAGCCTGTATTGGAGTGCCGGTCCTCCTCTATGGATGCAGTTTTGCCCCTGGCCTCAGGTCAAATGAAGGAAGAAAAAGGGGGTATACACACAGTGAGAGGCAGATTGGGAAGTCCACGTACCCCGATGATAGCATTCAACTCAGTCATCGTCACCTGCTTGGCTCGCTCAACAGCCTGAGCCACCTGCTGTTGATGCTGCAGGTCACACAAAACACAAAGATTAGATTCCTGATGGGAAAGAATTCATTACAAAAGACTGAAAGAAAAAGAAAGCACATATCCTAGCATAGTACTGATGGTTTATCTACACTAGTCTACAAACAGGCACTTGAGGGAGAAAAATATCCTCCATAATGCACAAAAGTAATTTAATCCTCCTCAAAGTCCGTGATACAAGTCCCATAAAAAGACCCCACACTATCAGCATAACAAGGAATCGCATAGAAGGTACAATAGGATATATGGAAACTAGGGATGTTCATGATTAACCAATGATCAATAAATCACTGGTAAGAATTCAAGAATATATTAACCAATCAAGTGGCTGAGATATAATTTTTGTCCATGTGGGTGTTTTCAGCAGCTGGATTAGTTTGTTAGGGCTACAGTTACGACAAGTGTGCCGTGCCGTGAGACATGGCGGTCAGAGTGAATAACGATCAGGACAGGCGATGTTGGTGTCCTACTTGATAAAAAGGCATTTACAGGCTTGTTTTAAAATCCTTGAATTTTTTGTCTCATCTATCCAGCCTGCCAGTTCTAGAGAACCACAATTTCAAATATTTTGTATTAGGTTTGGCTATTTGCTGAATAACGACAAGTGTAGAAGGAACAGGAGCAGCACTTCTTAGTGATGGCAAGTGATTAAAATAATTTACTTATTTATTGTTTAAAATACGTTATTCAGTGGGGTTGTGCTGCTAAATCTGTCACTTCAATAACCTTTTCATGATTAAGATGATTGCTTCAAATCTGTATTCCTGTTTTGCACTGAACGCATATCTTGTACTATATAAGATTCCTTTTCATTCCTGTACATCACATTTACAGGGTCTCTGCACAACAACCAGCCTCACACTTTCCTGTAAAGTTACTGAACAGAGTGAATGAAATTATTCTCATTCTTAAAATGCTGCAAGTTAGGGTGACACTCACCTCTTGTGACAAGAACGGCATGATCTGAGCCAGAATTGCATTGAGACGTTTGGCAATCTCAGTCTGTAGGAGGAGAGAGAGAAAACATCAGAAGGGTAGTCTTCCAGTACCCTGCATGCAACACTATAATCAAGCTGTTGAGCTACCTGTAAAACAAAAGAGTGTACATTTGTGCACACACACGTACACACAAATGTTTGCAGCGCCCATCTGGATAGACCATGTATTTCTTAACTAAACTGGGACCGCCTTAGAACAAATTTACTTCCCCTTATCTTCCGGCCTCCATTAGACTCAGGCCTTATTTCATTAGGAGGCTGAAATATGCTAATACCATCTGGCTGGAGAGACCATAATGAGGTCCATACTTCCCAATTGCAGCCTGGGGGGGGGGGGGAGGGGGGCCACTGAAGCTTATGGGTTAACTCTCTGGCCCTATGTATCAGAGGCATCTTTGGTATCGACCATGCAATATTAGCTGCAACAGTAAGATGATACTGCAGGGCTCGAGGAACATAGAGCACTTTACAGCGCTGCATTTGGACAAATGGATATGCTGCGCTACCTGCCTACCGCACTTGAATGTCCCAAGAAATTGTGCCCGAGCCCGTTTACTTTCCTTTTGACATTTGTACTGTCCACAGAGAGAGGAGGAGGAGGAGAGAAACACAAAAGTAGAAATCAGAATAAGGAGAAGGGGTGGGTGTGGGGGTGATAAATGGTGAAGTGAAACGCTCTGATTTGACACTAAGGTAATGTAGTTTGACTGAACCGGGGGAGGTGAACTAATTGATTCAAAGAGATTAGGGGTGGAGGCCCAGCAGGTGGGTGCGTGGGGGGAGGGTGAAGCGGTCCTTCCCGCCGTTTTATACGCTGCTGCATTCCACTCATTTTCTCCCTTAACCTTGTTTGACTGTGAAAGGGGGAGGGAGGAGAGAGGAGGAGAAAGAGAGTGGAAAAGGGGGACAGGAGGTGTCAGTAGCCTTTTGCACAACCCTCTAGGTCGGTCTTTTCATTTTCGGAGGAGGGAAGACAGGAAAAGAAGGAAAGAAGTGGAGGGGGGACAGACCTTTGCTGGCCTGTCAAGAATTATCTCACAACCCCCAGTCTGACCTTAGACTGTGCTCGCTCTCTCTCTCCAGCCTCCCTCCTCCAAACGCTTCTTCACACCCCTCCCTGCTAATCTCCACTACTCTCCTCTGTGGTCTCCTTCCTGCCTCCTCTTCCTCTCTCATCTTCCCCGTCTTCTGTTGCTGGGGCAACGCTATCTGGCACGGCTGATCGTTATGTAAATTGGGCTGGGGCCCTGACCAGAACAGCCTGTAAAATCATATTAGGCGCAGCAAAGAGGCAGGTCATTAAATTGAATTTTCGGCCTGTCGATCTGATCGGCACGGGAAATTAATGAGGGATAACTGGGTGTGGGGAGGTGGGGAGTGGGCTGCACTGGGGGGGCTGACATGGAGAGAGAGGGAAAGAGAGGGAGGGAGCTCTATGGAGACTCATAAACCATCATCATTAGCGGGGGCTTGATACAATGACACACAGTAGGATTATAGTGTTTCAGTATCACACCACTTCTCTGGAAATGGCTGTAAGGGGAGCAACATGGGGCTTGTAGGAAACAGCGGTTTGCTGATACACTCGGCTATTAGAGCAACAACATTAAAAACCTTCACCACAAACCGATTCACAAAGAAAGGCATCCATTTGTTTGTAGCAAATCACCACTCCAGAGCCGCCATTTCAAGCCAAAAACATTCATGGAATTCAGGTGCTCTCTGCCTTTTGGTGCGCTGTGCTAGAAACACATTTCTCTCAGCAGTTCTTTCTGAAAGACAAGCTGAAGCATCAGGTGCTTTGAGGGCTGAGATCATGCAGAGTTGTGTTCTGTTTTTTTAAGGTTAAATGTTCCTAAACCCTTGACTTCTGCTGAAATTTACCCCAGAGTTAAAATATTACTTTGGAGCCAGGAAATACAACAATGAAACGGATTTCCTTTGCATGGATTTTTGTTTGTCTTTTTGTGGCCTAATTATTGCGATGCCGAACATTTTCCCGCCATATCTCAACTACAATTTAAGAGAATGCGAGGGCAAACATGACTCACACGTCAACCTGAGAAACATACTGTAAAACCCCTCAACTGAATCGCTGCCTTTATCAGCTACATCTCGTCCTTCTTTTTCAAATTTACTCACTCCACTCTGTTCAGACAGAGTTGACACGTGTTAGGGAGGGCAAATGGGCACATGGCTTATTTACACGACTTGTTCACAGCCATTTTGACAGAGAAAAATACTGATAACACATCACATCCAATGACTCGCAGCACTCTTGAATGACTCCCACTTTACTCTGGAGGCACTATTTTCCACAGTGCTTTTAGTGGCAGAGACAGGCACAGGGTAGAGTTTATTGTCACTTAAAGCCACTGAAAACAGAAGCCTTTGAGCCGGCAGAAGCTTTTCACTGCAGCTCAACAATTACAGGTACTCAGGGTTGTCTAGTAGCACCAGAGCTTGGAGAGGCTCTCTCTCTCTCCATTGCATCCCTCTGTCAATGGTGCGTTGAAAGCCATTTGGCTGTTAGTCGCTCCAGGCATTAGCCCCGAAGTGGAGAGCACAGTCTCTGACGAGGATTCAATTGGCGAGGAAACCAAGTGGCATGTGATGGGGGGGGGGGGGGCAGAGATGGCTGTTTGGGAATTATCTTCTCAGCCAGAGCAGAGGAAGAAAGAGGCACTTAGAGGTATCTTGTTCATTACAAATGCATGAAGGATATTTTGCATGTCATTCTATTTTGAGCTCATGCACACAAAACTGAAGTGACATCCTTTTCTGCAGGGGAGCACATGGAAATAAGATGTTTTCCAGCAGATTACACCTGATTTCGTTAGAATTCAAATCATCATGTAGACAATTTTTTTTTTTTTAAATAGATTTCCTTTTTGAATTATGCAGGTTACATGTTCAGACATACACACCAAACCATCATCAGCTGGTTGAGTGCACACACACACACACGCCCAGGCACTAATTGTGTAGCACTGTTCTACCAGCCCTTCTAGCCTGGCTATCAAAATAAAGCATGTCTCACAGCCTCCAATAACCTCGTCGAGCTCCCTTGAGAGAGAGTGTGTGTGTTCTCGTAGTCAGTTTGTTTTGGCTTAGAGACAGGTCGGCCATCATAAGCATGGCAAACAATTCCAGGAATCCTGTATAAATTATTCATTTGCACAAGCTCTCTTTCTCCCTCCCTCTGGTCCTCCTTTCGCCCTCTTCCTCCACCCAGGAAACGGACACGACTCTCCTTGATAAAGCTCTCCCTCGATTTCCCTCATTTCACTCAACAAGTGAGGAAACGGATAGACACAACAGATACACAAAATGGCTACCCTAAGGTGCGACAACAGTAAGCAGCCAAATATAACGGCTGCTTACTAGGATCTGTCGACAGTTAATTCAATTCATGTTCCTTTTGCTTTCACTCTAATAAAGAGAGAACTGAAATCAAAATGTAGGCAAGCGTACAAGAGATAAACAGGGACCACAACAGAGAACAGAGGTAGTGAAAAACAAAGCAACCCCCACCACACCCACACCACAAAGTCAGCAGGGCATGTTGCTGAGGCAGCCTAATGAGCTGCGCTAATTAAAATCACTTATTGACAGCAAGCGAGGGTGATTACCTCCACCCTGCACTCTTTGCCATCATAAGAGACACTGTCAAAACAAATTACCCTCAGGCAGCCACATAGATCCCTTCGCTAGCAACCATTTAGCTCAGCAGCAGCATTGGGGAAGTTATGAGTCTGTTGGAACTGGAAATACAGTGTGTGTGTGTGTGTGTGTGTGTAAAGACACAACTGGTGTTACCATGTAAGGGATACGAGTATTTATTTATGTGCGCATTTATGTGTTTGTGTGTGTGTGTGTGTTCGTGTGTGTTCTTGCTCATTCCCCTGCTTTCCAATCCAGCTTTGTAGCGATAACAACACAAAATGAGTTTATCACGTCTTTCTTTCCCCCCTTACACTGCAATAAATCTTCGACACAAGCGAAGTAATGTGCCTGCCTCCACACAATAATCCCCCCACCCCTTCCTACCAATAACAGGGGCAGCTAAGGGCTGTCTGTTTTATGTCTCGCTGATGTCATCACAAACACTCATTCACGAGGGACGGGAGAAGGCAGGAATCATGCATTATTCAGAGTGCTCTGTTGACTCCACCAGGCTTATTGATAAACAAAGAAGATGCACAGGAGAGGACCAGTCGATTAACCCATTTACCCTGAAGCCTCTCACTCCTTTCGTCCCCCGCCCCCCCACCTTGCTTTGTCCACTGCCACCAGCATCCACCCACAACAACCAGCTCCTCCCCCACGCTGCATCACTTCAATCTCCTTGTTGGTGATAAGTGCCTGACAGAAAACCCTCAACAACGGGCGGATGGTGGGGGTTGAGAGGCAGCAAGCTTCTTGATAAACAGAAAACACCTTGTTTGCACACACACCACATCAGCACACACCTACACACCATGTGCCTTCAAAAAAATGTCTACAGCTGATGAATTGTGCAGTGTGCTGCTGCTCCAACTGGGCTTCCCTCCCACTGATGCCATTAACCTTCTGGATCTGAGGGGCCATGAAGCCTCCACCCCACCTCTCTCTGACAGACTCCCACTCTCATACATCATATCACAAAGCTAATGACACAAGGGCCATCATTCACATCACATCGTCGGGATGGAAGGGCAGACAGAGGAGGGGGAAGCAATGAAAACACATGAGGGAACGAGGAGGAGGTGGAAGAGGAGAACTGAGGAGGCAAAGGTGACTTGAGGGGAAACAGAAGGCAAGACGGAGTCTGAGAAAATGGAAATGTAAGTGAAGAAAGATAAACGAGGGGCATCTTGAGATCACACACAGATGTCTGTAAATACAAAAAAAAAATGTCGGTTTCACACGGCTGACTAAAAGGCCTCAGGTCTGATCTTTAGCTAAACTGAGTGGTTTCGCAGTGTTCTTTACAGGCGTAATCTGACTTTTATAGGAGAGGCGATGTCTTGCATTTAGGACTATGGTGTATACAGCAGACATGAGATCAGCAGATGTCTTATCCTAACCACACCAATTACAGCCAACCAAACAGCAGACACACTGCTTGTCCTGTGGACATGCCTCAACACTTCATATGAAATGCTCAAAATACCCACCTCGAGACATCTTACAGGTATGAAAGAAAGGCTGCAATTAATCTCTCTGATGGACAGTTTAATCCATGAAATGTCAAAACAATGTACGAAATGCTTATGTCCCAAAATGACATCCTGAGAGAGCTTCTTTTGTCCAGAGACTAAGATACTGAATTTACAATAGTATAAAAAAAAAGTTGTTGTTTTTTTAAAAACACACAAAAGCAGCGAATCTTCATGTTTAAGAAGCTGAACCCAGTGAACTGAATGGTTGGAATTTTTTTCTTAGACACATTAAAATTGTTCTTCATTTTTTTTTCTTATTTTCCCTCCACTAATTGTTTCAGCACAACAACAAAAACACACATTGAATCTAAGGGATTGTTTCCAGCATAGTGTTAGAAGATGTTAAGCATCAAGACAGACAAAAAACAAATTAAAAAAAATGTAACAAAAACATTGAAGAAAGAAATTATTTTCCAGAAGAAGGGTGTCTTGCTCTGGTGACACTTCAGCGGGCTGCATTCTTGGTTGTGTGTGGGCTTTAAGCTTAGTAAGGCTACGTCCACACCAATGCTTTGGTTTTAAAACGCCGTATTTCACTATCCATGTTGAGTTAACCGCTGGTAATCAAGGCGGTCTTCCTGAAAAGGGTCACGTAATGGGGGCGTGTCGAATCGGGGAAGGATACATCGTGACTAATAAGACCCAATCAGGAAGCAAACATGCGTGTCACCGTCATCGTTTTGAAAAGTCGGTTTCCGGCCGTCCAGACTAAAACACATTCCCGGAGCTTTCTAACTAAAACTGGGTCGACAGCGTTTTCAAAAGTCTCTGTTTTAGGGGCTCGTGAACGCCAAAGCAGTGTGGACGCTAGGTTCATGCCTCCAGTCTACTGAAATGGCTCCTTGGGTGGTGTAGAGGGAACTGCAGATATGTTTGCCCTATTCATCTGTAGAAGCCTTTCCACTGCAGCATGATGCCCAGTGCTGGGTGGCAGCTGAACTAATGAGATTTTAGCCCGGCTGGCACTTGGGAGGCGGACACAGAACAGTGCAGCCATATGTGTGTGCACGCGCACTCACTCACACACACACACACACACAGAAACACATCCTCTCAGACTGTCTGCCAAATACTTCACTTTAATCTTATCAAACCATCCCCATCAGGCAGCGTGCCCTTCGTGTTGTTTAGCCTGTCAGCATTTTCACTACAGGAAGCCAGTATGTGTATGCCTCCTAAAGCCATTTAAGGATGAGGGTAGAAACTAAGGTCAGGTATGTGCATGTGTGCCTGCGTGTAGGAGTGTACACTGGGGGGGCGGGGAAACAGTGTTTTGGCTGTACACAGACCATCCCTCATATGGCTACATACCTGTTTGTGCATCTCAATGTTGAGCCCATAGGACATTTCATAGTACTGTAAAATAGAGAAGAGAAAACATCAATACATAATAAAGTTGGCCTAAAACAAAGACTTTTCAATGATGCATTTTCATTTGTACATTGAATCTAATTAGAGGCAAGACATGATCCCAGATTTGTATCCTTCATGAAATACTGTATGCCCTGTCATGATTGTGTACAACTAAACAGGAATCCAAAGTTACTTTTTCTCTAATGAGGAGCAGAGAATGTTTTAGAAGTAGAAAATGACATTTAAAGCACCATGAGACGAGTTGAATACTTGTTGCAGCACAGGGGTGAGCCATTAAAAATAAATAAATAAACAATGACATGAACCAAAGGGGTTGACAACTTCATGTTCTTTTTGCAACCACAGCCGACAGACGATTGGCTACTGTTCTCATCTACTTCTACTGGGCACTGCCAGTCTTAGAGCTAAAAACGCTGTCTGCAGCTTCAAAACACCCAGAGAAAGCCAATACTATTATTGAAAACAATATTATCTGCTGTTGATTGCCAAAAACTTGTGAGCCCACCAGCAGATACAAACTAAAGCCTAGTAGTTTGTCCGTCTTCTTTATCAAACACACAGTAAATGGCTTCCACTTATTATAGCTACTCCCACCACCTTCTGGTTCCTCACAGGGAAAATAATATTTAACAAACGTACTGCTGCGTTTGGTTAAAGTCATTCCTTTCATGTACAAACAAGATAAGCACGCACATACACAAACTAAGAGTGAGGTCTAAGTTACATCCCGCGTCAGATAAAGATTGTTCTTTTGCCATAAACACAACGCAGCTTTTCCTGTATTAGAACCTTTGTGTTGGGTTGTGTTTGCAGCGGCACAGATTTCTTTTGTCTCCATTTGATCATCAGGGAGCTCTGAACTGAATGTAACATGTTTTAATTGCAGCACTGGAGCGGTTTTATATGTAACCCCTTCACAGCTCTATTTAGTGGCTGATTAATTTTCTTTTGGTTGACTGATCAATTAAACTAGATGATATGACATCACATCATCCAAATTGGTGACTCAAAGCAAGCTTTTGTGTTGCACATATGCAGTTTTGTCTGATGCAGTGCAAAACAGTGGAACACATGTAGTTCATTGCACCAAACATCAATTTGATGATTTTATGTGAGATTTTGCACATATGTCCCATACTGTGATATCGATAGTGAAAAAAACATTCTCATTAATGTTGTGATATTTATTTCAACGACAATGCCTTGCCCCATCAGTCTATTATCTTTATGGTTGGAGAAAAACCTACAAAGTTTCCACATATCTGAGAAACCCCTGGGGGAGTCAAAAGTGACCCCATGGTTCACATTGTGTGAGCTAAAAAGTTAACAAAAAAAACAATAATAATAATAATAATAATAATATGGATGGATGGATAATAATAAATAATAATACAGGAAACCCCCTGATTCATGAATAAAGCCAGCAGACCAGTCATTAACCCCCAGTGGGTCATGTTGGGTGTGTTAGGGCGGGGTGGTGGAGGGTCATAAAGGGGGCCCCAGAGGCATAGAGGGGGTCCTTAGACCCCACAATCAATAGTTGGACATTTGACCCCTGCTAGAGTTTCAACCACCCCTCCACACACCCCTTTATCCAATGAAAACACAGGCGAGAGTCAACAATACCAAGCAGAGACAAACGGCAACCTGGCCTTTGCAAAACACCAGAGCTGCACCACCTGCGCCTATTCACCTGAGGCTAAAGGGAGGATACGGCATTAAATCACATTCACAGTTTTACGATGACTGCTCTTACCATGACGTAATGACGCTGCATCTCTGTCTTTTCATTGGCCAGTTTGTCGTACTCCACTTTCAGACTTTAGGAAGAGAGGAGAGAAATAATTATGCTTTATGATCAGTTTGATATACATTACATACATAAAATCAAAAGCACATACTTGATGCAACACACCCAAATCAGGAAACATATTTATGAGTGTAACATCAGTGCAGACTTGGTGCACGAAGCAACAAAAATGGAACAAAGCAGAGGCAGCTTCCTCTTCCAATTCTTCCCAGGAAGCCAATGCTGTTTACAGCAGGCTAGTCATTACCTGTGGTACTGGGCCTGGAGGAACTGAAATTCGTCTTTGATCCTGTCGCAGGACTCTGCCACAGTGAACTTGAAGCCAGGCTGCCCTGGTTGGTGAGGTGCCTGAAAAATGCAAGGTTGGAGATACCGCAGGTGTAAATAACGCCATCGCAGTCCAGATAATAGTCTCATATCTTTCCTGCTGCCTCCTCCCCCTCTTTTGTAGTAAGCTGTGTGCTTTTTGCTCTCTTGAAGGTTTGTCCTCGCATTTCCCCTGAGCCCTGACTGGCGGAGGAAAGAGCCGCTTTCACTCATCAACATGTGCAATGACAGAGGTGGGTCACTTCATCCATCCTCAAAGTAATGTTACATGGTAGGCAGAGGAAGGGATAAAAATAAATAAATAATAAAATCATACACAAAGTTGTGGGAATTGGTCAAAAAGCACAATTAACTTCTCTGCCCTGTAGAAATGCAACTATAAAAACACACTGCACTGATATATTAAGTCAGTTTACAGAAGGAGGTAATGATCTACTTTCCTGAGTTCAACCAAAAGCTCTGATCTTGTTGCCAATGAACACGATCTTCCAGTTTCTCTCCTGCCAGAGTTAAGCCCTCAGCAGCACCGATGCAGACCATAAATAGTAAGGTGTGGGATCAGCAGCTCCGCTCTGAAGAGCTAATTAGGCTACTTTGAAAGGCGGTGCATTTGCATCAATTTACAAACAGTGACAAAGACATCTACTCACCGGGTGCCGGCCTTGTGGATACATGTCGCGTCCTTTGCACAAGGGAATTCGGTGTGTTTTCTCTCTTTCCGTAATCCCAGTGAAGGTGCGGTAAATCACCGCCACCCCCTCCGCTGTATACGCAGGATGGCGGCGGACAAAGCCCTGTTCTCGGCTGCGAGGCGCACACTCAGACCCCGACCACTGGATGTATCACCCCGTCGGCCTTTCCTTTGTACCTAAACAAACAGAACGAGGCACAGCTGAGGAGCTGAATCACTTTCGCAGCATGCGACCGTAGCACCTTGGTTGTAAATCGACAGGAATCACATCTTTATGAACTTAACCTGAGTATCTGCTCCCTCTGACAAAATGATTTTTTTAAAAACGCAAGTTTTTTTTTTTATCCTCATTGTGGCGTTAGGACCCCCCGTTTCAAATATTTACCATTTTGTCAAAAATCTAAATCTGTCGCCTCGATTTGCATTACAGAGGGAGTAACAGGAGTGCCAGCAAAACGTGTTTGATCCGATGCATCAAATAAATCCCAAAGTTGAGACTTTTGATCAAACCCTCAACGACACGATGCTTTGTTTTTCTCGTGAATTTAACGAGTTGTCTCCCACGAAGGGGTTACAAGAACACACACACACACACACACACACACACACACAACGGGTTGTTTTGGAGGTCCGGGAAGATATCAGAAAACACGGCGCTGCTGCTTTCATACTCGGCTGCCATGAAGCCACACCACCACCACCACCACCACCTCCGCCTCCGCCCGCCTCGTTAGCGGCTCTCTTCATGTCGCCCTTTTTACCTTTGTCTGGGCTGATTCCTCCCCTCTCTTCTGTACAGGTAAAAAAAATAAAAATAGTATCCAGCCACAAAGCTTAATATCCTTGACTTGTAACCGTTACCACGGAATGATAAGCGCGGAAAATGTCCGTCGCCGTTTCTATTTTTCAAGCACTTCTAATTTGCCCCTTGAGAGTCCTTTGCAACCCCGGTGATCCCGAGGCGGAGAGCGGCTCTCCGTCCGGCCGGACGTTGGAAACCCCTCGATTGGGACGAGTTGTTGACGGCAGGCAACTTCAAGTAAAGCCTAGGTTATATCCAGCAGTAGTACACGAGTCTTCGAGTAAGTCCAAAGATTATTTGTTGGCGAATAACCGTGTTTTTGTGTCGGTTTTTTCTTAAACGTCGGCCGTTGTGAAATACAGCCCTAGCTTGCTGCTGGGTATACCCAGTTCCTCCGCCGCGCGCTGTACCACACACAGACTGTGCATTGACACGAGGACCCGACTGCCGAGAGAGGGCCCTGCACTAACCAATCGGGTTCTCCGGAGGAGTTTAGCAACGGTGACCAATCGCAGCGCGCTGTCCCCACGTGGGGGTGTTCCGTAAACCGGCGCGCTTATTGGGCTGCGAGATGTGACCTCACATGTTCGCCATTTTGGATTTGAAGTGACATTCAGTGCATTCAACAGCTTGTTCAAAACAAAGGCAATAATTTATATGTCCGTGCGTCGCAGCCGGCGGTTTAGCGTTTACAGATTATGAGTGTATACCTGCGAGTTGTATCATTAAGATTTATGCCGATTTAAACACACTATGCTGGTGTAAACTGGAAAATAACCCCGCTAGCCAAAGACAGAATGTGTATTTGTTATAATAGCCTCAGGCTGTAAATGTGGTATGTCCTCAATATGTGAGTGCGTGTGTGAGTGAAGCTCGTCCGACCCTGAACAACAGCTCTGCGTTTCAAACAGGAAGATCACACTGTCTGCCCTCCACTCAAAGAGAGATCAGAGATACCGAGAAAAGGAAACAAGTCCAAGAGAAATAAGAGCGCATAGAAATTCATTCAAGACCCGAAGTGCGCAGAAGATGTGAATACCGCTTAATCTACGGCAGAGTGGCTTGAATTGATCGACCTATTTCTAACGAGACCTCAAGCATCGACAAGCCTTCCTATCAGCGGCAGCAGGTAGGCTGCAACACGTCTGCGCGTGAGGACATCAGCCTATCAAGTGCTGCTCGCCGTGCCTGGCCCCACGTGGGCCCGCTTGCCCTTTTAGCCAATGGCGTGGCAGCTGTCTCCCCGCGCGGCTTACAATTGGCTCAGCGCTGGAGAAGCTGTCAGTCAGGAGCCACGATTGTCAATTAAACCCACGTTGGGTTCGGCGCTGACAAATGCCTGCGCTGCTCTGCCTCCTGCCTGCGAACAGCGCCTGGAATGGCTGCTTAATTAGCTTCGAATGGCTTTTCCTTTCAGCTCAAACAATCTGTCACTACCATGTGGTAAAAAGAGCCCTGCATAAAACAAAAGCAGGGAGGGGGGGGGGAGCCGGTAGGGGCTAAATATCAGTTTGATTCCCTCCCCCCTCCTCCGTGAAAACATTTGCTGCAAAACAAAGCTTTTACCTCACTCAAACATTGGCTCGTTTCACTCATTTGTTCCTGCCCTCATTTTCCTTTAAAATTGCGTTTATTTGTTTATCTGGGTGTCCATTTCGCCCCTTCACGTTAAAATGTTGGGGTGGGGTTTCTGAATTCCCTGAAACAAGTAGACCAGGTTTGGCTATCCCACATGACATATATCGTTTTATTGATTCATTAGGATGCTGTCAAATGTCGCTGTAATGTACTTTATTTGTCTTAAAATAAGAGACTAATGATTTTGCTAGTATTTTTTGTACGTTTAAAATAAATGTATCCCTACCCAAAGATGATTTTAAGAGTGAAACGCATGTGATGCATTTACAGACGTCAACAGGGAAACTAAGAGGAAACTTCAACTGAAGTCTGTGAAGAATATGATACAAAATATTGAATAAATATTGACTCTGACACAATCCAAGAAACTAAATCATTTAGAAGATGGGAATTATTTGTGAATATTTCCTTGCAGAGCCTAGGCTGTAATGTAGTGTAATGCAAGGATCATTTAAGTATTTCTAAAATGCAGATAGAACTACTCAGGCGCACATACACTCAAATTTAGATTATTTGTAGCATAACAAAGGGCCCAAAAGTCAAGAAGAATACCAAATTTTAAACATAACTGTAGCTAGCATGCTGCGAGCTTTAGCTGTTGCTTAGCAACAAATGTATCCCTCCTGCAGATGCTCTGACATGAGTTGAGATAATAACTCAAGCACCGAGGGCATGTCAGTAAGCTACATGCTCACTTGAAGACTTTTTCACACAAAACTTCTCTAAAGATAAATGATCTTAGCAGTCCTAGTTGTAATCAAAGCACAGAACGAGCTGTAAACAGTATATGAGCAACATACTGGATACACTTTTTGCACTTCTCAAAATCCTAGCTTCCTCAGGGAACTGTCAGATATCCAATCTACCTTGAAGTGAAATCCTAAAATGCATGATCAATTTTGTGAAGTGACTACGTATCAATAAACATTTTGGGAGAGCTGTCCTTCCTTTCCAGCATCGCATCTTAATGTTGTGGTGGAACATAACACAGGTGACGCAGGTGCAGAACGGCATACATACACAGACTGTACAAATTAGGCTTCAGTATGACGCAGCCTCGCCAAAAAATGTGGAATTATACAAGAAGGGTTGCACAAAAGTTAATGAAGTAATCCGCGCTATGATATGGAGATATATTCCAATCTTTAATATGCTTGATATATTTTAATAAAAAGTATTTAAAGTTCATTAGTGAGTTATGGAAAAAATTAAAATCCCCCCCCCCGCCCCCAAAAAATCGGCTGAAATAATTTCCTCTCTGCTTCTCCGTTGTCTGACCTTTGACCTTGAACACACACACCTGCATGTGTAAAAAGAACAGACAAGACAAGAAGAGATTCATTAATTCAGATTCCAGGACCAATTTAGCCTCTATATTTGTGTAGCCTCAGTTGTAAAGACCAAGGCCTCGCTGCCCAAAAGCATCTTAAGACTAAGATGAACCTCCTTAAGCTTAAGAGGTGTTTCCCAAAAGCATCGTAACTTCGAAACAAGTCCCTCCTACACACTCGTAGGAGGATAAGAGCGTCTTAAGAACCAAAAACTACATGTTTCAGTTTAAACAGTTTATATCAGAAACACCAATGATCTTGAAGTGAAATTTTCTCTATTTGTCGAATACAGAAAATGATGACAGAATGACAACAATAGATAACGTGCTTATTCGTGGCACATATAGCCGCCATCGCTGTCTTATGTTAGGTTTAATATGGGTTAAAGCGTAACATCTGCCTCAAGTAGCAGCTAAATCAAAGTTTACTTTCTTAAACTGAATTCCAGCCTGTGACGTGAATCATAAAGCGCAGTATGTTGAAAGCTGTAGAGTGTCGGCCGCACATTAAGCTTCAAACATTTCTTTGTGTCGTTAACATCACTCACACTTTGTGATGGATGTATTTTTGATCAATAGCATAACTTAGACAGTCAAATATGCAAAGTTATATTTATAAGTAGTACTTATAAATCCCTTTCGGGCAAGTATATGTGTGTATGTATATGTATATATTTTATGTGTATATAAACTTCAATCAATCAATATTAAAATGTATTCAGTGTCACCTTCAGCACCACGAACAGCCGACGTTAAGAAGCTTTTATCGGCTTGCGTGTGAACATACTTTTAAGTGTTACTTTGGGAAATGTGTGTAGAAATTTAAGAGCGTAGAAACACTCAAAGAAAACGCTCATAACTTCTAAGAATGTACTTTACCCTGCCAGCACCGTACTACAAAGTCCCTGTAATGTCTTGTTGAGCCCATGTATGAATATTGAAGGTCAGAGTCCGGAGAATTCACAGTGAGTGAGTGAGCGAGCTGATGACGTTCCTATCCTGCGACTGGCGCAAAGCCAGAAGAATACAAACATCCGAGGGTGAAGAATAAGGGTCAGTTACACAAAGACGCCAACGAAAATGTCTGCTCCACTGGCTAGACGAGATTAGGGAACTTCTGTCGGTAAGGGCAGACTCCGAAATTGTCAGATCAATTCAAGGAACAGCAAGAGACTCGGTTGTTTATGACCAAACTACGAACAGGCGACACGAGCGCGGTGTAATCCGAGTCAAGGCACAGATCGACATTAAACTAAAAGCACTGAAAAGGCAGTACCATCAGGTTGTTGACCACAATGGCCGGGGTGGAAAAACCTGGTGTTATTTAGTTTGTGCGAGGCTATACGGGCTTCGAGCCACTCGACGAACCCTGTGGCTTCAGTTGGGCGCATGAAGACGGCCTTCACCTCAAGAAGCCCGGAGACGCTTTGTTTCCATAAGCCGCCATCTAGCTCTTACCGTGATACTGAAGAGCAGACGCCAGTCCATGAAACTCATCTGTCGATCAACAGGTACGATTATATTTTACATTTTATTGCTCGTATTTATTCGTGTAGTCTAGCTACTTGCATGATACAGAGCACTACAAAAGTTATGGATAATAGTGAACAATGCTAGCTAGCTGTCATTCTTGTTGCTATTTTTAGAGTTGTCGTGTTGTTCTCCACTGAAGAAGAAGAAGAAGAAGAGGAGGAGCAGCCAAAAAAGCTATCTGCGGAGATGAAGGACCTGTTCAGACGGACAAGGACTTCAACGAGAGAGAAGGGCTTGGGTTGTTGGAGCAGCGGGAGTACGAGGAGCGGGTTAAGAGAGAGGCGTGGGTGGAGATGGAGCATGTTTAAGATGTTCACCTGCTCCAACACACCTGATTCAAATGAACATGCACGACAGGGGACCAGGACTGAGAGACACTGAGCTTAGACAGCATTCAATACAAAACAATAGCCAATAGTGTACCATTTAAGGAACCTTTTTTGAAAAATGGTCATCAAACGTCGACATCATTGTGCTTGTTAAGGCACCTCCAACGGCCCTTTAAACGTCCAAATGCATTTTCAACCACCATTTGAGCCGAGCTTAAACGATAGTTGAAGGTGTTCTGTTCGGGGGTGAGACGATGGTGATGGGTGAACCCTTTCATTAGCCACTTCTTCAGAGGTTAAGTGTTACACCCACAGAGTTCAAGCTGACTCATGGGGGTGACATTTACAAAAAAAAAAGACTTAAAGAATAAATGAAAAACAATATTGTGAGTCGGATGGCCTTCAGTGCTAGGTGATCTTGTGCCTTTTATACTGAGAATAAAATGGGAAAAATTGGGAAATTAAATGGGCGATGTCTGTAAACGTGCAAAATACTGTGAATATACACATAAACTATCACGTCTAAGTGGGCAATACACATATAAATATCCTATGTCTCCGATGAGAGGGATGGGTACCGCCACACTGTCTACACTCATGGATATCTGTGCAGAAAAATATAATACAGATTTGTTCTAGGTTAGATTGTTACCTACTACATTGAGGTGCGGGTGAAACACACACCATGTGGTGGACCTACATACATAGCCATTCACAAGCTATGCCTTTTGCAGGTCAGTAAAAATGCCTGGCTGGGCTGCAGCCGAGGAAATGAAACACAGTTGTTGGTGATACGTACCTCTTGGGGAAACGAGTGACCATCTTGTTCTTCAGCCATCTGGAAGATAGGAGAGTTGCCAAGCACTCTTGCGTCATGTGTTCAACCAGGCCACCCGACGTATATATCTGTGAAGTTGAACAAAAGAAACCACCAAGAGCAAAACATACTACATTCTAGCAGTTAATAATTAGCTACAATTATAACAGAGCTAATACTTAATATGTATTATACAATGGTGGAATGTAACTAAGTACAATTTCAAGGTTCTTTACTTGAGTTTTTCATTTTGATGCTACTTTATACTTCTTCACCACGACGCATGAAAGGGAAATATTGTTCAGATTACAATTTTTCATACCCTGTCCATGTATCTCCAAATTTGATGATTTTGAAGGTGAATGTTTCTGATAAACCGAAGGATTAAGTTTTCCTTTATGGGTATGAGGTGTTTAAAGCTGGAAAATGAATCAACACAAAGCTCAAGACAGGGCTGCCTTTCTGAGCTCATGAAAGGTTGACTTTAGAGCTAGGCGGCTCTAACAGGACAGCGACACTACAAAAATATGATGGTCATATATAGAATATGATGCATTGCTGTAGATTAAACTACCCAACAGTAAATAAAGTAGTTAGAATTAGTTCAATCTTAAAACATCTCTATCAGTAAAATGCAACATACACATTAATGCAGCGGTAATATTAATCCAAAGTCATCATATATAATATGAAAACACTGACAGGGACCATTTTACTGCTCAGTGAGAACTTTTACCTTTTCATACTTTCAGTAAATTTTGCTGATAATACTCAAACTTTATTCACCAATATACTGTATATCTTTTTTGTATACTGTAATACATTTTTTTGTTTTTGTTTCTGTGAGTAGCAAAAAAGGGAACTGCAACTAAATCTTGTTTAACACCCCTGTGTAATAAAATGATAAATAAATCTACCTTGTACCTTGTACATACTTTTACATACGTCTTCGGAAAATTCTGATTGATGATTTTGCGTCATGTCCTCCCTCCTGCAGAGCGGAGTATTTCCAGTAGGTGAGAATACGTCTGACACGGACAATCTCCTGTTGTGTGCTACATGTGTGAAAGGGCAACTCGGGACAATGTCCCGAGCTGGTCTACGCACTGTATTCTGGTATAAATAACTGCAACCCTTGAAAAGTTTAAATGTCTGTTTTTATGTGAAATGAATGCTTTAATGAATGCTTATAGGGTGTTAAAAACAGAATAAACCACAGTTTTTTTTATAAAGTTCGCCTGACTGAAGCGCAAAATGCTAAAAACCTCTTCCTCCACCTCAAATATGCCAATTGCCATATTTCAACCTATTCATTTTCACGTCACTATACTTAAAAATGACATTGAGATAGTTTTGGGAAGTGTGTTTCATGTTTAGAAATGATGTACGTCTCTGGGTAGCTCTTACTGTTATATACTTATTGTTCCTACAGGTATTTCAGAGTCACACCTTTAATCTTGAATTTCCTTCAAGCAAAATGATTTATTACATTTTGCATAGGATCACTGAAAACACACACGTCTATCAAGTCATTTTAATGTAAAGGAGTGAAAACATTCTCTAATGTCATCAGTGGAACCACCATTCTGTAACACTGTCAGCCAAGTAAAAATCTTCCAATCATCAACATAATGGCTTCGCAGTAGAAGTCTTAATGGGTCCAAATGGTTGGACCAGATCTGAAAAGGACCCACGGACCGTCAGACCCAGTCAAAATAGACCTGGGGATAATGATGATGACCCGAAACGACCCTGACAGAGAAAGAATGCCAACACAGGCAGCAATTTGATGCACCACCAATCAACGAGCAGATGCGGTACAAAACGGTAACAATACATTTTTCTCTAAATTTCACAGTTCACATTCTCCATCTTGCATCAAAAACCACATTCTTCTCCTGTGATGATTATGACAGACCACATGATCAGATAGTTTGCTCTGATACACTTCGGTATTTGACATATTGACGCACAAACCCAAGACCTGCGGCAATACAATGGGACGCTACCCCGAGCCAATTACATTGAATATCATTTTAGACCCCTGCCAATTACTGGGTCAGGTCTCTGTGAGTAGGAACTGAGTGGACCTGTGATGACAGGCAGTTGTTAAGTTGTCAAGTATGGAGTGCAACTCTTAGTTTTTATGCTGTCCAAAATCACTAGCATATGAACCTCATCTTCAATTCATCATATCTCAAGTGGCAGGAGGTAATGTTGATTTATGCAGAAATGTTGGTCAGTTGCGCTGATATTTGTCAGTTTGCTCTGCGCTGAGGATCCTGGGATTGGTATGTGTAGGTCCAGTGTAAGGATGTGGGTTATCAGGGAACTGGCAAACACAGCGGCGGTCTCCACAGGCCCGAGACTCTGATTCAAGAACCACATACAAACAGACATTATCATACAGCTTCATCTCACACTGTGGATATGTCACACACACTCGCACACAAACACTCACACACAGATCCACTTTTCATCCCACTCAATAGAGAGTGGCCTAGATTAGGCAACAACAAAGGAGTGGGCTTCACCTCTGGGATAAGGGGGGCCCGTCCACCCTTGTAGACCTCTGCACTGTTTATTTGCACTGAAAACCCAGACGCTGTGAAACTCCCACTCTGAGGCACTACACAAATATTGGGGCTATTTGCAGAGGTGGTTTTAATTCTTTACAGAGCAATGATTGGCTCTTTTCACTCCCATGCTGGAAGAGCTTGGCCAATGGATTCCTTCAGCCTCCTTTGCCCCCCCTCCCCACTGACTCACAACAGCCCCAAAATACTGATGTATATTTTCAATGGCTTTAGTGGCCACTGAAAACTCAAATCCCATTTATTCTACTTATGGTATCACATTCTCTACTCAAACAAATCTTCAGAACCAAAACCACAGTTTCTATAGCGAACCAATGCTGGTTCCTGCTTCTGCTGTACACAAGGATCTTGATACTTCCTGGGAAGAGAAACCATGTTCAAGTGGCCTTGTGGAGGCCTGCAGTGTGAAAACAAGGAGGGGCTGTGCAAAGCAATGAAGCAGTTCTCGAGATATTTGGTATGGTATGTGAGAAGGTTATAAATGAAGAGGGATTGTATACTGCTTCAAAAAATGATTAGTGCTTTTCTTCTATTGTAACTAGTCTCACCTTTGTGAAGTTGTTTGATTATCAGCATCCATCAGATTAATTACTTCATCCATTCAAATGTCCGCTCTTTCAACCACCCCAGTCACTTTTCCTTGGAGGAGTGCAAAATGGGGCCTAGCGGTCTGGTCGGTCTGGATGGTCGCAGCAGTACTGTGAAGCACCCACTGACTGGGGATTATTGACGTGCTTTCACAAGCGAGTTCAGGGCATGAAAGGAGACATTCCTCGCCACAATGGACCCAGTGTGTGTCGCGGGGGCTGCAGACATGAATAGGGCCCCTAAGTGTATCACTGTGACTCGTCAGCCTGTAATCAATGCAAACAAGATGAAAGAGCCTTATCAAAAGAGACAAACAGACATGAGCAGTGTCTGAACAAAAACAGTGAAGGCCTTTTTTTGGCTGAAGTCCATGCATTTGTTTGTCCTATTGGCTGGTGTACATACTGTATGTATGTGTGCATGTATAGGCCTACATACATGCATGTTTGGAGAGGAAATAGTGGAGCTGAAAACATGCAGTATTTTCACTGACATTATCACGCATTTCATCATGCCTACAGGAAGTAGCACTGTCAAAGCCAGTAAGCTGCCTAACAGGCAAAATAGTCTCCAAATTGTGTTTTATTCATTAAACCAGTAACCTGAGTTACACAGAACTTCATTTCAAACACAGAGCGGATCTCAAGGAATTTCTTGTTTTAAACTCCTATCTGGTGATTTGCTGTAATCCCTCCTTGAAAGAGGACCCCGTCTTCTGCAAAGAAAACCTGTGACAAGTAAGCTCTTTAAAAACACAGCTGTCTATCAGGCAAATTCGTTGAGGTAATAAAGGTAAACAAGAGTGAAGAAGTGAGGGAAAAAAACAGGAGGCTCCTCAAAGTGCCTTGACGAATGTTCCTTTTGTTCCTGTCTTTAAGGAATCTTGGCGATATTAACACTCAGAGCTGAAAGGCTGCTGTACTCCAGCTTGTACATTATTGGTAAAAGATGTTCAGATTTATCCGTAGACACATTTTGTACGGCAATCTACAGCCTGTGTTTGGTTTTTCCGTTCTGGGCTACTGTAGAAACATATATGGCGACCTCAGTGGAAGGGGACCCGCTCCCTCTAGATATAAACGGTTTATTCTAAAAGTAATGAAAACATAAAGAGTCTTATTTTGAGGTGATTATACACTACTGAAAACATACTTATAAATATTGCATTCCATTTCTTCTAATAGCTCCCCCTAAATGTTCCACACTGGACCTTTAAATAATGCTTTGTTTAAAAAAAATCATAAAATTTAAATTTGAGTCAACTGTTTTGTAGTTTTGTAAACCCACTTACCCACTTAAACTTAATGCAGTTTAGTTCTAGTGTTGTTGTATTATGTCGACCTACTCTATTGCCCTGGAACACAATAATAAGAACTCATGCAATTTGAGTGTTTGTTGTACACGCAGTGTGAGTTTCAAGTAGGTTCACAGTTGTTGATATTGAGATTTTTTTTCATACTACTCTATGAAGTCAGATTGACTCTGCCTCTGGTGCATTCTGTGATTAATAACCTCATTTAGTCAGCACTCATTGTGACCAGGCCTACAGGCCGGCCCAGTGTAAGGCTCTTTAGTGGGTCGGTGTTATTTCTCGTGATTAGCATCCAAGTGGCTGCCGTAAGAAGCAGGTCGTCAAAGTGGCGTTATCCTGTTCTTCAGCTGGAGCGCGAAAGGAAACCTAGTGATGATGGCGAGGCCCACTTTGCCTTTACCAAGTGAATGATAACACACCCAGGGAGGTGCCAAGTACCCCTTCTACTACTGATACTGCCACCAATGAAAAACAGGATAGTGCCTGGTCCCTGTCTCCTTCAAATTAGGTCTATATTATTAAATTGTTTTTCTAATTATGTTCTGCTGACAAATGTAATCGCTGCCTGGATTACGTTAACAGCCAACGCTTTTTTTTAGAATGAAGTGCTACATTTACGCACCGCACTGGGAGGTGGGCGTACAAAGTGCAGGGCTGTGACTCCAGTTCGCATCCAGTCCCGTCCGTGGTTAGGTTTGAGCAAAAAAAGCACTTTGGTTAAGGTTTGGTAAAGATTGTGGTTTCAGTTAAACGTTGACAATCGCACTGTCTCGTGACTGAAGTCACTGCGGACATTTTCTGTATTAAACTGACCATAATCTTTCCCAAGTTTTAAGATTATTAAACTTTATTTAATAAAGCATTATTATAAAACTATGGGAAGTTTAATAAAGCACTATAAACAAACTTTGTAATTTTTAAAAACCCATAATTAAAATGTCCATAGTTTTACATAAAAAAACATAAATTAGCCGGCTGTACGTTTCCTTCACAACACATTTGTTGTTGCAAAAGCTGATGCCTGGTTTCCAACCAGGTAACCAATTTGAAAAGTTATTGTTGAGCCCTTCATATCTTTGGCATTTCTGTACTGACATTTCTTGTTTATCAGCAGACATATATAATGATACTGATACATCTACAATAAGCAAATATCAGACAATTTATTGGTCTAGCTGTAATAAATTATATTAAGAATGTGCTAAAGTTTCAGATTTTTGAATGCGTAGTTCCTATATTTCAGGCATCTCTTGTTTTTGCCATTCATTTTGTACAATATAAAAATCAATTAACAGACTGGTGATGTTTCGATATTCAACATCCGCTCTTCAAATCAGATCTTCAAGAATGATAAACATAAAACGGTTGAAGAGGCTGCAGCTTTGTAAATTATTATTATTAAATTGTTTATTAATAGCAGAGGTTTGCGCTTAAATGCGTGCCTTCTTGTTCCAATGTAACATGTCTATTAGAAAGGAGGGAAAAGGGATCTACAAGTATGTGAGAGCAGCCTGACATCTTGGTGACATTTCAAATGTCTTCTCCATGTAATGATGATTTTTTCATCAGTCACTCTGTAGGCTACCAGAGAACTGAGTTCATTATGGCCCAGAGCAAAATATGGTTTCCAAGGGAACAAGCCCCTACACGCTGTGCCTCAGGACTGTAGGTAAGATGAGGTGTTTGCACTTGTATACTTCACAGGGAATTGTGTAGCATTAATGCATGCTTATTGAGAGTATGCAATAGGGTACATGGCCTTGTGTGCAGTTTTCGTGCATGTGGACCCACTCAGCCTTGTGAGATAAATGAAATGAGGTAAATCACCTGGGAGATTGCAGCCAGGCCATCGATTTCATGGGTCATCAGATAATACCCGGGCTTGCTGAGCACATGCCCTTCAGCACTAGGCGAAGACTATCATTTAGCCAGATCAATAACTCTAATTACCCTGCTCCACCCACTGCAATAAATTCAGAACCTATAATATTGTCTTCAACGAAGTGGAATGGGGACGTACAGTATCGCTGATGTAACTGCACCAAAGTTACAGTGTGGTTGGCTACATTTTAAAGTATAGATTCGTTTAGCCTCATATTTAGACTTAATGGTAATTTCTCTATAACGCCACCATTCAGACCGACATTACCTTCATGTTAGCCATTTTCTGTCAGAAAAGGTTTCATTTTTCCTTAACCAATCACTAGTGACTGGTCCATCGAGCCTGCTGTTCTGATTTCATTTGGACACCAGCTAGCGTAATTAAGCAATATTACACTCGAGGGTGAGCTTTAACGTCATTATTGGCACAACAGTGATGCGGTCAGGACCTTGGGGCTTGCACCGAGGTCCGCAAGCATATTGCGATTATACAACAGTTACCAACAAAATAAAAGATATAGTAAAAATGTACTCATGATTGCATTTTTATTATTGTTTTATTATTTTATCATTTTTATTATTAATAATGATATTATTATTATTTTAATATTGTGAGGCAATCCAAAATATTTTTTTTTGCTAGTGTTATTTCTGTTTCCCTAGAAACACATGTGGTCTGATTAATAACTAGAAAATGATAAGTAACATCAGTAGAATCCTTTCTAATGAAACCTAGTTTACTACTCCAGCAAGTAGGACGGCCCTTAGTAATGACGTGGGAACTGAGAGGATGTCTAGTGCCTGTTGAGTCAGCCAGCCAGCTTGAGCTAATGCTTTCAGGAGATTGTGGGATTTCCCAAACTGAACAAATACCACATATATAAACACCAAAATGCCTTGCTAGATCAATCTTGTTGTAACTAAGCTATCTGCAGAAAAAAAAAAGTTTTTTCCATGGACAGATTTAGCTACTACGTCCTCAAACTTCACACGATTTTTTAAGCTAGTAGCACAACGTCACCGACTCACCGGCACAGCTGCCAGAGGATGCCGGAGCGTAACATCAAGGCTGAACAGTTTCGATCCAGACATTTCCAATAACTCCAGAGCGTTGTAACGTCCAAAATTCAAAATGTATTCATTCATTTCATTATTTCTAAAACTCACAACATGTTTTTATCTAATGGAATATTCTGCTTCAGTCCATAATTGTTGGCTTTTATCCTTTCAAAAACAACCTTTTCACACAAGGACGGCACACACCTGTAATAACAAGAAGGTATAGCAGCAATCCAACAGCACCATATATTATACTTATTAAAGCAAGTTAATAGAAAGGGTGATGAGCACGTTGTGCTGTCATGCTGATTTGAGCACGTTCTAAATGTCTAGTTGACCAATCGGATTGCTTGATCTGAACCATTTGTTGTATAAAATTAGCATAACGTAACATTTCTGAAAACCTCAGCTTGCAGTCAATGGAATTTAACAAGATAGACATATTTTCTGGTTAAATATATCACAACAAAGTGTCTTGATACAGGAAAATAACAGCTAAAGCAGAATAGAAGATGAGCACAAAGCCAAATGACAGCTCCTTCCACTGAGTCAACTTAAGTCCTGCTCACAAAGGCTCTGATTGGCTCGGTTGCTTAGAACAGTCATTTATAGCGGAATAGCAGACATTTGAATCACTCGTCAAAATGTGAAATGTGTGAGGTGATTCAGAGGTCTGAAATAGGGTTGAGATTCTGACACTGCTGTGTATGTTTGTTAACGTGAGAATGGGAGCTAGCAGCTAAACTTAACTATTAAGGACACACCACAGGGTGTGAAGTCTTACCAATCGAAGCAAAGTGCGTTTTTTTAAGATGTTGCATTGGTTAAAACTTAGAACAGAAAGTACCTGTGAGATAAATACACGTCTCACGAAAATGCTGACAGTTGCAAATGTGGTTTATGTTTTCTGAGACTTCACCGGATTTGAAACAAATAAGCTCACAAAGCGTCAAAGGAAGTATGGGACTAAAGTTTCACCTTCACTCACTGGTCTAGTTTGATTTCCTCTCAGCACCACTTCTGCTTGGCGTGTCATTAAATCAGCACACACTACACACACACACACAGGCCAACAGCATCTAGTGTTAACATCTTCAAGCCGTCCACTTAAAAGTAATTCTGTTGTCAGTGTTATGCCCTCCCTCCCTCTGTCCGTCACCTCTAACATGCTGAGTGCTGCCATCCTGCTATCAGGTTTCTCCACACTCACATAGCTTTGCAGTGGTCCACTTATCACTGAGGCTGGCACGCTGCCCACTGCCCATCACTTTCTGTCTTTCAGCGTCTGTCTCGCTCAGACGAAGGAAACAGTGTGGCGGTAACTTTAATGTTGTGCTCAGATTTAGTCAGCCAACTCCTATTTTGGGAAGGGGACTGTCCGTTCCTAAAGGATATGTTGGGTCAGAAATAGCTTAATTCCTGTGATGTGATTGGTTGCTACAACGTTATATATATATTTAAGCAATCTAACTTGTTAACAGTATATCAAAGTTTATATCATTTATGCTGCCCAGCCTCACCAACCACCCAGAATCATCACAAGAAAGGAGTGTCGATTTGCAGGTGTAGCATGCATGCATAGGTTTGTGTGTTAGGGGGACCTTAGTAAAGCCAGCCGCTCCAAGGTGTCATCACTCGTCATGTCTGAAAAACCAACATAAAAGTAAAGCATTTTCAATTACTTCTTCTTTATTGTAACAAAGAAGTATGTCTTTGTTATTAACCCATAGTCATGTCCGTGTTTATGCCTTTGTGTGTGTGTATGCATATATATATATATTTATATATCTGTGAGTGTGTCTGTTCATTAAAAGGTCTATCAAACTGTGCTGCCCCCATGCTGGAAGGCCATTGCAATGCAGGCGCATGTCCAAACACATCCAAACATGCCCAGCAGCTGGCCTCAGGGCCGGTGTAGCTGTTTAGCCCATAATAGCGACTGATTAGAATACCAGTGGCGAGAACTGAACCCAAAGCAGTTGTTGACAAGGGGTAGAAGGCAAAGTGGGGAGTCCAGCCGTGGGGATTTGATGATGCCACCAGGGGAACATGTGCTGGCCCACACAGTGTCTCTCTTTAACACCATAGCATCCAAACAGCTGATAACTCTATCCAAGAGACTGGAGGAGGGTTACGCTGCTTCACCCCACAGCCCTGCAAGAGGAAACTGAGACCCAAATGATGAAGCGCCATGACAATACTGACAGTGGACTTGTGTCACCACTCTTCCATAGTATTGTTTTTTTTGTTATTGTTTTCATCTTTCCTCTGTTCCTAAGTGCCAAACAGAAACTGAAAATGTTATGTTGCTTCTGTAACTTTTGCTTATGCTTTAAACACCTATTGAGCCTCTTCAGACTGCATACTGTAGATACTGTACTGTACCATGGGGTTTTAAGTTTTAAAGGAAGTTTGACATTTTGGTAAATATGCTTGTTTGCTCTCTTGCAGAGATAGCTGAGAAGATTGATACCAGGTGCTCCTGGGGCCAAACTCTGTGTGCCCCCCAATTCTGATTTATTAAGCCGCACGTACGCCTGGATCTGTTTTGTAAATCTTAATCATTGTGGAACTGGCCACACGTGCACGAGCATAATTTCCATTCCCATAGTTCGGCATGAATGGATGTAGAAATGCCATTAAAGATCCGTTCGCATATCGATACTCGTGAAACCTGGTCTGAAGAGGTGCTCACCTTGACGACAAGACTCCAGCAGCTCTCTGCGTCCAGCCAAGAAATTCCAGAAAGTTCCAGCACATAACTCCACAACTTAGTTTTTACACTGTTTTTTGTGCAGTTTAAACAAACAAGATATAATGTGTTAATTAGTTACTTTTGGACAGAGCCAGGCTAACTGTACACACACCCTGTTTCCTCTGTCACTTTCTGTATTGTAAATGTACGTTTTTCTAAAGTTGTGAAGTACTGTATCTAACAGAGCAGAAATACCATAAAAAATAATCCTAAAACGTGAAACACACTAAAGTATTAATGACATTTTGGTCTTTGGGGAAATGTAATGTAATTCATTTAGTAACTGACAGCGAGGTATTAGCACCTTCCAACACTCCCCCAGAGATCCATCCTCCATGTTTGATTGTGTTTCGCTGCTCTACAAAGTGCCACCTCAGTGTAACGAGTTGTTCATAATTTGTCACCACTCTGCCTCTTTCAACAAAATAACCTTTTGTTCTGCTTTGCTGTCCACTTCACTGCACTCTCCCAGGAAAGGCTTTTAGGGACATCTACTTCAGAGAGAAAGAGCTGCACGGTGCATGGAAAAGAAAGGTGGAAGACAACATGTCTCTTACTTACATTATTCATGCAGAAAAATGCACTTAGCTCCAGTCTTTTCAAAGCTAATATTATGTTAATAAGGGGAAGGAATCATGCAAGATATAGTGCACTTCACAAAAGGAAGAATACGCACCCACCAACATTAAAATGACTACTGTTAATGCACCTCGCTGCCTTCTCGCTCCTGAATGCATCGGTTTGATGGTAATGGTCTTTCTTGGTTGATCTAAAGGCAGGGATGCTGTACTAAGGCACCCACACTATGCTCTTTTGAGCAAATACAGCAATGCAGGAACAGTCTTTCATGCATAATGACGAGATTTTCCACAAAAAAAGACGTTAATGAAAAAATATTGGAGCAAACATATAAAGTAATTTTGCAGATACCTATAGTTTTCTATGTGATATATTTCTATGACAGTAAAGAGCCAACAGCTTCTTACTTCTTACCTTTAATGTCTTAAGATAGCTTTGTCTCTATGTGCAAAACATTTAAAAATTGCATTTGAAAAACAAAAAAATAAACTAACTCTGCAACATGTCATTTCTGGACCTGTGTCCCAGCTACTCAGCTACTAACAGTTTTCACTGGAACTACTTTCTACCAAAGTTATAGTCCCAGCTGCAAAGGACTGTGTGTCTACTCGGTGAAACGCCACTGTAGCAGCAAATATTTTGTGCACCGTCAGCCACAAATAACACAAAGGAATGGTATAATAAAAACAGACACAAGCTAAATATCTTTAAAATGCACCACCACCTTGTAGAGATGCCAACTAGCTTCACAGATTTTGATGTGCACATGTCAAATGTGTACTCTGTGAAATTATGGCAAATGAGGGTCAGGGTTGTATTTGTTAACAGCTTTCTGATTGTTTATGCTTGGTAAAGTAATAAAAAGGAAACAACGCAAGTAGTCGCACGACTGCACCCAATAATGAAATATGTTTACTCTACTAATGTGTGGCCCTGTACACAGGTATATGACCCAAAGGAAAGCCAGTCTGCCACTATAAGCTGCTCATACTCTACCACATTTATGACTATTCATGCACATTTAACCCCCAGCAGCACGGCATTTATCCCAGCTCCACATATCCATTGAGAAGCATCCAAGTTTACAACACAGTTGAAAATCCAGGAGAACCAGAAAATATATTCACATTACTAGAGGCTCCCAGTGAATGTGTGAATCGATTGAAGTCATTCTCATAAAGCATTACATGACCTCACTACTAGGGTTGGGCCGATGGCATCGTTCATGCGATGGCATCGTTGTGCAAGTTACTGTGGAAATGTAATTAAATGACTGATTACTCCTTTTAAAAGTAATCAAGTTACTGTTTTGAATTACTTTATTTAAAAAGTACTTAGTTACATTACTAGTTAACGTTACTACCGCCCTTCCCACCATACCCCCTCATAAAAAAACCCAGCATAGCGTCCATCGTTGCATATTCTCTCTCCAGGTAGACCGCAAATGTCTTTCTAATTGGTAGCCTTACATTGTTGTGTGTGGGTATTTTCTCTATGACGCGGTGAAAGGAGGGTGAGTCCACAGTGGAAATAGGTAGCATTTCCTCCACAATATACCCAGCGACGAGTTAGTTCAGACCTCCTCCACTTACGGTTGGTGTTGGACGGGAGATACCCATCTTCTGTGGTTTAGCTGGAGAAGGGCATCCGCTGGCACTGGACTCGACAGTAGAAGCTGTTGCATCCGCACCCGGTACTTTCTTGAGAAGTTTTACTGTGCTGTGTTGCCCTTTCAGGTGTTTTAAGAAAATGGATGTGGAGTTTTTCGCGGTTGAAAAGGTTTTTGTCGCACAATAATGTTCTTGCCTTTGACCGAAATAAACTGATTATATTTCCAGGTACAGAACTCGTACTTTTCTCTCTCTATGCTGAGTTTGTTTTTTGGTGGTAGTACCTGCCACACGGGGCCTTACCTGTCAAAGTAAGTCTCAGGTAGATGACGTCGCTTCAACAATCAATCTAGATGATACATTGTATTCTGTCATCAACGATGTAACGCAGCTGTAATGTATAGTGACCTGGATTTTGAACTGTACTCTAAACTATTTTAGAACTTTTTTATAGCGCGTTAAATTACTCCGTTACTAAAAAAAGAAATCAAATTACAGTAACGCGTTACAGCCCAACACTGTTCATGTAATGCCAGCCATCGACCACTGAGACCTCTACCATTGTGATTTCAACCCCCCCCCCATCTTGTTATTGAAAGTGCAATAAAAATTTTGCACGTAAAAAGCTAATAAGAGTAGTTTATCGCTTTGACTAGTATTTCAAATTTTTTTTTATAATTATATGATCTGCTTAATGAGGTAACTTAAGCATAGAACTGTTCCTGCTGCAGCTTTAAGACACACCGTGGTCGAGGAGCACAGGGGACACTTTGTTTATCTCCAGGGCTGAAGTTGACGCTGACCTCGGGGCTAACCACCTTCACTTTCACCCGGCAGCCGGGAAGAAAGACACGGCAGCGTCTTGGGTATTGAGGAGCTGCACAGTTTATTCATGGGCAAACTGTAACTGCACTGTCCATTTACTGCCACTACACAACTTCACTGCTAACCTGTCCCTCCGCTCCGATCGCCAACACACCTGTCTGCTCTGAGCGCAGTGACCTTCTCTCTCGCTAACCTACACGCTCGCTACGCACCGCCCTGTTCCTTAAAGGAGCCACATTACTCGCAGCTGGGGGCACAGCCTTCTGCGACAAGGCTCCCTTTCTTTGGAACAAGCCTCCTGCCAACATCAGCTGATCTGTCTATATCTGAAATTTCTAATAGTTACTATATTCTTTCAACTCATTTAATTGACATTTTAACTTGGCACAATGTGTTTTAACATTAAGATTGAATAAGCGATAGTGATGCACCGATCCGACATGCCAGGACGGAATAGGTGGCGGATACTGACCTTATTAGGTGGATCGTGTGTCGGCCATCACGTGACTGATCCACATTAACAAACAATGGCGTAAACTGTCTTGTGTTCGGGAAAATGCCTAAGAAAAGAAAAAAAACAACGGTGACCTTTCCTCTGTTTCACAGTTCCACCTCGCAGCACCAACATCATCATTCCTCTTTCGCTTTGCCATGGTTACAGTTGTGCGCAGAAGAGCGCTCTGTGCTCCTATTGGTCAACAATTTTTCATACTTTACGAGAAAAGGCAAAAGAAATCCTGACACGATAGTCTTTCTGTCGAGACGTCACGTCAGCCGTCGGTTGTCGTCCACGATGATACACCACACGGGATAAAACCAACAATTGTTGTGCCTGATGACCATTTTTGTTCACGACACCCTATGTCTGTAGGGTCGGGGTATTATCGGGCTGATGTCGCGAAATCTGAACCAGGAATTACTAAATTGGAAGTTGAATTAAGTCTTCTCTTGCAGTAACAGAGTATTTGCTTTACTTAAATAAATATATTTGTAAATCTGTTGGATGGACTGCTGGAATTGTGATTGGTTAATGTCAAAATGTGTAACTTTTAAGAATAGTTTGATACTGGTAGGCTTCAGTATTTAAATGGTAAACTAAATATTTCAAATCATACAGTCTATGCGTGTCACGTTCTCAGTCCGTGGTCAAGTTAGCAATAATAAATATGCAACGTCCGGTTAGACATTCAAAAAAAAGCTTGCTTAGAAACGTTTCAGGGGACGTTCGCAGTTTGGTTAGGTTTAGGCAACAAATCTACTTGGTCAGCTTTAGGAAAAGATCATGATTTGGGTTAGAATAACTACTTTCTTGTTACAGTCATCACTGATTATTGATTTCACACAGGAAATTAAGCCCGGTCTCCTGTGGGAAGGTCCTGTGTTTGACCCATTACTTTTATATTTGATCCTTAAGTACATTTAATAGCAAATATTTTAGTAGAATTTTGTGATCAACGCTTCTTGAGTTGTGTTGTTGTATTGCTTGAATTGATTAACCTTTGATCACTATATTAAAATAAAAATCTTCAAATTTTACTGGCCGCTAAGTTTGTATTCAACATAATACCTTATTATCTCAATGAAATTTACTAAAACAAATGTATATGTGACAAAAAAAGGCAATTTATAATTTTGGCCCAGTACGAAATATGCTTGGCCGGCAGATTTTTTCATCTACCAGTCCCAGTGGCCGGTGATGCAAAAAGTAAATTTTGGACAATGAATAACAGACATGCACACTGGGTTGTTATTGGGATATAAACAGTCAAGTAGGTTTATAAAGACATATTCTTGAGAACTAATCAGATTTGACTAAATTGCAGCATCACATTTATGTCACTGTCATGACAATTATCCAACGGAAGCATGTTGAGAAGATACATAATGGCTCCTTGCCTACAAATACACAATTACATAGCCAGCACACAGCCTCTCAATGGACATATGTTCCACCACTATACTTTATTCACTTGTAAGTACATGAATATGCAAAAGAGGGCTTTCAGTTCAATCAGGAGCACAGAGCTGTCAAGTAGAGAAGATTGTTGCCAGAGGGGCCTCGCCAAAATCACAATTAAGCTGTCACAGCCAGAGTCAAGAACATCCTCTTAAAGCCTTTCTCTCGTTAATTGGGATTTGGGGAGTACCTGGATCTCCCTGGTAGCGAGGTTCAAGTGGTTGTTAGTGGATGACAACTCCTTGAGCCATTCAATCTGCCAGGCCTGAGAAGATGAGATTGTTACCAAACATGATCAACAGCCTCTCGGGGGTCACGATTTAGCAGCTACAGGAGTGTGTACTTAAGTTCATGCTCTTTGTAGCATCACTCACAAAATATGTTTTAGAAACTTGCTGAAGTGCCTCTCAAACTGACAGTTCTCTCGTTCAAAGAGCCCCACACACGGAGCACCACCTCATCCAGAGTCGGGTTATTTTTAAGTGGCTTTGGCAGCTGATGTCTTTATAATGTGCAATTTACAGATGAGTACTGTAGAAGTATATAGTGTCTTTATAAATACTGAATAACAAGCTAGGAGACTACAGCCACGCTAATGGCTCTGTGAGGCTGTATTTAGGCACAGCGGTGCTTTGAGCTGAAGGCTGACAGTAGCATGGCAATAAGCTCGCAATGACAATGTTAGCATGCTGATGTTTAGCAGGTATAATTTTTACCATGTTCACCATCTTAGTTTTACATGTTTAGCATAGCATGCTAACATTTGCTAATCAGCACTATCAAATGTACTCAAAGTACATCTGAGGCTGACTGGAATGTCATTAGGTTTACAGGTTAGCCTTAGCCTGAATGCCAGCCGAACTTAGCCCCGCCCACAACATTTGAGCTTGGGCAGTTCGGTCTGGACTCGATCCGTTGAGGAGTAATCAGTCATGTCATCAAAGGGCGCTTGGGTTGAATTTGTTTACAACAATGATGGCTGTTGTACACCGGCAAAGATTGTTTACGCTCCTTCCTCTTCTTCTACTTCTTCCAGCATGCGTGCAGTTGAGTTCTGGTGACTATGCGTCGCTCAACATAAGTCACTCACTCTGTTGCTCTGATTGGTTGTAGGTCTATCCAGTTGAGGTCTTTCCTGGATCAGTTGAAATACTCCCCCATAATCACAGCCCAATGGAGCAGTATCAGACTCATATTCTGACTTGAATTGAGAATGACCACGTCAGGCTAGGTTAGCCTGGCATCGCTAGACTAATTCGCAAATGCGTATTAGTCTATTGGAACTTATTGGAACCTCTCAGTTCTTTTTCGATTTCCAAGATTTCAACGTGCCTCTGGACGCAGTTGGTTAGACCCACAACCAATCAGAGCAACGAAACGTGGGATGTACCGCTGAGCGACGCATGCAAGTTGGGGCGGTACTTGGTCCGTTTTCAAACAGGAAAAAAATGCAGCCTGGTCACAAACTCTCAAAATACAAATAACAGTTTTTTCGGAAAACATTTGAAGAGGGAAATAGGCAATACAGTAACAGAATCTTGATTTAAATTTGATCAGCACTGCCTAGTTTCACAGTTTGATCAGAGTTTCGTGAGCCTGGTAGACGGACCTGCAGACTGGACGCAGGTCCAAACTTAAACCAATCAGAGCAACGAAACGTGTGACATGTGACTTTTCAAATCTGGACCGAGAACCATGAGTGTACAAAATGTCATGGCAATCCATGTAATAGTTGTCGAGATATTTCAATCTGGACCACAGTGGTGGACTGACCACCGTCAGACAGACCGAGACTGCCATCCCTAGAGCTGTGCCACTAGCTTGGCTAAAAATGGCTCATAAAGAACCACATAAAAAACACATTTATGTTTATATAGTGACACATACCACAGGTCACAGTTTAAGATTGAATAAAGAGGTGTCAGTTGGAGAGGGAAGATTTGGCTTTATTATGCCAAGCAGTTTCAAGCAGTAAGCTACAATGGCCTGGGTCAGAGAGTAACAACAATTAAATCTGTACTAAACCGCATCATCTGCCTTAAAGTCATTTAGATGTGCTCCCAAAGATAGCAGTTAAGGAGATTAAAGAACTGCGATCAAGCTGTGAGTAGCCAAGCTGAAGTAGGCGGACAGAGCTGAAGACATGCTGTACTGGCTCAGAGAATCTGCAGTGTTGAGGGATGCTTTTATATCAGTGATCCCTCCGAATTTAAGTGCTATATTATCGTCAAATGAGAAAATCAGGGTGAAAATGCAGATGTCCCAATTAGTCATAAAAAATAACAAAAAATTTGTCAAGGGCATTTATTTGGGAAATCTATTATATCAGGTTATGTGTTTAAATATGAGGAGGATTACTGTGTTTTCTATAAAATGGAATCCAGTACGGTTTAGGTTTATATTTTTAAAACCTAATACTGGTTAACGAAACATCTGATGACATGGAAACCCATTTTTATTTAGGGTACCACTGCGCTTTTTCACCAGGAGGAGAAAAAAGGCTAAGGTCCCCAGGTAAAACAACAACAAGGTTTTAACACTGACAAACAAATGAGACTTTCCTCCGAAGAAGGTCTGTGCCTGAACCTAACCAAACCTCAACCATAGAGGCGTCAGATCACAAAACACTTTTGTGTATGTCATTTTGCAAGACGATTACAAATGACGGAGAAGATGGCTGGAACATACCAGGGACCACAGATATTTATTATGTCAGAGCTGCTGTTGAGCTGTTGTCAAGGGGCCCAAAACTCCCAGTGGCACCCTTGTGAGTGAAGGTACAGCAGCAGCAGCAGTATGCCTATGCTGATCCATCCCACACCTGCCTATAGAGCAAAAAACAAAAGACTATCTGTCTCTGGAGGCACTCCTGTAACACATTTCTAAGTGTCAATTCCACAACCTTGCTGGGGAAAAACAAAAATCATCCCGCTTTGGCTTCTCTGCTGTTCCTCTACTTGTTTTTGCCACACAGAGATACAACCAAAAGCCCCTCCAGGCACAAGACCTCACACAAGCCCTTCAAAGCTTGGCAACTGACACAGGGGGGCTAGTTAAAAATACCTTTTGCTTCTTTACCAGTATGTAGTGTAAGAAAGGCACCTCGTTCCAGCTGCTACATTGACAAACATGAGTGGAAAGAGCAAACTGATGGAAGGAGAGAATGAGTAAATACATTAACAATAAATTCAGTCGATAGTAAATGGGATTTTGTGTCTCAACCTGGTGAGGAAGAGGCCACTCTCCTCAAGTCTTCACGCATAACCTAATCACAGTCAAAAGCCAATGATGGTATGTCGTACATTAGGCCTTTGCATGGATCAATACAAGATGCATACTCTACAAATTCCTGATAAAATATTGATTGCAATGCTTCCCTCTTTCCAATTCAACTCCATTACACATCCAGCACTCCAGTTTAATTATCTGACTTCAGTAATATAACACCTCGCTTTGCTGAGTGCTGGGGCTGTAAACATCTTGATGTGATCGGGGCCTGACACACTCTGAGAGTAATTAAGCAAATCAACATAAATTAATGAAACTAATAAATCACTGCGTGTGATGGCAATTTTCTTGCTTGTCTATGCTGATGAAGATCTCAAATACACTTTTCCCTACAATGCTTTAATTATGCACTTGTGCCATGAGATTTCTGTAAAATAACCCCATTACGACGCTGCCACACACCAAACAAACAAAAGCAATTATGAGGAAAAGAAAGCTGGAAACAAAACTTAGATTTAGTCCTCTGGCTAATGAGATTAATTTACTGTATATGAAGATTAACTCAACAGATTCTCTTTTATTCATCCAACTTCTTGCATTTCAATTAAACTTCTGGACCATCCTCAGCGTTAAATAAAAACTACAAGAACCTTTTAAACCTGGTTCTCAGCCAACACTGACCATCTGCGCTCCACATTTTGAGCAAAGGTTGAAAAAGCCGAGAGTATCAAGGAGATTTTCCTCATGCGCCTCAGGCAGCCAACACATAAAAGGATTGGATGAAGAAGTGCAGGCACAATCTGGATATTATTCAGAAGATAGCTCGATTAAAAGCAGCAGCTGACAAGGCGAACAAGCCAAGAGTCTCCTCACTGTCCTGCATTTCAAAACAGCATTGACAGGCTGGGTTTGAACATAATTGGACAAGCAACTGATTACATTTACAGCTGAGTGACAACGCACCAGGAGAGGAAATGAAGTCATGAAAGTTTACCCTTTGCAATTTTGTAAATCACTACTCTGAAACAGCACTAAGATCACATTTGCTGGCACAGCGCTGAGTGGGCCAGGCCAAACATCACATTTGGGAAATATAAACTTAAATCTACAACACGAGGAATTCATATTAGTGAGTGCGGCTGGATTTCGTCGAGTGATTGTGCAGTTTATCGACAATTTATGAGACAGAAAGTCCCAAGCAATGATGAGAAAACAATCTCAGCATGGCAGAAATGCTTAGGCTTCAGACTCCTGAGAGCTGAAGCAGTGCAGGTTGCTAACTTCCTCTCAGATGTCCTCACCAATAATATAATTTGGTTTCCTTTGAGAGCTATAGTACTTAGCCCTGTTGCCAAGGCTGAGTGAGCAGCTTCCCCGCTGGACATCTTAATGAGATCTGCACAGGTGTCACCATAGTTTCACAGCTGTCTGGAGGCTGCTACATAAAAAGACAATGCACAGAAGCAGAAAATAATATCAGCACAAATATTTCACCAAACCATAGACTGAATCCTGCTTGAATTCAAGAAATAACGAAGGCTTAGGGAATGCCTGCACTTTGCACTCTGTTTCACATTCTCTATATTCTCTATATGTCTCCATGTTAGACTGGAACAGATAGTATTAAGTAAGTATTAACACAGGTGAGACTCTACAGCCATGCTCTGTGAAGCTGTATCAAGGCACAGACTTAAATTCTAATATAAGCGTGCTGATGTTTAGCAGGTATAATGCTTACCATGTTCGCCATCTTAGTTTAGCATAGCATGCTAACATTATGCTAATTAGCAGAAACACAAAGAACAGCTGAGGCTGATGAGAATGTTATTATTTGTAAGTGAAATTTTGACCCAACGTTATTTCAGGTCATCATGAGGAGACCCTCAATGTCTGCACTATATTTCATGAAAATAGCTCTCGAGACATTTCATGAAAGAATTAAAATTTTCAACCTCTCGGTGCTGCTAGACTCATATTCAAGGGATCACCCCAAGTCACTAGGCTTCATCCTCTGGGGATCACGCATGTTTGTACAAAATTGGATGGCAATCCATCGAACAGTTGTTGAAATGTTTCAGTTTCAACCACTTGGACCAGCCAACCAATGAAGCCACTAGTGCAGCTAAAATTAATACATAAAGAAGAAAGATGTGAGAAATACAAACTATCTCCGGCTTACAGTCGCTTATCTTTCCTCTTTACAATGTAAACTATCCAATAAAGCAAAAGCACCATAAAAAAAGCACAGTCTTTACAGAAAAGATTAGATTTATTTGAATCGCTAGCGCTAGACTATTTGGCGAGCAATTATTCTGCACTGGGACATTGGAGTTCTATATTTATTCATCTCTCTCTCTCAAAAGCTCATTTTCCATTACTCTTGAGTAGTCTTCAAGAATGATACTCTAAGACCAATTTCATGCCATTTCAAAGGACAAGCTATTCACTCCTTGTAAATGGCTAAAGCCTATCTCTAACAAATGAAAATGTAGCAGGATATGGCAGCAAAATGCATCAATTGGAGAATCATACGTTTCATCGCTGCCACAAATTGACTATTCAGCTCAATGCCAGTCTGCTCTGTATGTGTGTTTCACATTAATGAAATCTTTAAGAGCCAACTCATTTTATATTCATCTGGCGTACAGTCTATTGTTGAATCTCAAGGTCAGTTGTTGATATTTACTGAAGTAAGAAAACCCATGGTCTATCAGTATGACTGATATTAATTCATTTGGAACACATTTAAATGCAAAGACATAGGTAAAATGTTAATATATTAAGCAGGAAAAAGCAAAAATAGATTTAAAAAAGTTAATATACTGAATCATAGGAAAACCTAATGATGTCAGAGTTATTGAATTACGTTTGGTAGAACATATTTGATTTTCGGCATCAATACAGCCATGGCATGTCAGGAACCTGTATCTCTACTGTTAATTCTGGCATCTACAGGGGATTTTTCTTTCTCAGTACCAATGGTTACAAACAGGCCAATTAACTAAGACCTTACAGTATCTCTAATTGTCCTGGTTCCAGATGCTTTCTACATACCATCATTGTTTGAAAATTACTTTCAATATGGATTTTATTCAAGATGTTTGTTCAGGTCAAGAATACACTCAGTGACCAGAAAAATAGGACGTCTGCCCCTGATGGAGAAGTGGGCCATCCCTGTTTAATGTGTATTTTTTCCCAACATTAAAGGGTGCACACAATGGAAACTCGACACTTGCTTTGCATGTGAAAAGATGACTGAAAAATGGCGTTAAAGATGACAACTTTGAGCAAAGCCAAGGCAGTAGAGCATCAGAGCCCATGGACTTAATGACCTGGCTACCACAGTCTTCTGATACCAATCACATTTGAGCACGGTTGGGATTAATTTCAGAACAGCATCTTCAGAGAGGAGTTTTCATTCATCAGCCTGGGCAGCTGCACTAACCATATCTGCATGGTCAGCTTTAACACAATACAGGTCCCATTTTCCATCGCCGCCATGATGTGGACAGCTGTTCTCAGGTGATTCAACACTGCACTGTACAAGTGTTAATTTAAAAAGCATACATGGACGGAACAAAATCCTTCTATGAAAATGTATGTACATGTTAGAAAGCAATACAGAAAAATCTATAACATTTATGTAGGAATTATATACCGTTAGCTTGAAGCTAACTCTGCAGTCAGAAGAAATAAACTAACTGCAATATTTTATAAAGTTTCTTGCCATGCCAAATTCAATTCAATTCAATTCAATTTTATTTATATAGCCCAGTATCACAAATCACATTTGCCTCAAAGGGCTTCACAATCTGTAACATACGACACCCTCTGTCCTTAGACCCTCGATTCGATTAAGGAAAAACTACCCAAAAAAACCCTTTTAACAGGGGAAAAAATGATAGAAACCTCAGGAAGAGCAACAGAGGAGGGATCCCTCTCCCAGGACGGACAGACATGCAATAGATGTCGTAAGTGCAGAATAGATTTATAGCATCAAAACTATAACATATACAGCCATGATGGCAAAATTGTTATATATATATATATATTATTATGTTAGAAATGTTTAGGTGGTAAAACATAAGGGAAGATGATGGGTCCAGACGGACAACCGAGCAGCTCCAGGTGGAGCCCAACGAGCAGGACCCGAGCCACTCGTCCCCTGCACCATAGACACAGCAACACTGCCCCAGCAGGTCGCCGTAGTCACAGATCCAGATACATCTCCGGACACTGAAATACCTGCTGAAAGTGACACTAAGAAAGAAGAGACAGACGACAAAGCACGAAACTCCGGGAGAAGGATGAAGTCAAGTTAGTAACATGCATTTATGGGATGAGAATGCTTACGGATGGAGAGGAGGACAGAGGTGAAGAGAGAGAGGTGCATCATGGGAAGTCCCCCGACAGTCTAGGCCTATAGCAGCATAACTAAGGGATGGTTCAGGACTCTCCTGAGCCAGCCCTGACTATAAGCTTTATCAAAGAGAAAAGTCTTTAGCCTACTCTTAAATGTGGAGATGGTGTCTGCCTCCCGATCCCGAACTGGGATCCGATTCCACAGAAGAGGAGCTTGATAGCTAAAGGCTCTGGTTCCCATTCTACTTTTGGAGACTCTAGGAACCACAAGAAACCCCGCATTCTGAGAGCGCAGTGTTCTAGTGGGGTAATAAGGCACTATGAGCTCTGTAAGATACGACAGTGCCTGACCATTAAGAGCTTTATAGGTGAGGAGAAGGATTTTAAATTCTATTCTGGATTTCACAGGGAGCCAGTGCAGAGAAGATAATATTGGAGAAATATGATCTCTTTTCCTAGTTCCTGTCAGTACACGTGCTGCAGCGTTCTGAATCAACTGGAGAATCTTAAGGGACTTTTTCGGGCTGCCTGATAATATGGAATTGCAGTAATCCAGCCTTGAAGTAACAAATGCATGGATTAATTTTTCTGCATCATTTCGAGACAGGAAGTGCCTGATTTTGGCAATGTTACGTAGGTGAAAAAAGGCAGTCCGTGAGGTTTGCTTCATGTGGGAGTTGAAGGATAGATCCTGATCAAAGATAACTCCCAGGTTCCTCACAGAGGTGCTGGAGGCCAGGGCAATGCCCTCTAGAGCAATT
>CM022485.1:8829122-8876111 GCA_011952105.1 Coreoperca whiteheadi
TGCTTTCTAATAATATTGCCCAAAGGAAGCATATATAAAGTAAATAGAAGTGGTCCAAGCACAGAACCTTGCGGAACTCCGTGACTAACTTTGGTGTGCTCGGATGATTCATCGTTAACATAAACAAACTGAGATCGGTCTGATAGATAGGATTTAATCCAGCTTAACGCGGTTGCTTTAATTCCAATTAAATGTTCCAGTCTCTGTAATAGAAATCGATGGTCAATGGTATCGAATGCAGCACTAAGATCTAGCAAGACAAGTACAGAGACAAGTCCATTGTCTGATGCAATTAAAAGGTCATTTGTAATTTTCACCAGTGCTGTTTCTGTGCTATGATGCACTCTAAAACCTGACTGGAAATCCTCAAATATACTATTGTTATTTAGAAAGTCCCATAACAAGGATCTTAGAGATAAAGGGAAGGTTAGATATAGGTCTATAGTTGGCTAAAACCCCTGGGTCAAGAGCGGGCTTTTTAAGGAGAGGTTTAATAACAGCTACTTTAAAAGACTGTGGTACATAACCTGTCAGTAAAGACAAATTGATCGTATCTACAAAAGACGTACTAACTAATGGTAGAACATCTTTAAGCAGCCTAGTTGGAATTGGGTCTAAGAGACAGGTCGAAGGCTTAGATGAAGAAATTGTCGACGTTAGTTGAATAAGGTCGACAATTTCATGTAAGGACCTATAACATTTACTGCATCCTTGGAGGACATGACTACTGTGGTCTCGATGCTTGTTTTGTGTCTGCAGAAAAAGCAAGGCTCTCATCACTTCCATGCACAAGTTCATCTTGTGTCGGCACTGAAAAAAACGTGGAAATAGAAGCTGCAAGCTGTTTACCTCTGAGGAAATCAAATGAGCGGGGAGTTCCAATTAAGCCAATATCCATGGATCAGAGGCAAGTTGACTGGCTTTGTTTTGTTTTGCCTTGACTTGCACGCTCAGCCCTCTCTCCATGCAAAAGAGTGTGTGTCACAGCACTTTTTCCTGATGAGTCCAATGTGATCTGTCAGTCTCTCTGTCATTCTCTCTCTCTCTCGCTCTCTCTCCCCCCCTCTGGTCTTATTCCATCACTAGTCCGATTGAGAGGGTTGTGTGACAGTGATGTGGAGGGGCTACACAGACTGTCAAGATGTATTGCTACCCTGGGAGATTCGAAACACACACACACACACACACACAGTGGATGTGTGACACACAAACGTACAGACACAGTCACACATGCGTGCATTCACCCATATTCATACACACAATTGCACACATGCATGACCATACAATCTCAGACTGTGCTGCATGCACACACACACACACACACACACGGTCCAGTGAACTCCTGGGCCTGTCAGCCGAAGGTCGCTCAATCTGACAAAGTGTTCCAGTTGGAAACAGGCCCAGGGAGGCATCATGGCTTCACTGCCTCCACTACATTATAAAACACACACACCTGAAAGATGTTTCTCTCATTCAAACACATAAATTCAGACACACACCTCTATTCGCCTCTATTCCTGTAATCGCTGTCTGAAGTGCACTTGGTGTGGTCAAATTTTCACATGCAAACATGAGCTCATGCACATGTTAAATGCTTCCTGTGTGTAACCACTAATGTTCCTACAATATGAACAAACACATGACCTCCAAACAGATGAAATATGATGCTCACACACAACCCTGCGATCTGATATTTCGTATTTGTACTAGGCCTGTGTAAAACTGTCACACATCAGATTGCCTTCCTTCATACAAACACACCTCCATGCCCTTTAAACCACACAAACACAAAACACACACACACACCAGTCAAGGATGATCATTCTGAATTTCTGCCAAATAGTGCTTCCTCTACTCCCTGACGTACACACACACACAGCCGAACGCACGCACACACACACACACACACACACACACACACACAGAGGCCTAACCCCACAGGACAGCATGTCAGGCAAAGATCTGAGAACACATTTTCGACTTGGCTGAGCAATCGAGCGGCCCGGGGGTCCACTCGGGTGCTGTCTCTGCCCACCCTCCGTCTGCCCCTCCTTCTGCATCGCCGGTCAACAGCGAGTAGCCGATGAGGTCAGCCAGACAGAGATGAATCCGCACTCTGTTGGCACAGCAGCCTGTAAGACTCAATTCCTGTTTTTCATTCTTTATCTGTGGACCAAACACTGTTGCTTTGTATGACAATCTTACCCAGAGCTTCAGACTTTGGCAGCTAATGTTCACGTGATGGATACTTAAGAGATGATGTGGTGCTTTTTGAAGACACTGTTGTGTACAGCTGCAGCTCTACCCACAATGCACACAATACAAAGTCATGAATGTGAAGCATTTAAAAAGGCACAGTCTGCAATCCAAAGGTAAACAAAAGTCTCACCCCACCATCAAGCTTCTATCCACAGAAGTGTAACCTGCTATCATCATTAAACTAATTGATAGGTTTTTCAGTACTAGGACTACAGCTGGATTTACTGTTTTGCATTTCATTATAGTGAGGGGTTTCTGCATAGCTAAGGAGCCTACGCACATAGCTGCCGAAGCTACATTGTAGCTGAAATGCAAATCCTCCAAAATGTAACTACAAGCCGGGGCTACGGCTCCTGCCGAGGTACCAAATGGAGAATCCCTATAGTGTGATTGGTCAGCTTGGCCTGTTTGTGTTTTCTCCAAACACACATCTACCAAAGCCATCTTCAGTGCAAACCTTCTGCTCGCCGCTCTCTATCGCAGTGTTTCATTGAACTATTGATCATTAATATAAAAGTGGCTCCTCTAGCAGAGACGCCCCAGGTTCACAAATAATAAAACGGATAAAAAAAACAATAAAGCTCAGTGGCTTATTTCCATTGTGGTCCATTTTTGGGGAGGTAGGGGGGTAGAAACAGACTGAGATATTTTGAAAATGAACTTCACATTCTGATAATGAGCAAGTGCTGTGGCTTTTTCTTGCATATCAAGGCCACAAACATATTTAAGTGGGTCATTTAGAAATAACCTTGCTATTACCACAACAATATTAGTTCATCATTAATACCACAGCATTAAACAGGACACAGACCACAGGTGATTAACATACGCACATGTCCACTCCATTCTTTATCATGCTGTAAGCCAGATAGAAATCATGGGTCAGACATACGAGAACAGGCTCATTTACCAAAAATATAAACATCAAAGTTGTTTCAGCATTTGTGAATGATTAGCACCACATTAGCTGAAGGGCTAATTAGGCCTCAAGAGTGTGCGGACCCTGTTATTAGCACACACTTGTCACTGTAGCACCGAGGAGAGCACATTTCCGTCCCGCTGCTAGGAGCCAGGTGGCCTTTGTTTGTGAGCTGCAGACGTTCTCAACAGCAGTGTTTCCTCTGAAGACCTGTCTGCTCCTCTGTGCTCTACTTAGACCTCGAGTCTGACAACCACAGGGGAGATGAAACACACACAGACACAGAGGAAGTGGTGGGGGAGGTCACTCTAGTGCAGAGGCAGTTTATGGTACAACACAGACTGCGTCACAGACGAGACCGTGTCAAAACAGACTCAAGAATACCTCAGCCACCACCAGTGCTGTGTTCGTGAAGTTGTGTGTGTCATTGTGATAGTGCATGCAGATAAGTGCATTAGTACCGTGAGAGAGGGAGTCAGTAGCTCGCAGTTCCTTGTAGTTATTTTTAACCAGAACGGTGGTGGTTGAATGGGGAAGTGTGTCTGTCTGGTTTTGTGTCTTGCTTTAGGCGCACCAATCATCTCTGTCTCTTTCTCCAACTAACTCTGAGAGAAAAAGGCAGAGAGAGAGAGAGGAAATAAACTATATCTTAAAATAAAATGTACACGCAAAGCTAAGCTGACACTACTCTTGATGTTCAGCTGAACACTACAATGTTTTGTATGAAGCCGAGTGTGTTTCTGTGCGAACGTGTCGAGCAGCGAGCGAAAGGGGAGGAAGAGAGAAAGTCTGCTAATGAGCAGTGTGTGTGAGCTCCGTGCTGACAGTAGCTAACCCCACCACTCCCAGACACACTCACACACACGCACGCACACACCAACATGCACACATGTCCTGGGAGACAAGTGTGGAGAAAGTAGTCCCAGTGTGAGAGTAGTAATTAGACTCCCATCCATTAACACAAGAGGCTGTGGAAAAGGATGAGCAGCAGGTGTGTGGGCGTACGGGTGTGTTTCTGCCAGTGTGTATTTGTGTACGTCTGTGTTTTTCCTTTGTGTACATGTACATAATAATCATGTGTGAATACATTGTTAATTGTGAGCGGTGTCTTTGTGTGTCTGTACAGTATGCCTGTGAACGCGAGGCTGTATGCTAACGACACTGTGCAGGAGTGTCCATGGTGACCCTAAAGTATGGATACATCTGTTACAGGAACTCAGCAGCAGGTGTGAACGCAGCACAAAGGCTGAGAAAACATGTTCAAAGACGAGTTTGTTTACACATTCAAAGTCAATGAGGCTCAGAGGAGGAAAAGCTCAAACTCCAGTGTTTTCTCAGTACATCCCGGCTCAGCTGTTTTCACTACCTTCACACAAAAAAAACAGAATTCTAAGTAAATGGTATGTATGTGCGACGTAATTCTCCAGAAAAGTAAAATAAAATGTATATGAACACATACTGAATATGAAGCATAGAGTACAGGGTTTGAGCCAGAGTGCACCATTGCAACAATGACCCCTTTTAAACATCAAATGCACAGTCAATACAAGCTCCCTGAGCCCGATTGTCCACTATAAAATCAAGAGCAGAATCAATGCTGTTAGCACGCTTCTTGAATTTTTCAGCTGCAGCCATTTTAATGTCATTGCTGTGAGTTAACGCTAGCCAAACATGCAAAATTAGTCTGTTGGCAGTATCTGAAAAACATATCTGTACACTCTGCCAAAGATGGTTTGTTAGGAAGAAAAATGCTACTCTGTAGTTGGATTACATCTTTTTGCTATTCAAAAAGACTGACAGACTAGTGGATGTGTTGCTTGATCAACGATTTTGCATTAGCGGACTTCGTATGTCATTTTTTTAAGCCCTGAACGGTATAGGCGACTGACAGCTAATGCTAGCTGATAATAAACAGTTGGAACCTCTTAGTTATACTTCTAAGCACATAACATCAAAATTTGAATCAAGTTAATATGGATTTCCAGAACTTTCAGAGCTTAACAGTAGCTTTTCCTGTCAGTCCCTGAACTTATGATGTTAGCTAACGCTGGCTAACATAACTTTTAGCTCAACAGCCAAAGGGGAGACTGAGTGCTGTCAACCGGATCAAGTTAGATGATATCTGATATCTTCCGCTTTAATCATCAAACACGGCTTACCAGCAGTTTGTCCTGATTACTGTAAGAGAAAAACTACATACTAACTACAAACCACAAAATATAATAACATTTTTAAATGTTATTGTGAGAATAATGATTACGTATATAATTTAAGCTGATCATTTTAATATTGTTTTGTAGCACTCAATAGTTGTACAATTGTTACCATAATGTTCATATCCCACATGGATAGAGCAGTGATCCCCCAGAAAACTACTAAAGTGCCCATTTGACCCCCTCCCAATCCCGGTTTAAACACTATAAAGTATATAATGAGGGAACATTCATTAGAGAAACAAAAATCTTATCAATATTGTAAAACGCACAGCATGCCAACATATGCTATCACAATTAGTGTTTGCATAATGTGCATATGATCCACATTAAAAAGTACAGCAGGCCATAACCACCGGGTGCATCCGTCTATTATTCACAGCATCACACAGACCGTTTGCCATTACGACACAACTACTGTAAACAATCAGCATTCATCAGGGTTTATCTCATTGTTCCATACAGGGTGTCAGTCTAAGAGGAAATCTTGCTGAACTGATCTCTGATTAGCCCCTCGGGCCCGACTGGATGGGAATACAGAATGATGCAACATGTAAATGTCACCTGATGGGATTCTTTTTATGCTCTGTATAATGAGATCCCATTAGCTTAGATTCTCCCACGTGATTTGGAACCAATAATTTATGAGATTACTGGTCTCTTGATGAGGTCAGTAGGTTTGTAGGTTAGAAGTTATGCCAGAAGCGATGTTAATTGCTGCCCTTGCTTTGGAGACACCTGTGGGAAAGGGAAGGGCCCACCCAAGTGACTGCATGTGTGTGTGTGTGTGTGTGTGTGCATGTGTGTGTGTGCATTTATGTGTCTAACCTGAACACTTTTGTCAAATACTCAGAATGGGAGTACAGAGTAGATGGAGCCTGAGCGCGTGTGAGAGCAAAAGAGTGAAAGGAAAAGCGAGTGTGTGAGTATGCTGTATACAAACCACAGCTTTGCTCCATGCTGTAATTTACCCTGCCGCCAAAACCACTGCTGCTTCTGCTGTTGCTTGCTGGTGCTGCGGCAGAGTTTAGCTTCTCTGGCTGTCTCGCTGGCTGGGGCTGGCTAGCGCTTGTAGACGGGGGTTATGCTAACCCTATGACTGTTTGTTTATCTTGCAGCCAGAACCGACCATTAAAAGTGGGCCCTCAGTCAAAAGCACAAAAACAGACGCTTGTCATGTTCGAGGGCTGTAATTGTAGCTCTCGCGTGATGTTTTTATTTTCCCTCTGACCTCGCTGGATAAACTCAAGAAGCCACTTAACATCGGGCTTGGCTTGCCAGAGCCCAGAAAGAGAATTGAGCAGCATGCAGTCAAAGGAGAGTCACATTTTTTCCCCCTCCCATTTTAATTCATAGCTGGGAGCACTTGCTGTTGCTGTTGACTCTACCCTCGTCTCCCGACCCTATAAAAGACTGGGTACCTGTTGTTTGATTATAACGTCTCCATGCACTCTCTTTAAGTCGTTTGCATTACCACTGGCACTGAGATCAACTACACTGCAAACTTGTTGAATGCTACCACACAAGCTGTAAATGCTTTGTTTACTGCGGGAAACAGGCGTCTTTAAATTAGCCTCCTGCAGATTGCTATGTGCATAAAACAGTCCTGCACCACCGCTGCAGGGATTTGGGCAAAAGATAGCTTATACTTTAACATCATCCCAATACAAGTGAGCCCATACTGTCTCGCTTCCTTGAAATGTTGACAGGATAGAGCTCAGAGGTTCCAAACTTCACTTGTGGTTGTCATCAATTAAGCTGGAAACACGGGGTACTCTAGGGACACAATCTCTCCCCTTCTCCAGCTCTCTGTCTTATCCCTCTCTCTTTATCTGCATCTATGTCTGCTTAGTGTCATTATGAAATGTGCAATTATAGTCACGGGGCAGAAGAAAGACAAAGTGATTCAAGAGAAGAAAGAGAGGGAGAGAGGAAATTGGCTTGGTTACCATTTTCCAAGTGACAGGCATAATTGACAATTTTGAGCCAGGCCAGGGGAGTCTCATCTGGTGAGGCAGAGGAATTTAGCGAGATTAAAGGTTAAGACGGGGTAATTACTTCAAAAAGACACCCAGACATGTTAAATGCTGTTGTTACATCAACCTACAATCTAGCGGTGTGGATGATGAATGAAAACTGCGGTTCACAGAAGAATCAAGGAAAAGAGAAGTACATGTTTCTCAAACATGACTTGTTGACAGCTAAATACCACTGAGTACCATCAAATCAGAATTGAAGCCTTGAGGATGAGCTAGGGGTGGAATGGTACTCAAAATCCACAATTTGATATGTTTCAAGCAAAAGATCACATTTTTGTCATTTAGTTTGAAGCCTCTGAAATGTTGGCATGTGGTCCGTAAGAACAAGAAAATAAAGAGTCAAATATCTCAGAAAGGCTCCATCTTTATTACACAAGACTGTAACCTGCATATTAGGAAATGTAAAGTAAACGAAAAACAAGACTAAGAGTCTGCAGCCATGCTAGCGGCGGCAAGAGGCTGAACATAGGCACAGCGGTTCTTTGAGCTAAATACTAACGTCAGCATGCTAACATCTGCTCACAATGCTAACATGCAGATGGTTAGCAAGTATAATGTTTACCATGTTAACACAAACTACAGCTGAGTCTGATGATAATGTCAGTATTTTTGCAGGTATGTGGTCATAAACGAACGCATTGGGCAAATTCTGATTTGTACCTGATGATGGCACTAGATGGTGACAATCAATTCACCCTGAGGGGACCATGAATGGTTTAACCAAATGTCGCAGTAGTCCATCCAATAGTCATTGAGATATTTCACTAAAAACAAAAAATGCAAACCTCATGGTGGCGCTAGAAGAAAGGTCAGGGAAAGTCAGTAGGTTTTATCATCCCAGGGCCATGAATATATGTACAAATGTTGGTGATGGCAATCCATTCAAAATGTGTTGAGATTATTCAGTCTGGACTAAAGTAGTGGACCGACCAAACAACCCACTGACGGATCGACACTGCCATCCGTAGAGTCACGCTGCTAATGTAGCTAATAAGTCCATTAACACGACTGCAGCATATTTATAATTAACTTAAATCGACCAATAAAGCCAGTTTAAGTTAGAGTGTAAGGTTTTGACAAAAATTAAACAGTTTTAGCGTAATGAAGAAAGTTGAAGAATTTCTGAAATGAACGTCCTGTGCCAAGGGGTTTGGGACTAATACACTTACCGTTACACCTCTAGGATGAGCCTGTCCAAACCGCACAAACAATCAAAAAACACACCAAGATGAAAACATGTCAACTATTACTGTGACTTCGAAACACCTTAGACTCGGTTTGTGGCTGTGATCCAGGATCATCACTCAGTCACTCGTTTGCCATTCATGCCATTTTGTGACAGGGAGGACGACAGATGGATAGATAGACAGATGGTCAGACAGACGGACAGGGAGTGGTACCCCTGCAATGCCACAGTGGCATAAACGATGAGCTGTCAAAGTCCAAGGGTAAATTGCTGTGGAGTAAATATATGCTCCAGCATGGTGTGGGCCTCGCCAGGTCATTGTGGTGGGTGTATTGTGTGCATGGAGGAAACCACAGTAGTACAGCGAGTCTCTGTATGTGTGTTTGTATATTTGTAAAGATGTGTGGCATGCCAGTGGAAAGTGAGAGGAATCCACATCTGTTAATAGCCTGAGCGCCACTTTGAAACACTCTGTTGAGTGTTTGTTGTTCTGGAAGTGACAGACAAACACAGAAGTTTTTACAGTGTCTTGTCTGTGGTGAGCTCCACTCATCAGCAAGCCAGGGGACCAGGGTAAAGAACAGGAAAGGCCGCCTTTGCCCCTTTTGTGGCACCAAATAAGTGACGGTCTTTCATGGTGTCCCACAATAACCACATCTAGAGGAGTCCTCCTCAAACCTCCACCCTCTGCTTTGCAGGATTAGATCTCCTGGCCATCCCACCCAGTGACTGAACACTGAGGCCTGGGTAGCTGGCGAAGGCGAGGTGGTTGTCTGAATGAGACCGCAGGCCGACTTGGCTGACTCCTCCAGCCTCCTTGGTAGACCCTCACTAAGGCTTCATTACAGACTTGGACGCCAAGGGCTGGACCACACTGTGTGCATGTGAATGTGTGTGTTTATGTGTGTGTCTGTATATCTGTGGCCATTTTTGCGTGCATATAACTGTTTGCTTGTGTGTGTGTATGTGTTTATTGGTGTGTTGTCGTAATTTCACTTTCATGCACATGCATCTGTGCCTTCACATTACGTGTTGAACATGTGTGTCTCTGTGGATGGTTTGTGCACACTCCCAACACGTAAAAGGCAAATTAAGAAGAAGAAAGAAGAAAAAAAAGACAGTCCCAAGATTGTTGAGTCCCCACAACTAAGAGACTTCAACCTTGTTCAGACAGACCCCGGGTTTCAAAAATAGAAGACTTATCTTTAAATAACCACCAGCAGGAGATCATCCCGTGTCTTTCATGGACCAGAAAAAGATTCAACTCTCTTCAGGCTTGAGTGAGTGGCAGTTTTGGGTTATGCTGTAGTTCAAGCAATGTTCATGATGCATCACACGACTGCTTCCCTCTCTATATAAAAACAAGAGCGCATACAGAAGACTTCTGAGCTCAACCACCAGGCCCATTGGGCCAAAAATTGACTTAGGTGACACCAAGACAAGACCTGATGTAACTGAAAGGTCCGTATGAGTATGATTATGAAGTGTTACATTATGTACATGTGAAATACATACAAATGCATGTACATACATACATGTAAAATGCATGCAAATAGCAGGCAGTGGCAAGTAACTTGTCAAGAATGACCTCCAAAGGTGGGGTGAGTGCGTGTGCGTGTGCATGTGTACAACCTCCCAGGTACCCTTGATGTCCCACAGTGCTGTCACTCAGTGTAAATGAGTTCGCTAAGGGGCTCTGGTGGGTCAGAGAAGTCACAGGAGCCTGTCCAAGCCTCCACACACACACACTCCATTTTTTACTCTTGACTCTATTTCTTCCCTCCCTCCAGAGGCGGAAAAGGAACATAAGTACATTTACTCAAGCACTGTCCAAGTGCAATTCTGAGGCCCTTGCACTTTACTTGAGTATTAAAATGTTATGCTATGGAATTATTGTACTTTTTACTGCACTACATTTACACATCTACATCCATACTTACTAGCTACTTTGCGGATTAAGAATTTACAAAGCTACAGTCCAATGACCACATGAAGTATGATGCATTGTTATAAAGTAAAATAAACCACACCAAGTTAATGGAATAGGTAGAATTAGCTCTGCAGCAGCCAGCTGCAAATTTAGAATGCTACTTTACTAATCCAGTAGTATAAATTATAATAATGTAACACTGACACAGGGCATTTTATGCTTGAAGTATATTTTGCTGATAATACTTATCTACTTTTACTGAAGTAAAACTTTGAATGCAGGACATTTACTTGTAAAACATTTAAGGCTACTTTTACTTTAGTAAAGGATCAGAATCTTCATCTCCATCTTTTTACTCATAGTCCATCTGCACTCCATATGCATGTGTAGATTCCCTCCTTTCCTATAATTCCCTCTCTGTGGTATTCATGCCTTTTTCTCCTCTCTTCCTTCTTTATATTTTTTTCCTCTTGCCCTCTCCTCCCTTCCTCTTTCTCTTTGCTTTCCATGCCCATTTCCCACACCCCACCTCTGCATTGAGCCCTCTCCATCACTTTCATCCTCAGACCTGAATCACTTTATCTATTATTTCACTCGCCCCTCTGCCTTCCCTCCCTCTGACTCTCCTTCTCTCCCAGTGGAGTAGTAATGGGATGATGGGTCTGTGGGCGGTCATCAGGAGTTTTGCCATGCAGCAGAGGCCTATCTCACCTCCCACCACCTCCTGCAGCCATCCATCTCCATAAGCACACAATGACTGCGAAGCCTCAGCCCGCCTCAGTGTTTCAGACCTGCATGCACACGCTTAAACTGAATGCAAGTACAAAAATGCCCACCTAACACAATCAAAACAGAAGGTGGTGGGAAGGAAAGTATACAGTGAGGAGACACTCTTAAAAATGTTTTACTTTTTTCTATATGGTATAATTTCAAAGAAGAAAGCAAACTTAACACATATACACTCAAATGTACACAATGCTACAAGCACATTGCATAAGCACAGTCATAACACATGCTTTTATAATTGTATCTACTTCACAACCAGAAACCCACACTTGTACTGGAATGATCTCCTTCCCCTCTTTTTCTATGTCACTCTCTCTATCTCCCTCAATCTCTCTACTTTGACAAACCAAGAAGCAATTTGTCCCTGCGAAGCCCGTTTTATAGCAGCTTGAAATCGATGTCTTAAAGGCAAAAAGGCCTCTTGCCTCAGAAAGCCTGCAGCCCAGCTCCTCCACCAAGGCTTTAAATCACTAGATTATTGGTTTTATGAGTGTGACCCATGTGGAAATAATTGCTAATGTTCCAAGAGTAACCAGTGGAAAGGTGGGTAATGGGGCAATTTATAAATTCTGATTGTAATACATGGAAAGCATCCAGGCCATCTCCTCACTGTTATTTTATGGCTGCTCATAAAAGCAGGCCAAGCAGCACAACAGTTGCAGCGACCACAGCTATTAAAATCAATACTGTGGTCGCAAACGCTGTTGTTTGCTTCTCCATTGTTGTTTGTGGAGAGGGAAGCCTTTTAGGACGAAGAGCAGCAAGTCATATTGTGACAATATGTTACCTGTCGTATACTGATAGAAAAAGTTGGTGATGAATAATGTATAGGTGGAATGTCTCTTAAATAATCAAAACACAGGCATTCTCTAAGGAGATGCCCATGCCCATATGCTTGGCATGGGCTCACATTAGAGGCCCATTCAGTTCCTAGTATCCGAAACCCTACCCGGAGACCCAAATTGGGCTGGCTCCAGATTATATTCAGTCTAACTGGGATGAGCAGGACCCTGATGTGTCTAAGGACACTGAGTGGATCAGAGCAGACTAACTAATAGCTGTCAACCCTCCCGTTTTTCCCGGGATTCTCCCGTATTTGACCCTTCTCCCCCACTGTCCTCCTGTTTTAATATTTTCATTTAAATCTCCCGTATTTTGAACCTTTCTAAAAAATTAAATTAAAAACGGTCGGTTTGTAACGTTGACGTTGATGTGTTTGCTACATTCCCCTCCAGTTAAGCAGGTGGCAGTATGTAGACGATTAGCGGTAACATCTAGTAACGAGAAGTCATTCAGTCAAACGGCACCCGCCAATAAAACAAGAAGAAGAGAAGAAGAACAACGGCATCGCGAGGTTTCACGGATGGATGAACATGAGAGGGATGGAGTACCTGCCAAAAAGGCTAAAGGTTTGTGCAATCTCACAAAATGGGAGGAGGCTTACCCATACTTAATGATAAACGGCGTTGGTCAAAGTCATGCTTTTTGTAGACTTACCAGTAGCCTTTCTAAAAATCAGCATTGAAGTATAATGTGAAAGTAATGTATACCTATCTTTGACCGATTATTCCATCGATTCATCGGATAAGAAATACTTTTGCTTTTTTAAAGAGCAATAGTAAGTATGCAAAAGAGAAAATAAGACAGGTCTCTTAAAATGAACAACTAATTGGTTTCATTGCAATTGTATACAGTAATAATTTTTTTCAAAACTAAACCCATGTGTAGTGCATTTAATTGCCATATTACATTTTTTAAAAAGAACATGAAAAGACATGTTCTGAAATGCAAAAACAACATTTGCTTTAAAAAACAAAAGAAGAAAAAAAAAAGGTTGTTTTTACCTAACTACAGCTCAGGCATAACGTAGGAGAGTCGTAGGAGACCACGCTGCTATGCCGAGAGACATTGATGTTACTATTAAAATACAACTTTCAAAAACAAATTTGGGAACCTGCGGCTCCTCCCCTCTCACTACTCCTTAGCTTTTTTTTTTTTTTTTTACCACTTGTGCCTTTCACCTCTGTGATCTGAGGTGAAGAGCAGCTCCTGCACTGAGCGCGTGTCCTGCACAGATACTACCTGCTGTGTGGCTCTGCAGCAGAGCAGAGAGACACAGAACGGAGAGTAAATGGAGGTCTCTGGCCTCGAGCCTAATGACACCCCACTCCTTTCCTCTTTCAAGCCTCACCGCAGCTTTGGTTTGCTCTCGTTTGGTCCAGCCAGCAGGACACCACAAACAGCCCATTCCCTCTCTCCATGGCTCTTATAACCACACAGGCGTGCATGGGAGCCCGGTAATTTTCCACTACAGCTAGAAAGTGTGTGTTTGCGTGGGTTGTGTGTTTGTGTGTGCGCTTGCATGTTCTTGCTTATAAGAGCACATACCCATGAGTATATATTTATCTTATTAATATTTGTCCACATGTGTTGTCCATGTTTGGAAATAAACATTTGTACTGCACGTAATTACATGCAAATGTGATCACAAACGTAAAGCGGATTTGAATGTGTGCGTGTGTGTAGTCCAGATGGGCCACGATTGCTTTAGCGCTGTCCTAGTTGTACACTTACTGTTGGTGTTTTCATACTAACTGTTACTACAGTAGTAAGTTGTGTTAACGCAGCGCTGTCTCCATGTGGTAATACTGGATGTGTCACACAACTTTACCCTAAACAGACAAAAATGTCAACCTCGTGTCTCACATAAACACTCGGCCTTACACTCTCTGCGTCTAAATGCACACGATGTGTTATTCACCCTCCATTTTTAAGACCTCTCTAAAAACCTTAAGTTTGAACACACAACTTCCTCAATATTGGAAACACACGCTTGATAGAGTCAAAAGGAGAAGTCAAAACAGGCCGCAGATGCATTTGGTTCTAGTGTGGTTAATAAAAGCTCTGGGGTAACGGTTTGAGGCAGCATCTAATTCAGTCCACATTCAGTTAGAGGGAAGCCACAATGCTTGTGGGTGGTCCGGCCTGTCAGCACTGCCATTTTGTCTTCTGATGTCACATGTTTAGATTTAAGGCTCAATTTGCTCTCCTTTCTCCATGCTGCAGCAACTAAATGTGCTCAGAAGTAAAGGATAAGTGAAAGGAATCCACAGGCAGAGAGGGGAAGTCCACATTTTTTTCAGGAATATAAAACAGATGAGCAGACGGGCTTTTGGGATGTTTGTGCTTTGGGCCCCTGTATGGATATAAATGTTGCTAAAAAAGCTGTGTGAGAATGCTATTCGGTTTTTACAAGTCAAATAGCACAAACAGAGAATTGAGAAGGCAAGAGCCTACAGCTCTTTCAGTGCATTGACAAAAAAAGTAATTTGATCCACCCCTGAGAAATTCAATAAGGCACGGAGATCTCAATGTAAAATCTCTCGGCCTCACTATTCCATCAGATGCAGCGACATGATTTCATGTCTCCAAACCTAACCCTCTGCGAGCTCCTGATGAAGCGTAATCCATCTTGATCAGAAAACAATATGATGAACAATCCCTCTAATGTATTGGTGTTGACAATTTAGCCATGAGATTGTCATTGCGGGATTTGTGGGCGAGCAGCGCAGCAAAAACAATGTGTTATCAATGCATTCTACGAAGCGCCGCCTGCAAAGAGACGGAAACCAATACATCTAAATCTTGCAGGTGTGTACTTCATGTGTGCATACACACACATATTCACACACACACCTCCACTGCTCTATTTTACACATTTGAAATACAGTGTGTCATCTTGCACATCGATGCACATTTACACACCCACAGATGTGTGTGTGTGCACGCAGTCACACACACTCAAACAGTTTCCATCCCAGTTTTGTTTTCTTCGTCTTAGTTGCGGTGTATTATAGGTCACAGTTATGCAATTGTGTAGGGGTAGCCTATTTTCTCCAAACCTCTCACTTTTCTTTCCTCCGCTCTATCTATTCTCTTTGTCTCGCTCTGTTAAAATATTTGCACAAAACAATGTCACAATTTACTTTAGAGTTAGCTGATTTGACAGAACATTTATTAGCAACTTTTTTGACAATTGATTAATTGTTTAGATCATTTTTTAAAACAAAAATGACACAAATGTATTGTTTCCAGCTTCGCAATGGTGAATATTTGCTAGTTTTCTGATATTAAACTACACTTAGTAATAGGTTTTGGTCTAATCGCTAGGCAAAGAAATCAATTTAAATGTGTCAGCTTGGGCTTTTGGAAATTTTATTTATTTATGTATTTTTTTACTATTTTCTAAAATTAACACTTGATAATAACAATATTTTGCAGTTGCAGTCCTAACTGACTCTGTTGAACTTTATAATTCACTGTAAAGATGTGAATTCCTTAACCCATTAGAACATTTGCATTGTTTTGGTGGATCTGTTGACTTGTCAGCACAAACAATTCAGACTCAGCAAATGTCAGAAGACGAACGGTTTGCTAAAAAACACATCACCATATATTGTGATTAATGCATGATCTTCGATTATTTTTGCTACTTCTGCACGTTGTTTTGTAGCTTTTACTTACAGTTCTGCCGTGTGGTCACCAGTGGCTTCCAACCACGTCAGCCAGACGAGAAGAGCATGTTTGCTGTGTGCACACATCAGTGACCACATGCAGACATGCCTCCACACACACACACACACACACATCAGATATGAAAGATAAAAGTAGTGTGTGAACCAACTTGTATGTTTCTCTTATTATGTGTGTATGTGTGAAAGCGTTCTGACACTCTGCTCAGAGACAAACAAACTGCAGCACTTAGATGTGGAAAGATAAGACACAACTCATCTGCTTCCATTCTCATTTATCGGCTAGATTACCTTAACAACTCTGACAGCGTTGCACATGCACAGATAAAGGATAAGTTCCACTCAGGTCAAAATGGGGCAAACATGCAGATGGCCCATTTGAGGAACATGTGTTCATGTAGAAAATACAAATCATGAGGAATAAGAACAAGAGAGATGAATGTTTTGCTCTTTCTGGTCTGTCTGGTCATTAATGATGAATTCGTGCAATCTGGAGGATTCAAGTTTGTTTTGGAAAATGAAACATTCATAATCCAAATACATATTCAAATACAAATGGGAATGTATTGGCTTACTGTGGAGCAATTTGTGGTTGTTCAGAGTGTTTTTTTTTGTTTGTTTGGTTTTTTTACTCGGTTGTCAAGAAATTCCAATATAATAACTACACCCAAAATAACAGAAAAATAGTTGATGTTTCTGTGTAGGTTCTGCTCATTATGTTTGTGTGCGAGACGTCTGTTTGAAAGGATAAACAAGATTCTACTTTTCCCGCCCCCCGTTTGCAACTAGTTCCAGTTATGTTCATCTGATTTAGTTTGGCTGGTAGGGTGAGTCAATTTGCGTCCTGCTTCCGTCTTTACTGAGAAGAAAGAGTAAAAGAATAATAGTGAACGTCTCGCCAGTTGCCATGACAACCCACCATACCCAATAACTCGTGGAAAAAGTGCGTGTAGCCGTCACACACACACACACACACACACACACACACACAAGAGCACTCTGTCGGCCATGGTTTGAGGGCAGACGCAAATCTTGTTTACAGCGCCGAGACTCGCTCATACACACACATGCTGAAACAAACTGCACGGAAACAATCTATCCACTTCACTACAAACAAAAACCTTCAAGCAGCTCTGTCGGCACATCCTGTCTAGATGTGAGCCACCAGAGAATACAGTAACCCACAACAGCATGTGGTGTTACAGTTTCTACGTCAGATATCCGGATTGAAACAAGCTCTTTAAAACACAATGAGAAACTAAAAGAAAGATAAAAGCACTTCATTTAACATTTGCTTAAAAGCTGATAAAAGCTGTTGAGAAGAGGGTGCAAATGATCCCAGCAGGTCTGTGTTCGAACGCGTAAATGGTTTAAGTGCAGCAGGAGGTGGAGAGCTCTAGGTTTAGAGAGGCTGCTACTTGTGGCTTTTGGGTTTGCGGGCTTTTGTATAAGATATAACGGTTCAGTTTCCCTGTCAGCATATTTAGGCAATGCAAGCCACTACTGGGGTTGTGAGAAAACAGATGTGTTGAGAACAAAAAAATGGGCCTTAAAAATAGTCATGACAGTGACTAGCTTTGCATTAGATTTGATAAGATTTTAACGAGTCCAATCCGATACTTATATTTTCTAACTGTTGATTAAATATGTACCAATGACACAATAACATAAACAGGCATAGCCTTCTAAATTTGGCCCGCCACAAGCTTTTTGATCCAAATACTGAGGGTCCCAGTTCAAAACTGTAAAGTTGATAAAAATTAAATTATTGATAGGATATGAACGAAAGTTGCGAATCCTCAGTCCACCCAGAGTGATGCTTCTTCTACCTCATAAACAATCTTTGGCGGAGTACAGACAAACAAGCAGAGAGCACACAAACTCACATTCACAGTATTGTACAGCTCTGTCTGTGAGTTGCAAGTGTATAAATTGGTACGTCTGTTCTGTTGTTGTGTCAGACATTGTTTCAAAGCCCTCACACATGCAGTCAGTGTCAGTAGACATACTGTATATCCCTTACAGGAACTCAACAACCAACAGTACAGCCTCATTTCCCAGGGCTTCACATAACCTGAACTTTTAACAACATTATAAGGGTTTGCTATGAGGTTCTTTCTAGTGTATATTTTACAAACTGGGTTATTTTGTCAATAAAACATTTTACAGCTGGACCATCATTTTTACGTGCCGTTTAAGCGGATGAAGAAAGTCAATACGGATGCCGTAATAAACTGGGGATTACTGTTGTTGTGTTTGTAGCCATCCATGTTGTGATGTGATGACACATCCCCTTGATCAATCCTGGTCGACAGCAGTGCTGGCAACCCTTGAAAGTACTTAAAACTTGCAGTGTCACCTCCTAAGCAGAGATCAAATATTGTTCCGGGAACTCTCACTCACAGCGGGTGAAGGACAGTGGAAACAGAAGCAGAACCTCTAACAATGCCTACATGCAGAAGGCGATTTGTCTACTGCATGTAGGACAACCCCCCCCCCCCCCCCGTCGAAGGCCCCCTTGTGCCTTTTTCTTGCGGAAGGTAGTCAGTTTTTACTAAACTCTGAAATAATGTATAATTATTACGTTGTACAGTCAAATAAACACTCAATTTGCGGCACAAAGATTGTTTTATTTGAAAAAATAACAAGTGAGAACAGCAACAAAGAAAAGTATGAGTATTCAAGTGCACTTTTGGTCCAAGCTCTGTTAATTTCTGACCCGGCCTCTGTCTTGCTGCTGCCGCACTCTCTCTTTCTGCTGTAAGAGAGAGGTCTGCTGTAGAGAATATAGATAAATTGTTGAGAATTATTACATTTTAACGGAGCGTTTCTATTTTAACCAGCACAGCATTTTTAGCATTTAGAGCGCTAGTTAAGGGGCCCGAGTCAGGTCAGTGAGTGAGGTAGCCTACACACACACACACACACACACACACACACACACACAGCGAGAGTAGCGATGAGTCAGAGAAATTTCACATTGCGTGTTCTAAAAAAAAGAGAAAAGTAGACAGTGGAAACAGAGCTTCTGTTTTTTTTAAAATAATTTTTTCTTGCTTTTATTTCTGATAGTGACAGCCGAAAAGAGACGTGAAATGTGGAAGACAGAGAGGGGGATGACATGCAGCAAAGCTTGCCACGGGTCGGAGCCGAAACCCGGTCCCTGCAGTGAGGACTATAGCCTCGTTTTACAGAGGAAACAGAACTTTTAATCCAGAATGGACGGACTCTTTCATGTTCAATCTTCCAACACGCAGCTAAAATCCAGTGGCGATTATTAAAAGCGGCAACGTGAAGTGCCACTTCGAGACAAAGAACGGAGCATCTTTTGAGCTGGTTAACAAGGGGGACGGATTTTGGTCATTTTTCTAACAAGGGGGATGGCATCCCCCCCCATCCCCCCTCAAACTGCCTACATGTTACAGTTGGTTTAATTACTACAGTGGGAAAAGGCAGTATGATACATTTATCATTATATAGACTGGCCTTCACCAAGCCTAGTATTATTTGGCACAGGAAAGTACAACAAGGTAAGTTAGGAAAATTTTTTCTACTGGATGATGCAAATGTGTGTAGACTGATCGATAGCATAGACCACAATGTGTCTGCACAATGTACAACATGTGGTTTCACATGAACTTAAAGGTCCAGTGTAAAACATTTAGGAGGAGCTATTGGCAGTAATGGAGTATAATATTTATAAGTATGTTTTCAATTAGTGTATAATCACCTTTTCATTACATACATAGGGAGCGGGTCCCCTTCCACAGAGGTCGCCATGTTGCAGCACTATGTTTCTACAGTAGCCCAGAACGGACAAAGCAAACACTGGGTCTAGATTGACCCTAGGAAGGGGAGGGTGATGCGAGCGGTATTCAAATGGTCGCAAACTGCAATTGCACCACTAGATGCCTCTAAATCCTACACACTGGACCTTTAACTGCTGTCCATCTGATTGGTACCAAACTGGAGCCGTCAGTCATTAGTTCTGCTCAGTTCAGCTCAGCTCTTGTGACTGGCATACCACGTCTTTAACAATGCAAGGCTTTCACACTCAGCCCACTACTAATTGGCCAGCTCATAAAATTACACCGCAAAACACAGCACAAGACAGGCACGCACCACTATAGGGCAGATATGACAACTCACTCAGAAGATGAAAACAGCTCTTCACAGTCTTCTGTCATTGTTTCAGAGAAACATCCTCCCCAGTGGGTGGACATTAAAAGATCTGATTCACTTTAGGGTTTCACGCTGTAGACCAGAGTTTACTATAAATACTTTTTGTCCCGGACTTGAGAAATTACTGCATCTAAAATGAAGTGAGAATTTAATGAATGTGGACATAAAATCTGTCCCATGATTCTCTTGGTACACAACATGCAGTTATGGGAGATTAAGTTGCTTTCCACATGAATGTCGCCAAGCAATTACTATTTGCAGAACAGTAGACAATAAGTTGACAGTATTACAAAGTGTGGCCCTGAATCACATTCTGAATGATTAGAAATGCACAAACAGTAGATGCCATACTGTATACAGCCCCTGGTATGGACTAAAACTGCCAGCAAAATCCGCAAATTAAAATGTAAAGCTGGTCTAAGCACCACCTTGATGAAATCCCATATTAAGCCGAGCAGGGAGTCAATGTGCACTGGAGGGAAAGAGAGTGAAGCCAAGCCAACAGGGAGTTCTGCCTCCTATCTTGTCCCCCTTCCCTCTTTTTCTCTACTATCATTACCTTGTCTGTCACGCCCCACGCAATTTCCTCCCATTTCTCTCCCTTTTTACTGGCTATCTTTAAAACCTTTCCCTACTCACTCTTACTGTTCCCCTCTCTCCTTCCTGCTCCCCCAGTTTCCCTCCTCCTCCCTCCTTCCCTCAGGTTGTTTCCTCCTCTCTCTATCTGTAGGTGCCACATCTGGCAGCTTTCAGCTCCAGACTAGGCCTGCCTGGCTGGGAGAGAGAGAGAGAGTGAGATAATCGGGCTAATCCCTCCGTCATCCCAGAGGCTATCACGCTACTCTATAACCCCCTAATCCCTCTAATTCCCTCACACTCTGCAGTCATCCTCGCTGTCAGACACATTGGGATCCTTATCGCCAGGCAAGAGCTGCAGGCGCTGTGTATGTGTGCGTTGCGTTCATGTGTGTGTATGTGTCTCAGTTTCTTCCTTTTAATCAGTGAGGGATGTCTGTGGCCTTGAAGCCAGACTGACCTGACCCGGGCTTTGAGGAACTTTGGCAAATGGATAAACAAACCATCTCCATGCAAAACGAGGAATACATCCAGAAGACAAACACTCTCCCTCCCTCTTTGTGCTTTTGATGCTTCCAATTAAAGCGCTGTATGACAATGTTACTCTCCCCTCCTTCTTCTCCCCCTTTTTTCTTTCTTAGTGAGGGTGGATGCAGATGCGAAGGAGTGCAGTAACAAAGAGCCGAATATCTGCAAGCACACCATGATCAATAAACACATTTTACACGCAGATTTGCTAGAGATGGAAGAAGGGATTTGGAAGGCAATAACAGCTCCAGAACTGCACCTCGGATTGCTTACAGTTGATCACATCATCATAGATATATTGATCGATATACCAAAGGAACCGGGGGCAGGAGGTAGGTAGCACTTCATCTAAGCAGAGCTCGGATCATTCAGCTCTTGTTATCTGCTGATATGAATGAGCTGAACAGGCAGGACAACCACGGATGCTCCAGTTGTGTTTATCAGCCACATCACTGACTGTGCCTTTTGAACTCTGTGAAAAATAGTCCCACAAGGAAGAGTTGCAGCGTGGGCGAGGGGTTTGCAGGTTATTTTCTCCTAGATGCTCTCACCAGGGGAATGTGTGTGTGTGTGTGTGTTATTGATCGGTGCTCCTATTTAACAGCATGTTGTTTATCATGCTTACTGCTCTGTGGGCACTAGCAGATTGCATTATTGAAATTTGGCCATGTGCTTCTGAATATCTATCTGTCTGTCTATCCATCCATCCATCCATCTTTCAGGGATGGGCAATATGGCAAAATATGTTATTCTGATAATTTTTGCCTTTTAATTTGAAATCTAATATCTGAAAATCGCAATATAAATTAAGTCACTATTTCTGTTGAGCCTAAAATTCCCTTTTAGTAGATTCAGAACCTAAAAAAGGAAAACAGAAAATGTATTTAAATAAATTCAAAAAAGAGATAGTAACGTTACAGTTTGTTGTTTCACCGTGCTTCGCTGCTTGATCCAGGGGATGGGTCTAATTGCTGCTTTTTGAGTGCTTGCACATTGCGTGCTTTATTGAATGGTGACGCTTCAGGTGAGTACGTTTGTTAACAGTTTTTTATTAACAGTTAACAGTATACATCACGAACCTGTTGTATATAATGTTTTCAGCTAACTCAACCAACCCTGCTTTGCCCATTTTTGGGCTTTCTGTCTTTAAAGCACTGCCATATAATTACTTGGAAATAACTGTGTTGGCTGGTACATCACGGACACCACATACAGGGCCCAGGTTCGAATCCAGCCCGCGGCTCTTTGCTACATATCATCCCCTCTCTCTCTCCCACATTTCCTGTCTCTTTAGCTGTTCCTATCAAATAAAAGGCAAAAAGCCACAAAACACCTTTGTTTTTATGATGTGATCGGTTGTTAGTACGTTGCAATCAATCTATGTATCTATCTATCCATCTTTCTATGCACCCATCTAATCATCCTCTAAAAGATGAGAAGACGAAGAGCTCACAAGTTGCATCCCTTGCCTCTTATATTCTCCTTTTTATTCAGTGTCACCAGTGAAATGTGGCATCTGATGATACTTCCACCCACTCTCTGACGACTCTGTGGGGCTGTGGCAGTGATGTGAGCGCTGGCATTGTGGCTAATGCTAAAGCTTGAGCAGGGCTCCTGCAAGAGAGACAGCTCATCAAGCTGGGGAGCCAGCCAAGTGGAGTGTGACAAATCTCCATTTACCATCGGCGCATGGGGGCAAGGGTAAAATTAGAAACTCTGCCGCTTCTAACTCCCCGCTGCTAATTCCATTTCGTGCAAATTAATAAGTGTTTTTGTCCTCCTCCCCTCGCTCCTCCCCCGCCCCTCGTTCTTTCGCACTCTCACTCCCCTCCCTCATCTGCTCTCCTTGACGAATTGCATTATCTCAAGGAAAAAAAAAGGAGCTCATACACTAGTAATGAGACATTGTTAGGCAAATCCCAAGTCAGTTCCAGCATTGTTTATGGAATAAATGCCTGATTATCAGCTTGAGAAGTGTGTCTGTGTGTATGTATGAGAGAGACAAAAACTGCACTGCTGTTGGCTGCAGGGCAAGATACAACTTGTTTTATGCTGTTGTTGTTCTATTGTCATCATCATTACCATTTCCTATTTGACAAGAAAACACTCCTGATAATTTGGCAATTCATTATAACAAATGACCCACTGTGAACTGAAGCAAGACGTGGAATGCAGCAGTATGTTAATGGTCCTCTGGTGAAGTGTTCTCTTGTAAATGGATATATTTCCTTGTGAAAGTTATGCTTATTTCCATATTTTGTTCACTGAGAATAAAACCTTTGTGAGGGTTATATGATATTAAAAAAGTCAACCTGGAGATTAGCTTTAAAAGTAAAATTAACACGGTCATATTTTAGTTAGTTGATGATTTAACTGAAAAAATGTAAAAAAGGTAAATGAGACTTTTTGGACCATCACAAATATTTGCAATTAACGATTTGTTTTTAATCGGTTTCATCTGTTTTTATACAGATGAATGGAAACGATTCTGCAAAATGATCGCCGTTAGCTCAAATAATTGCGATCAGGAGATGTAATAACTCTGACAGCCCTACTGAGAAATTGATAGCTCCATCCACCATTTTGTCCATCCACCACTGTCCTGCAATAGAGAGTCCAAGTGAAACAACTTCCAAGTTCTGTTTCCAGAAGTAAGAGTGTTTTAGGGTTTTGTAGGTAGAATATGCTGTATAAAGTAAACCCCAAGAACAAATTTTCCTTTTTCAGAAAGACAAACAAAAGAAATGCTCAATGAGAGACTGCACTGAGTTATGGCGCTTTTGCATTACACAGTACCAGCCTGCCTCAGCTCGCATCGACTCGACTCGGTTCGATTTTCCACTGTGTAAAAGTTGTACCTGTACCTGCTTCCAGGTACTTTTTTTCGTACCACCTCCGGCAAGGTCCCAAGCGAGCTGAGGCGATACTAAAATGTGACGTGAAAACACGGCAGACTGCTGATTAGTCAGAGAGAATCATCACTATTCACTGCATCATCATTGCACGCGCCAGACGGAGTATCCTGAATAACCCCGCCATTTTTAAATAGTTTGGCCAGAGATTGCGTGATATATCTGTTACTATTATGGAAACTCAGATGAATACGCCGCGGTCAAACAAAACGTTTGTCTTCTTGCTGTGAGAAACAGCAACATCCCGAGGATCTAAAACAGCACACACTCGATTTCCTCCATTGTCCCGTGTGTGTGGGTAGCGGGTGTGTGTGGCGGCAGTTTCCTGCGGCGTCGCTATGACGACCAGGTGTGGAGGTACTATCTGCAATGGAAAACAGAGCGAAAAGCGAGCCGAGTCGAGGCGAGCTGGTACTGGTAATGGAAAAGCGCCATTACAGAAGCTAGTGGGACTCCAGTCCTCAAAGCAATCTCTGGCTAGTACTTCGGCTCTCTAGATAATGTTACAGGACAAATAACTGTAACAACAGCAGTTAGTGTGACTGATTTTCCATCTTTAATTGGTTCAGTTTTCTGCTGCCCTTTCCAACATGCTAGCTTTCTCATGTAGAATGCTCAACACAGAAAGAAGAGAGTTAGGAGTTACCAATACAATGTTCCGAAATAGGTAATGATCAATCAGCACAGCCTAAGCATCTACTCATAACTTGGCAGTGCCCAGAGACTTACATTAGTGCTTGAACCCATCTTTCTAATAGGCCAGTGATTAGCAGGCTGCAGTGGAAGGAAAACACACCGGATCAATAGAGCACCAGGGAGAATCAATGGGCTGCTCCACAGTGGGTCTCTATGGCTGCTGCCTCCCATCAGGCTCCTTTATAGCTTTGTTAGTCTACCATTAACTATCATCGTAAAAGACGCATCTTTGCGCTGTCACAGAAAGTGATATGTTAATGTTGGGTTACTAATGAATTTGAAAGCGCCGGCCGTGAATGTGGTTATGTTTCATTACATTGTTTTATACGTCAAATGAAGAAAAGGTTATACCTGATGAAATGTAATTCAGCAGGCAGGAAGACATAATGCACTGTTGCTAAACTCACTGCTGCTGTCGGATAAGGAGGGAAAGGAGTTACAAATGGAAATGATCTGAATATGCAGTTTGATTTAATGTTTTTCCACAAGCCTGCCAGTGGTTTGTTTATAATAATAGGATAATGTCATGGTGTGTGGCACTGGAAAGTTGAATCAAGTACGCCATTTGTATTGTGTGTTTCCATTTTGATATTGTCAAACTATGCCATAAAGTTTAGCTGCAATCATTTCTACTATTTATTTGCGACTTTTTGCAGACTCATTCAATGATGTGTCACTGATAATTTGCTTAGTACTATAGGCAAGTATGTCAATAAGACAAGGCAAGCATGAGAGGTCATTGCACCTTTACCACAACGCAAGCAGCCAGCAATGATTTCCACTGATAAGCAGCACGGCAGCATTTCCTGTGAAAAGATGAGCAGGCACTCAAGCATCTATCTGAGAACAATCACCTTCATATTGCACACATAGAGGAGGCTTTTCGTTCTGCTAGTACAGTTTCTTTGTGAGTTGTTGCTCAGAGTGGTGTGACAAATCATAACAACACCGGTACTGCATAAGAAGCGGTAATTTTGAGCTGATCATTGGGAGCATGTTAATTTGACATTGTTAGCCACAAACTACTAAAGATCTTCAAACAGACTTTTTATAAAGAAAATGACTTACAGAGGGCCCAAAAAAGACACACATACTGTGTCAGTCTTTTCCTGTGGGATGCACAGGAAGCAAACAAATTGTTACACGGTAAAACTTTAAATATGTGCTCGCATTTCTGGGTAATGATCACTCCTGATAATGAATATGCTAGAGAAGCAACATTGCATGACATACGACCTAACCTTAATTTGATTCATTGCACATCTGTTCTTGGTTGACAAGAAGTTAAAATTAAAAGAATTATTTAAAGCTGCACTGATTAAATTTTTGGCCAGTAACTGGCAGAGGAACTCAAGCACAGCCCTGACACATTATCACTTTATGAGGTTACATATGTTTAATTTGTTAGCAACAACTGACGACTTACTGTACACATCCAGCACACAGAGGAACATCACCACCCCATGCACATACCATGATCGCGTGTCCACTAAGCTTATAATTAAGCAGTCCCGCTCACTTATTTGTGTTTATTGGACAGCCAAGAGTAAAGAGATGACAGGAAATGATGGGAGAGAGAGATGGAGAATGACATGCAACAAAGGTCCCCAGTCGAACACAAACCGGTGCTGTTGCGGTTCATGGTTGGCGCTTTAACCCTTAAGCGATCAGGGCACTTAAAAAGTAAATACACTGATGTAGGGCTACAACTAATGATTATTTTTATTCAAATTAATTAGTCTATTATTCTTAGATTAATTGTTTAGTCAATGAAATGTCAGTAAATAGTAAATTAATCTCAATTTCCCAGTCCAAAGTCCATGGTGACATCTTCAAATTACTTAATTTGTTTGATCAACAGTCCAAAACACAAAGATATATAATTTAAATGAGACAATCTTCACATTTGAGAGGCTGGAACCAGACAATGTTTTGCATTTTTGCTTGAAGAATGTCTTAAACAAATAATAGATAATCAACATTGTTGCTTTTTCACCCCCGATGTCCACAACTCAAAATTACCTTACAAGTTAGTGTCATCCGCCTTTCTTTGTAAATAAATTGGTCGTAGTTGAACCTTGTTGCTTTAAATTTCCCCGGAGTGAAAAAAGAAAAAAACATTATGGGATTTTAAATTAACCCCAGGCTCCAAAACAGGTGTCAGTGGACAGCAGAGCTGATCACCTGACTCGAGAGATACCAGTCTGCAGGTCCCTTAATAATTCAATAGGAGTTCTATTCGCAATCACAATATCAGTGCTCGCTGAGCCGTTTGTAGACTATCCCTCAGGCCTCAATAGTTATTAAAGACAGAAATTATATATTCATAACACAGGATATTGCTGCTTGTTTATTTATAGCTTGCTTCCATTTTTCAGTGGTATTTTGTCAGTTGACTTCCAAGCTATCTACCTTGCTGCGCCTTGGGCCATATATACCTCTCCCTCCCCAACTCCCCCAAAACAGGGAAAAAACCTTTAGGAATGGCTAAATTGAAAGTGTGCTTTTTCCATTATTTTCAGGTGCGACCACAGCCAAGCTATTTCCTTGTTTGCTTGTGCCCAGACTTTGCAATGAGGATGTTTCTTTCTTTCACTGCCTTACAGACGGCTTGTTTGGTTCAGCTGCTGTCAAGGGACTGCAGAGGATTCTGGAGAGCGTGGGTCTAACATTGTTCCCTGTAGTCAGGGGCTCCCAAGGACAAGATGATATTATCACACACTCAGGCAGATGTGCGTTTGTGTGCGTGAGTGCATGCAAGCAACAGCAACTTCGTGTTTCCTATTATGCTTTTTAGATAAAAATATGCAAAATATTTCTTTACTGAAGCACCAAAGATTTGACATGCAAAACATGAAAAATGAATACAAATAAAGGAAAACAAACAGTCATGTGGTTTCCAAAAATGAGTGCAATTTTTGTTTCATTTCGTGACTAAATTTACTTTGCATCTCGGTACTTTGTGATTTGTTGTGTATTTGTTTACCCAACCGCAGGGATCCAAACTAACTGTTTTCATCACCGTCGCAAAAGCCAACTTTAAACGTCAAGAAGAGAATGTAAATCGTACCAAAATCAAAATGTTGTTTGTTTACTTAGTTAGTATCAGCTAGTTATTTGTTGTTAGTAGCATAATAAAAACACGGCCAGTACCAAGGCAGAGTCTTTACCGCAGTGGCCTGGGTTTAAGCAGCCATTTGCTGCCGGTCACGCTCCACGTCAAGCGTGAGCATTCTGGCATAAAATGGCTGCCATGCATCACCCAGGTGGGTGCTACACATTGGTGGTGGTCCAGGTGAGTTTCCCCCCTTCACTCTGAAGTGCTTTGAGTATTCATGATTAGGCGCTATATAAATATAATCCATTATTATTATTATTACTAACACACCACAGGACTCTGTTGCCCACCGGCTGCTAACAGCTAACTAGCTAGCCCAGTGTTTCCCACACATAGACTAATTAGGGCCGGCCGCCACACATTGCGTTTGGTGTATTTTTAATTATTATTTTTTTTATGCTATTTCAATCACGCAGCGTATTCGTTCAGCTGCATTTCCTTTCCCTGCTCTCCCTCCGTCTCTGTCACTCATGCGTCTCACATACATACATACACACACAGACACACACACATTTGTACAGCTATACTTGTGAGGACTTTCAGTGACATAATGCATTCCCCAGCCCCTAACCCTAACCCTAACCATCACAACTATGTACCAAACCGCAACCCTTACCCTAAACCTAACCTAATCCTAATTCTAACCCAAACCCTAAACCAAGTCTTAATCCTCAAACAACCCTTTGAAGGTGTCTTGAAAAGTGAGGACCGGCCAAAATGGCCTCACTTTCCAAAAATGTCCTCACTCCCAAGGTCTAAAACACAAACTGGTCCTCACAAAGACGGTAAAAAGATTATTATGGTAAAGATAATAATAGTAAAAAGACTAATAATAATTATAGAAATACCTGCTGAAAGCTACAAGGAAGATCTCTGTTCTATCGTCCCTGGGATGACGGGACGCCATTAGTCTCGAGCCCTGCCCCAACACAACACAGGCATCCTGCAGGACACACTGTCAGTCTATCATCCCAAAATATCGGCGCCAGTGAGCTGTGGCAATAAGCTTTATGCAAGCCAATTACCAGAATCCCCAATATGCCAAAAAGCAACTTTCACACATTTAACATTTCTATCCCCTTTCCCTTTCCAAAAAGCTGTTGTCACAGCACATTTGCTCCCACTTAGCACTCCACATTCACATAGAGACAGTGAAATCCTTGTTGTTCAGAGTGATTAACAGTAGGGGAAGGGGGAAAAAAAATCCTAAAAAATGGCTGCCTTCCAAAAGACATTTGTCTTCATTTGTCAAAGGTGAGCCACTGCAGGGTAGTTTGACTCTGAAAGCAGCAAGTTGGCTCAGTATTGACGAGTCAATCAGCAAAGGTCAGCAGGTTTAGGGGAAGTGGGACACCTGAGCGGGACTTAATCTCCTTCGTCCTTTAAGTGAAGGATTTTGGATGAATAAGCAGGTGCTGGAAAGCTATTACCTACCCACCTCCCCGATTTGTCATCAGCCAAGGGCAGAAGGGCCTGGAGAAATGCCAACTGCGTTCATGAACACACACACACTCACACTTGCAGTAAAGCCAGAAGTTGGCACCTGCCATTTTGACTCTCTGATAGGCATCTAATGTAACCTCCCTCTGCTCCTTTACCTCTCCTCTCCTACTCACACCCTCTCCCCAGAGACATGAACAAATCAAAGTAATGGGTGCACAGCTGCAGCCTGTGTCCTCTGCTGGATAGTTGACATAATTGTCCCCCTCTCTACCGCTAATGGAGACAGCATGCACATCTGACATCCACATAAGTGCACAAATTCCCTAAGTGACATGACAGTGTTTACGACTCCACAGGCCTCAAGAGTGTTGGAAGTTTCCAAATTTGTAGTCAATTGAACAGTAGTTTACAGATGATTGCACTGTGTTCGGTAACATCTATGAGATGTCTGAATTTATGAGGCAAGGCAAAGAATGTTCAGACATTCAAGCGTCTGAAAGAGGGTTATAAATTAAGCAGCGTTCAGAAAGGCAGTCCACATTTGAGAAAGTTGTGGATTTTATGAATTGGTATAATCAATTACAGAGACGTTGAATGTGAAATAATGTGACTGGCCAAGATTTTACAACATTCAAAACTTGGGACTTGGAGGAACAGAAAAGGATGACGTGTGTTTTTTTTTTAAAACCAAAATGTTCCAAGTGAAATGTGACAGCAGGAGGGATCTCATCAAGTGTCTCCATCATGGCTGCCAGTGGCAAAAAGTTAATAAAAACATGGGTTCACCTCTGTATGACTTCCACGGCTCACTTGAACTGCTAGACAAACAGTTTCTATACAAACAGTTTCTTGGCTGTCACAGATGTGGAGGTCAGGAGAGCCAGGGTCAAAATGAGAGTCTGCAGAGAGGGTTCGTTTTCCACTTGTCAGTCTAACCGTGGTGATGTCAGTTCATTCCCAGTGGATAAAACCTACACTTTAACTTATCAACAGTCCCAAGAATAATAGTAACAGATCACACCACGGAAGGGCAAACATCAGGACAATGAAGCATTGTATGATCTTGGCAATCAACCTATAAAAATCATTCTTTTCTGATTTTGTTACAGTGCCCAATAAAACCCCAAATCCTCAAATTTCCTACAGTTCAATGTTGATGTTTTGAGTTGAACTTGAATTTAGAAACATTCTTGTGGTAGCTATGCTCTTCAGCACAACAGAAAATCCACTTTCCATTTATTCTTTTATACACCTCAGCTACTAACACAGTCTAGCTTTGAGCTAAAATGCTCAAAATGACAATGGGCCTTTTCTCAAACTTGTGTTCTTGTGTCCTTGTGAAACGTCACATTTTGCAGCCAAAGTCTGTCCCAGTACAAAAGTTTGCATATCTCCACAAGAACACAAGTCTGTTCTTTGCACTCTTCGGTTTGAGAAACGTCCAATGCTAACATGCTGATATTTAGCAGGTATAATGTTTACCCCGTTCACAATCTTAGTTTAGCGTGTTAGCATGCTAACATTTGCTAATTAGCACTAAACACAAAGTACAGCTGAAGCTGATGTGAATGTCATTAATTTTGCAGGTATTTGGTCCAAAAATTATTTGACAAATCAAAACCTTGGCCTGATGGTAGCGCTAGATTCATTCTCTGGGCACTATCAATATCTGTACAGAACTTCATGGCAATCCAACCAGTAGTTGTTGAGATATTTCAGTCTCAACCAAAGTGGTGGACTGCCTGACCGAGAGACAGACGGATGTTGCAATCGCTAGAGCGAAAACATAACACACAAAGCCTTCACGTTTCAGTAAATTAATAATTATAGGGGTGTAAGCAGAATGTGTATTCGTCCCAAACTGTTCAGTGCAGGACGTTCTATTAGGTATGCGACTTCCTCAGATCTGTATGCCCTGTGACCCAAACTATTACTGTCAAAATAGTCTATTTATGTTGACTACTCACACCTGCGGAACAGAAATTCTACAGTGCGAGTTTTACCTGGAACGTTTTGGCAGCACACCCGGTGTTGTCTATCAGCTGTAGCACGATAGTCTGCTTAGCTCGGTTTGTCAGGTTAGTCAAGCTCACATAGCGTCGCTGCCTCCAAATGAGAAACACAAATGAGAGACCAGAGCTGGAGGATCCTCCCGTGACATTTAGATCCACTGTGTGGAAGCATTACGGTTCCCGGTTAGTTCCGATGTGCAACTATGAGCGTTAAACTGTATGCCGGCATTGTTCAACTGAAGTCAGGTATGTTTGTGGAAACACTTCAAACGTGCCATTGACGAAAGGCATCACCTGCATGTGTTGATTAGCGTAACGAGATGGCGTTCAGGCAGATTCGGACAGTGCCAAATCAATAACCAATGCTATAGGACTATTTAACGCTGCAGATATGCAGTGACGTTGATAGATTTTCCACTGGCCAAGTGGGGCTCACAGGTGGTCATTGAGTGGGTACCAGGGAAATTGGGATTTTAGAAAATTTTGCTCAGCTTTCAAGTTTCATCAGGAGTCACCATCAAACACATCATGTTCAATTAGGAAAGTAATTTAAAAACATGCACACCAAGGTAAACCATTTACTAGATACTGCCATTAGAAACTGAGTACAATTAGCTGATAATTAGCCGCTGTCAGAAATCAATACAAATTATTAAACTTTAAACCATTAATCAAACCAATGACTACCTGCAGTCAACTTCAGACAACCTTATCGTACTTTGGCAGTTGCCTAGTGTTTCTGTAGTGGTGAAAAAATCTTAAAAATATAGGCTACATACAGTATTAGCAGTTTGAATTAAACTGAAGCTCCCCGCATGCTCCGGGCTAACTACTACGCCAAACTCCCTTTAAGAAATATGACATATTAACAAATCCTTACTGTCTGCAAAAACACATGCCTCTAGGAAAGACAAAAGGTGTCATATGTCAGCAGTCTTCAGGTCAATTTGGTATCAATCACATTTTGGAGTTTGCGCCTCAACTTTCTAGCAGCGTCCGTTCAGCTGATCTATTTCAGTGGGAGAAGACTGTGAGAATGAGAGGCGAACATTTCAAAAATGAAGATTTCTCACTAAAATATGCTGAGTTCAACACCGACTAAAAACACTATTATTTCACTGTCTATCGTGTGGGAGAGTTTTTTCGGTCGTTACCAAAGTAACTACCCGGTTTGCTGCTTCCCGTTTAGTGCTAGAGCAATACAGTGTATGCGCAGACGGTAAAAAACAGTTTTTTGACAGTGAGGTTTCTTTTGTTTACTTCTATGATTACAACACGAAGTTGTTGTTCACAATGTAAGTTATCATTATCAGGGGAAAATATGGTGCGTCCCCTGGACACATCAACAGTGAGTTTACTGTGTTCTTTCAGATTTTAACGCATCAGACACGCAGGACGCGCACATAGCTACATCACTGGATATGAGACCATACTCGACGTACAGAACAAAGAATTTAAGCATTATGGTTAAAGTGCTTGAGCCCCGCTACAACTTGCCTTCATGTGTGCATTTCAGTTAGTCTGTTGTGTTGCTCTGTAGAAACGAAAACCAAGGTACATACCGAACCGTGAATTATGTGTACCCCTAATTACTGATATAACCTTCAATGTGAATATTCCTTTACTGAATCAGTATTATTTTTATTATTCCCTTTTTAATAATAATACTAGTACCCCATCTATCCATCCGTCCATCCACTAGTACCTCCTTATCTTATTCTCTTTTTATCTTATGTCTTCTTATTCTATGCTTTTGTCACGTATGAGCTTTGCTTTTTTTGTTTATTTCTTTGTTATTGGCACACTGAGTCTACGCCTCTTGTTTGAAAGGTGCTATATAAATAAACTTGACGACTCATTTTTGAAGTAACTGATAAAAATCAAAGACAATAAGACTTTCAAGACTGTTCTACTTCTTATTTCTCACGCACTTTCTTTGAAGTGACAAGAACACAGCGATAGGTTTAATACCTGAAAGCATACACAAGTCTCCCATTAGCTTCCTATGGAACAAGCGCTCATTGGATAAGAGACAGAAACCGCTGAATAAATTAGCAATGTTGCCAAAGCAATATCTATAATTACGACAAGGTGCCAGTGGAGAATGAACCCTGAGCTTGACTCCTTCTGCCAAGCAATTAAGATTGTGGCAGACAAATCACTGTGTCAGAGGTTTGACTGAAGACGGGGCCAGACGCCCAGCTGAAGATGTTATGGCTTTCAAGCTGAGCGGATTTTACTGCGCTGACAAAATAGTTTTGTCAGCCACTTTTGTTTGTTTTACAGATTAAGCCGTTTAGTATCACTTAGCATACTCCAGTGGCAGATGTTTGTGATTAGAAGGCAAATTTATGTGGAATGTTGTAGAATGCAAACATTAGCAGTCATGAGCCAGGAAATTAGGTGTAGAAAATGGATGTTAAGTGCGGTTTAGTTTAGTTTAGTTAAGTTTATTATTTATTTGACAGAGACCATGTGCAAATACATTAATCTAACAAAAGAAAAGATGCTTTACACCAGATATAGCTACAGCTAATTTCCATCTGCAACTGTCCTTTTGGTCACTTCAACTGTCTTTTCTTTGCCTAAAAGTACCCGAACTCGAGAAGGACTATTTAGGATTAGTTTCTTCCGTCGTTTACGTGTTCTCTTAAAATGTTATTGTTATGCTATTGAGTTTTGACAAAGGACTTGATGTTTGTTCATTTTCAATTAAATGGTAAAATGGTAAATGGACTGCATTTATATAGCGCTTTACAATATTGCCTCTCATTCACCCATTCACACTCACATTCACACTCTGATGGCGGCGGTGTGTGAAGTTGAATTAGATAAAAGAAAAGGAGTTTGCAATGTACAAAGGAAAACTTTTGTTGAATTTTCAGATTCTATTTTGGGATCTAACTCCATGCTGCATGAAAATGGGTGTAACGTGTATCATGCAGATGTTCCTATTTAGTACTAAACTAAACTCAAATAGCAGTTGAAACTATTTGAAAAGAGTATATGATAAATAATGGAGGATTTGAAGGCTCTACGCACTTGAGGTCTACCAACACAGGTGTCTTTACTTTCTGGCTGACTAGACCTCTTCTCAGGACTGTGTGGTCATGTGCAGACTGCTTAACTGACATCTCCCTCACTCTTGTGCATCAACTTACACCTTCTCCTTCTTAAGACCTGGTCACACCAGGTCCACGAAATCAATTAATTCATCAAAGGAATCGCCACAATCAGAGGTTAAGTTAATCCGTGCGAATGCTCCACATTTGGTCACGGCATAGCTCCACCGAACGTCAACCTGAGCAGAGGTGTTATCGGGCAGATTAACTGAAACACCTGTGTGGGAATTCAGAGCCTTTAAGTTAAGGTATGTGCCACTGATTGAGCTCCAAACCAGTATGCCAAGAGCTAAAAAATACTTACACGCATTGTACTTGGACTGTGATTAAAGCAGCAACATCATTGCAAATAATGAAAGAATGACCTGCGTAATCAAAAGTGTTGCACTCTCATCATAGAGATTGACAAACAGCACAAATACAAACACTGAGCATCTTTCTCTGCAAGCAGGTAGATCTTCATTTTCTTTCCTTTTTTTTTTTTTTTAAAAAATAAACCATGTTAGAGGTTTATTAACCTTCCAATAACCTTGAGCAGGTTCTATTTAGTGTATTTTCTGTTTACGGTATATTTACAGAAATCACTTTGTTTTAAACTCTCTGTTCACGCACAGCTGCACTTGAATCTCCTTCCTCGGGAAAGAAAACCAGATAAGATCAAACAGGACCAAATATATCACTAGCATAAGCTGATCATAGAGCTGGACACAAACCATGTTGTGTACAACACTAACTGCAATCAAGCACGGCTTCCTTTGAAACACCCCTTAACGAATAGAAAGAAACTTCCTAAATTACATTTAGATATGCTCAGTGAAGCATACTTGAGTTTTGTTCAAATAACCACACACTTGCCTTTAATGGAGACAGGAGTGCAGATGAATAAGTAGTTGCTTGAATAAATAAATGAATAATGCAAAAGTTAAAAAGCACACAGAGACAAATACTGTATGGGCTCATACAGGCGAGGATACACATCTTAAGATCAGCTCAGTGTGAGTGTGTACGTGTGCATGTATGCGTGTAAATATTATATGCGTAGCTATTGATATTAAATTTAATAAGGGATTTATATTTCAGATAGAGAGCATGTCTTCAGTAAAATGTGTTGATCCACAAACCACAATTTCCTCTGTTAAGTGTTAAACATAATGTAAACCTCAGAATAAACTGTAAAAGTCTTCAGGCACTCTGCCTAATTGGTCCCTCTACGATATTTTCTTACAGATCCCTTGAAAATTTGTTGATATTAATATTTTATGAGCGAGATTTTGCAAACTCTGGCCAACTTTTGAAAATAAATGAGCTGAGATGAGGTTCCTTACGATCCCCTGCCAGCATTCGCAGCTAATATACTGCAGTATATATCACTAGTATGACCTATATATTTTGTGTGTGTATAGTTTGGGTGGATGAGCATTATACTTCAGTATGCGTGTGTGTCTATTTCTAAGCAGTCCTTGAATAAACTCCCTGAGATGTCCTTTTAACTGCGCATTGCTCAGGGAGGGAAAGATTTAAACTCAGATAGTTTTACAAAGATCAATGAAAGGCAAGTTCATGCTCCCCTGGTGACAGAAATAAGGGATTCATATTATGTATGCACAGCCTGTCCTCTCTCAAAACTCCTGTGGTGGAAAAGACCAGCCTCACCGGCTTGAAGTGGGAAATAGGCAGCTGTATGGGGACAAGAAACTAGAAACCTGTTTGATCTTTACAGAGTAGATCACTCAAATCATTAAACATTAAAACAGAGTAAGAGAAAGTCAAGATCTTGTCTTGTATTAGTATTCTTCATTGCCAGAGGTAGATTCTTTCCCTGCGTATCCACTTTAATATTAATATGACTTTGGAAGGTTGATTTTGTCCAACCTTAATATAAAATCTGAACCAAAACAGACAAGTGTCTTCTAATATTACTAATGTATTTAGGCGCCATGGTGATTTAATTTACCTCAATCCAGGGCACTATTCTAGTAGTTTTCACCACTTTACAGTGATCAATAGCAGTTTAGAATTTAAGGCGACTTTCTGCAGAAACACAATATGAGGAAAGCCATTGTTCGAGGTTATTCACCATCTGCATGGCCATTTCAGGTTTCTTTTATCAATAATCTGTGAGAATCCAAAGATGAAGGTGTGCCTGTCAGCGCACATAGCTGTCGTCAGGCATGATAAGCTCAACTCGCGGCACCTCTGGTAACAATGAAGCCATTCAGAGTTGCTTCTAAAATTACCAACATCATGAGGCAATTATCAATTTCCTGACAACCTCAGATGAAACACGCATCATCCAGAGAGGAATTATAACTGGTGATAATAAAAAAAACACCGTTTTAAGTCAGATTACATTCAGTGTGAAACTGAGGGTTTTTTTTATTTTTGACACAGATATGATTTGGCCATTTTATACAGACCAAGATAACCAACCAGCATTTAAAGAAACACTGATGTGAAACCCAAACATTGGTTTATTGGAACCTGGGTTTTATTTTCGTAGCTTTACCTGTTGGTTTTGTAAGGTTAAGATAAGTGTACTTTCCAATCCTTGGAACTCAGCAACTCTAAAAATAGGTCCAATGGGGCAACAATGTCAGACGATCAAGCAGGCTATAAACAAACTCTCAAGTTAGTCAAACTTATCTGGAAGAGAAACCGAAAGCTAACGGTAGAATTACAAGCCAAACTGTCTGTTGTACACATCCATCGCAGATTTCCTGGTTAAACATTGACCTACTGTTCTTGCCATAGTTGTGCACGCTCAGTTTTGCTGCACAATTAGACATCATTAGCGACATTATGTGTACACTTACTTTTGGTTTTACCTCAGAATAAAGTTGCCCCTTTGAACCCATTTTTTATGTCGCCATAATCGGAGTTACTCAGCATTTACTTTGGTGAGTACAATGTTATCATAACTGACAAAATGTAATTTGTAATAGACAATTGAATCACGCCTCTGCAGTTACACCTGATATTTACATGCATTATCGTAGCCAGCAGTCTTCCCACATCAGGATTGGGGCTTGCTTTTGAGCAAGAAGAATAGATAAGATGCAGGTCTCTCTTTTATCAAGAAGATCAGCATGTAGGTGACATTACGAGGTGACGTTCAATTAAAGGTTACAAAGTTCAGAGGTTACTGTACAACATGTACTTTTCCTTTACTGCACAAGGGGTCAACTCTCTAGTGGGAGGTGCAGTGAATTGAAATAACACAGTGACATTTCTACCCCCAAGGGCAGGCACACCATCTCAAAAATGTAAACGCTGTATGGACAGCAGTTACATGTGGATGATATTATTTGTGTCAGACTAGAGGTCGTCTGGCAGACCTTATCAATTTCTGATTGCAGAGGGAATTTCAATCTTTCACTGGCACATGTAGTTCCTGATCCAGATCAGATAACCAGCTACATGGGGTCAAATGTTTCTTAACTATTCTGCTTTCTCTGTTTTTACATTGTATGACCAACTTAAGAATGTTGTTACGGCAAACATCCAAACATATTTTGGAAAAATATATTGAAATGTTTCAGTAATGATTACGAGTGATCATCAAGGTAAAAAAGAGACACAAATGTGGGAGATGGAGGAAGGAAATCTGCATTAGAAATGGAAGAAAGCCAGGAGGGGGAAAAAATAGCAACTCAGGGGGCAAAGAAAGCATAAACACAGGAAATTATTCATAGACTGAAAGTTGTGTTATTCGCAGGCTTGGCACAAACACCGAACGAACACAACTGAACACTCTCACACACACACACGCATACAGTACACACTTGCTTGGCTTTGTGCACCATGTTCGGGAGACACATCTCCAGAGTGTGGTGCAGTCTTCCACTCTGCTCAATATTGCATGAGCCTCCACTAAAGTTGAACCCTGCCTTTTGTTTTAGTTAAGCAGCAAAATAAATAGAGCATAGCCACGGCATCATAGGGACAATTAAATAAACAGCAGCACGGGGTTTTAGGAAACACTGTCGTGCTAATCACTCGCTGCACTGAGAGCAGTGTGCTGTGGTACAATTAAATCCCAGCCATTTATTAAACTGTAAACTAAAGCCTGGGAAAAAGGAGATGGGGATTAGGGAAATATTTTCTTTCTAAATGTGTAACATGGGCACTGAGCATGCATCACTGTAAAATGGCAAAGAGATTGTGTAGGTGTGTGTGTGTGTGTGTGTGTGTGTGTGTGTGAGTGAGAGAGAGAGAGAGAGAAAGAGATGAAGGCACTGCTCAAGCTCAAGACTTTAAAACAGCACAAGGGATATTTGAAATAATAACTGATGCAAAACAGCGGATTTGAAAGGGGATTTATTCAGTTCTGCATCACAACTGGTGAGTCAGCCTTTATTCCATAAACCAAAGCTTATCTGTCTGTTAGGATGGGCATGATAATACTGTACTGAAGAATATACAGGATTGGCAGGATTGGAGAGACGGTGAATTCACACACACATCCATTTTATGTGGGCATGCCATGGTCACATTTTTCTCCGCAGGCATACATATACTGCATGTAGCAAACTAGGAGCTAGCATGATAAAATGGAACGTATCTTATCATTTGTGATATGATTATAGCTGACCTGTTTTGAATGGGAGCATAATGTGCACAGTGCTCGGAAATCACATTAGACAGCAGAGAAAATGATGAAAGAGACCACCAGCCATTAGCAACTAACCCACTCATTTGGCAATCGACTATGTACTGTAATGTGATGGAATACAATGGCGTAAAGCGGTGGAAGGGCTGCCAGGGCACCAATGCTAATGTCAGCACATTAACATGCTCACAATGACAATGCTAACACAATAATGTGAGGCAGGTATAATGTTTACCATGTTAACCCTCTTGGTTTTACGTGTTAGCATGCTAACATTTGCTAATTAGCACTAAAAACAAAGTACAGCTGAGGCTGATGGGAAAGTTAATAATGTTTCAGGTATTTGTTCAGAAACTAAAGTGCTGGACTAACTGAAACTTTGACCTTATGAAGGTGCTAGATGAAACGTCGGGGGAATCACAGTGTTTAAAATGTACCCAGAGGTGAACAGGAGTGTCTGTACTAGATTTTGTGACAATACATCCAATAGCTGTTTCTGACATTTCCCCCAAAACCACAAATGTCAATCTCATGGAGGCGCTAGAGGAAAAGTCAGTAGGGTACATCATCTGGGGACCATGAATGTCTGTCGCTAGCATGGCTGAAAAGATGATTGTAGTGACAGGGGGAGACACAAGCACTTAATACACAATTATTGGTGACACCTACTTATTAAGCCCTGTGACGAGTTGGCCACTGTCCAGGGTGTACCCCGCCTAAAGCCCAATTTCACTGGGATAGGCTCCAGTCACCCGCGACCCATAAACGGGAACAAGCGGTAGAAAATGACTGACTGACTGACTGACCTACTTATTAAAAAGTGAGGCTGCGTTCTTGCACTGTTTTTATACAAAAAACAATACTGTGTCAATCAGGTCTTCCGAAAGTGTCCTCAATTAAAGTGATGCCAGGGAATGTGTCTTTGGATTGCTACTCCGACAAGTGACAACACTCCACCACAATTAGCCATCCATTCACTCAAATATATATTGTTTCTATTATTTGATTGTATTTGCTTCAAAGCAGATGCAACAAGTACATAATTATGGCTGTAATTAAGCAGCAAAAAAACACAAGCCCTGCCACATGAGCACCTTTGAAACAATCAGTGCTCGATTCATTAGCATCTGCTGTAAGCTTATTAATCATCTAACAGGCAATTAGCAAGCTGTTACCATTGGCGGCTGGTATGTAAATATATTCCTGGGTTAATTTCTTCCTCAGATAATAAAGGAAACATTATGAAAATGAGCTCTGCCACTATGTAAATGATCTATGCCGTTAATTGCACTGCACTGTTTCAACTTGGATCGGCAAATGGCAGTGCAATGGGCTGGCACAGAGGTTATATGCCAGGCTGCAGGGGGAATGAAACTGGTAGGCATCACGCTGCAGCCTGCATGACAATTTATGGGGTGTTCAAATGCCTTCCGCCAGCCCTTCTGTCAAATAGATAATAAACCTTGGCTAGCAGAGGTGGGCCCAGAGGGACTGGCCATGTGTGAAAGAGTGGGGAAATAAAAGCAATGTATGGAGAAAGAGAAGACTGCGTGTTTCCAGTCCTCATACGCACCAAATGAGTTCACTCCACATACTCACAACACCAGCACACATTACACCCAAGATAGTTATTGGGAAAATGACAAAAACAGCAAAAAAATTCCTAACCGTGGTAACTCACACAAATACGCCCTATTTTCCATTAGCAAATTACTCTTCACTGAACATGTGCACATGTCCCATGCCATGGCTACACTAACAGGATATCAAGTCATGCTGAGAGCATTTTCTGGCAATCTACTGCTGAATTCACAGCACAACAGCACTAATGACACTCGGGCCCGACATCTATCATGGCAATGTTCATAAAGCCTGTGCCAACATGTAGCTTCCCTTCGGCCCTTAGTGCTAATCTATGCAGTGCAGGCGCGGAGAAGCCATTACAGCTCTGAATACATGATGAGGCTCAGCTAATACTCCTCTCCACACCGGGGGGAGGTTGGAGGACGAGAGGCAAGATAATTGAGGCCAGGAGGCAGATTGTGATCTATTGACATTAAGCTAGGGCTCTTAATCTGACAGTTGTCCCCTCAGAGATGTTGACAGACAGCTGGGTGGGCAGCCACAGCCTTTTGCATGGATGCACGCCACGTAGCCATGATTGTAATAATCACAAGCGCGCCGCCCGGTGTCAGTTGTCTTTCTGTTTAACATGAATACATCCGGAGATTATACATCTCAAAACAAAAGACAAACTAATGAACAAAAACCTTCGCATCTGTATTAGCTTTCAGTGCTATACGGATGAGTAAAAATGTGCTCTTAAGCTCAAAACTCTTACTGGAAAATGCACAGAAAATGCTTGTCTCTTACATTATACTTCCAAAATCCCAGGATCCCAGACAACGTTATGGCACTGAGTAATTACTAGGCCTGTGACTTTTTATTCAAAATTTGAACTTTTGTTTGTAACTGTAATGACCTGTTTCAATTCAAAATGTACCGTTCATAAGCGTAACAGACCGTTTTGACATAGTTTGCCTTGTGGTCCAGCAGAGGCTGTTCTTAAAATTCACTATCAGCTTGACCTATTGCATACCCCATTGACCTACCATTAAACTAAGCTAATAAATAAAATTGGAGACATACGCTAGCGAGCAAAGTTGTGTTTTGATAATCACAACATCGCAGCATCTGAGAAGCGATGTGTGGATGTGTTGTGGGTTAGACAGAAAACCTAAAAATAGGGCCTTTCCCTGACTTTGTGACAAGCTGCTGCCTTACTCAACATCGACAACACATGTGAGGACTCACTTGCTAGCTTGCCACCTAAGTGAGGCAACTGCAACAAGTGGAGCAACGTCAACTGTACAACCTCGACTGACTGCCTACTTTTCATCACACGCAGGACCCTCGCCAGAAGCTCAGAAAAACGTCTTCATCGATAAGATAGCAAGATTTATATCCAAGGACATGGTGCCAGTTTCCTTACTCTCCATTACTGTATATTGAATCATCTCTATATATCCACAGTTTAATTGATAATGAAAATAATCACTAGTTGCAGCCGTATTCCACTCTGCTCTGGGAAATTGTAACAGGCATTTGTAACTTTTTTCTGACATTTTATGGACCAAACAATTAATCAAGAAAATTAACAAATCAATCGATAATGAAAGTAATTTTTGGTTGCAGGCCTACATTTGAATAAAGGCCATACTGTAATGAAATGCCTCTATCATACTCTACATACACACTGGCTACTGATCAACCACACTGCACACACACACACACACACATACACACACACACACGCACTGCTCTGTGAAAGAAAAAAACACACACAAACCGTTCTCCTGTCTGTGGTGTGCAGCCAATTAGATTACGTCAATGAGTCACATGCTAAACGGCTTCACCACTTAAGCGTTCCCCAATGGCAGCCATTTTTTCCACTGTCTTGGGTGCGTCGGGCAGTGATGTGTGGCCCCCATCAGCAGCAACACAGAGCCCTTGTATATTTAAATATGCGTGACTACAGGGCATGTTATTCTCCCCACATGTTCTCTGGTCTGCCTGTAGAGTGTACTGATTTATTGACGCTCAGTGACATGGGGAGGAGATAGCAGATAGCGTAGCGGGAATCCAATGCACCACAACTGATGTGAAAAGCAGCCCAGCGTCTGAAATCATTTGCAGTTGCACTCTCAAGGCCCCGGTGATTTAAAGAGACATACTTCAGAGGGCCTCGGTGCCTGGCAGGGAAATGTAGTCACATCACATTAGAACCAAAGACTTGCAAATAAATGCTGGGCCAGTGGAATCAATCCAGGCACATCACTGTTTCAAGGTTTCATTCTGAGTCCAAGATACTTCATAGTGGGCTATTGAGTTTCATTTTGCACAGCCCTCACGCCTACATCACAGCGTGTTTGAACATCATTTAATGGCACGAGTACCTTGAACTGTCAGGCTGAACCAGTCCACAGAAAAAAATACCCACGTATCTAAAAACAGGCTCATTTGTGACAGCCACATTGACGGAAACTTCAACCTCGCCTTTTAAAATCCTCTACCGTGCAATCAATGTGGAGTTTGAGTAATGCCAGGCCCATTAGAGCCAACCAAATTGCTGCGGGAGGCAAGGAAAGAGTGTCATCTATTGTGGGAAACGATTGCTTAATATAGCAGCAGGGGCTTGAAGGAGTGCTTACCAGAGCACAATCCACTAAAATCAATAGCAACAGTCAGGCTATATTGTTTCAAACGAGGAAAAAGTGCGGCTACGATAAAAAGCACTCAATATTGGTGTCTGGGCTGGTGAGACGCTGAGTCAGGAGTCAGGAGTAAGTAATGCAGTACTGGAGGGAGGAAAGGAGGGATGAAGGGGGAGAAACACTGTGAGCAAGCTCCATCCATCCTGAAGGTCAGTAAACTTCTCAGGTTATAAACATTACAGATTTCATCCACCCCACCCATCTATTTTCTATTATAAAATGAATGCTCATGTTTTGAATTATTTTAAATTGTATTTACATATTCTCAATTTAGATGGGCAGGTTGACATGAAATACTGTAGCATCATAGGAACCCCCAATGACAGGAATAGAGCATTACATGTAACGCAGGGGGGACATCTTTCTAATGTCTTGGATATTGTTTATGTCAAAGTGTTGAAATAAAAGTCAGACACTTAATACAGTTTATTCTATTAACAACTGCAACCCAGTCTGTCTTGACGAGCGGGTGTGCCTGCAGTCACTGCCGTGTGATGTGTTGGTTTTTTTTGGCATTTTAAAGAAGTACTTATCCTCTGCCTTAAGGTTGTCTGGGATTTTGAAGAACAATGCGAGACAGGAGCAATTAGCCTCTAACTCATCGCTACAGTAATCCCTTCCCAATGTCATAAATTAGCCCAAGAAAGCCCAGAAAATGTGATTAATTTTTATCCCATCTGTCTCCACCACTGGTTTAGTCCATGAGAGTCTCTCTGTATGAATCAGTTTTGGATATACATAGAATCTAAATTTCAAACAAGTCTGTATATGTAAATTAAAACATAGGTCGTTTGTCAGTGCCTTTAACAACAACCCATATGACCCATATGATATCCAAAAACAACTCATATGAGAATTTTGCCGTCCCTATGGTTGAAGGATGCAAAAACCTGCATTTTGATTTTTCGGAGCGAAATATGTCACACTCTAGTTGTTAACTGCTAATGTTCAGAGTCTTGTCGCTAACTTCTTTCTGTCTGCTGTTTGCTTCTGGACAGGTTGTGTGCAGTTGGTTTACCAGCGCTTTTTCACTTAAAACAGCTGTGTGTGGAAACAAGGTTGATGAGAGGAGTGAGACTGAACCTAAACTGTAAAAACCAAAACAATGAGCTGAAGTGACCCCTTTCACATTACACAGTAATTTGACTCATCGTTAGTACAAAAATATTGATTAGAGCAGCTTTAAGCTTAAGCAATTAAATCCACTTGTCTATGGTTAGGTTAAGATTGTGGTCATGGTTAAAAGAAATCGACACTGACTGCTGGAAGAACGTGGGACGCTAACTGCAGTCTATATTCCAGGTTTCCAACCAAACGTAGCGCAAATTTCAGAAAATTGGCAAAAAAAAATACGAGTTCTTGCGAGTTTCCAGCCACTTTTGTTGCAAATATTAGTTAGTTCATCGAGATAAGCAGTGGGTGCCACTAATGCTCCAGTTAGGTGCCATTATACTGTACCACTGTAGAAGAAGAGGGTGCAATGAGATGACATTGTTAAAAGAGCGCCAGTCAAACCTCAAATGATGGGGAAAAAATGTAGATAACATGATGGAAATAAGGAATTTATGTTTGTTTAATATATTAATTTGTGGTAGGTTATAGTCCCCTCCTCGCTCCACACAGATCTGACGTTTTTATCATGCTTCATCTCTCCAGTGAACCAGAAGCTTCAGTGGACGTTTCAGTCACATGCTTCAAATACGTCATGATTTATTGACTGAATCTGTTTCCATCGCACTTTGTTGCATTTTCGTTTTATCCATTCACCAACTTTTTCACCTCCCCCAAGCATAAAAATGTTTTTGGGATACGGTGAGATGACAACTTATGGCATTTTTAAACATTTAGGTTTTTTTAATACGCAAATTGAAAGTGTGTATAAAAATAGGCAGATGGAAACCCACCTATTGGCGACCTGGCGTTCTCCTTAAGAGGTTTTGCTGTAAGATACGCTACTTCATAATTCGCTACTGAAAGAGACCAACTATTGCTAGCACAACCACAAGAAGTTGCTTTTCAGAAAAACGTAAACATATGTTGTTTACAATATTTAAACAATCAATTATAGCAACAACAGTTGCTCCAGCAGAATTCAAGCCCGAACCTTCAGTTGTTTTAGTCTAATTTATCAATATTTCACTCCAATATTCCTGAGGTATGTTTCTATGAGTCTCCCTCCCATTTCTTTTAGATATACACATGTTGATTATTTCAATGGTAAAAGACTAGAATTCCACCCTCAAACCAGTTTCATTGTGATTCTCTCACCCTGGGCTCACACAGCCTGGCTGGTGTGTTTTGACTGAAGGAGAATGTCTCTTTGAGCTCCAGCCTGGAGTCCAGCTCACCTCATCAGTATGTATGTGCCCTCTTCATCCCCCCACAACAGAGGCGGCAGCATGAGAGAGCGAACGGGATCCCTCAATAAAACAGAGGTGGATGGGGCCTTGTGAAGCCAAATTCCCTTCATTCTGGACCTGATATTTGTTGAGCACAGACAGCAGACTCATCAAAGGCAGGGAACATACCTGCAGGCCTCCCCAGATCTGAGACTAGGCTGCCCTCACTGCTCCCACCATACACATTCACACACACACACACACACACACACACACACACACACACACACATTATATACATCACCTTCAATCCCTTATTTCCTCTGCTGACCCGTCAGAGCAGATCAGGAAAAAGGTTATTAGTGTGCATCATGTATGTGTGTCTTTGTTTACCGATACGTTGCTTCCTGGATGATTCAGTACTACATCCAGAAGTAATGCGAGCCGATCGTCAGGGTGGAGCCTGCTGTTTTTCTTTGGTTACTGCTTACACTTGGTCGTGGGCGTCCGGACTGGAGCTCCTCCTGCCTCAGTGACAGGAGTGATGCAGTCCTGCTGCCTCTGCTGCTGTTAATTATGAATTATGTTAATTATGAATTTCTGCAATTATCGGTAAATCAAATCATTGTCAGTGTGCAACTGTGCAACTTTACACAATTGTTAATAGGGATGGGCGCCAAGAACCGGTACTAAACTGGTACCTGACGAAATATTGATAAGCTCCTGGACAAACAGTGCTGCTATCGGCATTAGGGCTGCACCGAATAATTATTTCTTTATCAATTAATCTAATGATTGTTTCTTCGATTAGCTGATTCATTAATAATTTATCGATTATTCTAACAATTATTTTTTTATTACTCGATTAATGTAACAATTATTTACCCAAAATAAATATCAAAAACTTGACTCATTAACATTTATATATTTTATTCAATCAATTTCTTTTAAAAACAAGCAAATGTAACAAGAAACTAAGTACGTACTGAGGGGCATTATTCTGCAATAAAACATATTTGTCAATTGAAAATATTATAATATTTGAAAGAACACATTATTATATTACCTTAGTTATATTAGGTTATTTCTTATGTCATCATTTTAATTTAAAAGTGTTTACTCACAAACTGCTTTAATCTGCTCACATTCTTTTTTCCTTCAGTTTGCTTTACCACACACACACACACACACACACACACACAGGTTTGCGGCACTATCTTCGTAGGGACCCGTCATTGACATAATGCTTTCCCTAGCCCCTTACCCTAACCCTAACCATCACAACTGAATGCCTAAACCTAACCCTTACCCTAA
>CM022485.1:8876319-8923403 GCA_011952105.1 Coreoperca whiteheadi
CACACACACCTCTGGACTCTGCACACACACGTCGGCCTGTTCTTTCAGTTTCTCTCTCCGCACTGTTTGCTTTCTTCATCAGCACTATCTTTTATAAAATTGCCTATAATAAACAAGTCCCGTTTAGGATTTTTTCCACCCGCGATTCCGTTTTCACAGCAGCAGGTGAGCCGCGTGTGGGAGAGGATTGTTGTTAATCATGTTGCTCATCAAAACGAGCGAAACCAACGTGGAAGCAAAATGGAAATAGGCGCACTTACAAGCTTTTACTAAACAATGGCATAAGTAGCCCCACATAAACAGGAGACTGTGCAGAGCATGTGGGACTGTCAGTAGAACGCACGTGAGGGATAGTGCGAGGGGAGATTGTCCATGCTTTGACCAGGGCGCAGCCATGCTTCATTACTTCTAATTTATGTTCCTAAATAATCCCATAGACATCAGTCAAGCAGCAGCCACAGCTTCGTCAGTGGATAGCAGAAGTCAGACACCCAAGACCAACCAATTCTCCATCTCTAGACGAGCGAACACAACAGAATTTCACAGGGCTGTCGCCAAGTTTGTTGTGAAAGATTTGCTCCTCCTCACTACAGTGGAGTCCAGTTGGTTTAGGTACGCTCGGTAGCCAAAAGCTAGCATAGTATAAATCGCTAACTGCTAGGTAGGTAAGTTTAAACTTAGTGTGAGCTGTCGTGACAACCAGCGAGAACAAATTTTGTATTGCTCACGGTTGTTCATTTTTGCAACTGGAGGGAGATGACCACAGCCCTTAACCCCCAGGTGCCACCCCGCTCATACCTGGTTGGTATGAAGTTGAGAACGAAAACAACATCATCATGTCATGTCTATATTTTTTGCACCGAATCATGGAGAGAAGTATCAATAAGAGTATCGATAAGTATTGGTATGGATAGGCAGTATCAGTACCAATAAATTCCTAACTATACCCGTCCCTACTTGTTAATATTAATGTTCTAGTCCTCTGCGTCTCCCAGAGGTGTTAAATGATTTTATTCATTCCTGTTGAGTAAGAAAACATTCTTGAATGTCATCTGAGTCACTTTCCACTTTCCATCATTGCATCCACTTCAATCATCACCGAGTAATTAATATTTAGCCAGATACTGTAGCTGTACAGTAACAGTGACAGATGTACATTACGTTTCTGAGAGAGAAAAATCAGTGCATAGCCTGAAGGTGCATGACTGCATGCTGCTCACTGTAAGCAGATTAGCAGTAGTTCTGCCGGCGAATGGAGACAGCACTAACAGCATATTAGCCCTGTTGCTTTGTTTACCTCAGGACTCAGCTTTCCTGGAGGCTACTAAATTAGCATTAGCCAGTGCAGCACTATACAATTAAGCCCAGTCTGCTTCATGTCACAGGCAGATCAACACCACGCAAAGTCATGCTAATTGGTTTAGCACTAAGCCTGTTTGAAGTGTGCTAGGTAGTGGCACTGGCTTATGACTGATACACAAATCTGGCCTCATCAAAGGGATGCCCAGGCAGCCTAACCTTCCCTTTAGCCGTACATCAGAGATTGATTCATTCAGGAGCTACTCTACAGTTGATTACTGAGGTTTCTCAATGAGGCAGCAAGATTGTGGCAGAGGACTGCTGGTTCAAAAATCACAGCAGAAGAAATCTGTGTGAGCGACGTGAATGAGAAATACCCTTCCCTCCCTGAACTGCCAAAGTATCTTTAAGCAAGACACAAAACCTCTGATCACTCTGGTGGAGCTACAGTGAGCACTGACAGAAAACAACCTATGCTGAGGTTTTCACCAGTATGAAGCAGGAATGAAATGATCAGCCAGTCAGTAATTTTATTTTGTTGGCATACATTCCAGCAAACCACAGGATATAATGCAGCATGAAATAAATGCACCACATTGTTCAGTTTCAGGCATTGCTCACTTTTTTCCCTTCATTCTGTTAAGATATGTCAGGAAGACTTTCAAGGACTTGAATTTGGATCTGCTTCTGTATGACTGCCTCTTTGCAACCCTCTTCACCTGCCAAATCTGGGTATTACATTCAGCATTTTTCAGGGACGGCAATACATCTGAATTTATTTGAAAGGGATGATGTGTACAGGTGTGAATATGGAGAGAAGAAACTCTTGCTTGATCTCCTCTTGTCTGCCAACAGGCTGACAGCGTCTGCCTTTCCAGGAACATATTAGCATTCCTGCAGCACGCACCAATCCCAGTACTCCTTGTTGGGTCAGAGAAATCAAAGCGGTGCACATCTGAGGAATATCAGAAAGGGGACGCATAGATTAGTGCCCATGGGTTGTATGCTAATTAAAGAATAAGAGGGAAAATGGTGCTTGGCTGCTCTATAAGGATTTGCTGCTGTCAAGTGATTGGCTTCAGGTAATCAATAGGCTCCCTGGGTGGGAGAGGCTGTGGGATGAGACCCTCACTTTTGAATTTTGAATACAAATAAATTAGCTTCACAGCGAAAGAAATTAATTACTGAAATTTTTTTTTTTCCCCAGAAAATCTATGATTAAAGGCTCCTATATAAGATCACTATAAAGGTCATTTGACACTTAACTCTCAAAGCGTAAAAATAAGCGATGCGCAACAGTCAGATCTCTGTCAGATATTTTTAGCCGACAAATCACACCAAAAGCTAAATCCATCACAGCAATTATGGACCATTCTCTCTTCAAGACATTTAATAAACACTCCTCAGTTCAGAAATATAAGTTTCCAAAAATTAGGTAAAACAGGTTCAAGTGTTCATTTATCCCTATTCTTATTGTTGTTGTTTTTCTTGCTGTTATCAAACAAACCTTTTAGTGTATTCTGTATTGCGTGGAACACTTCACTTAATATCTTCAATTGTCTTATTGTGTTTAAATTAGGTTTCTTGCTTTAAGTTTGTGTAAGATTTTCCTGTTTGGGGACTATAAAGATCCGAACTGAACTGCGCGAGCTGATGTTTAATCCAAGCTGTACATACTCCATTCATTTCTTATTAATTTGAGTATAATTCAGTCACAAAAGCTTTATCACAAGTTGCTTATTAGTCGACATTCCCAACTTCTTTAAGTTGTCTTACATGTCCTGAATACATTTATTCCAATTTATTTCTCTGTGAACATGAAATCAAAAAGTAAACAAGCTAAAACAAACCATCTTTGAGGTTATCTTTCATTCCAACAGCCGATATGTACAATACTTGCAGTAACCAATATTTTTATATTTAAAATGAATCAAATGACTGTGTGTATTGTGAAAGTTGTCGCCCGTATTGAAAACAACAACAGATAATCATTACCTGACTGCAGTTCCCTTCAGCTCTATGGAGTGTTTTAGTATCTTTCAGCTCATTGTTTTGGTTTTCCTGTCTGCAACTCATCTGTTATCTAACTGTTAACGCTCACTGCATAGTGGAGCATTTAGCAGCTTAGGCGATATTTCTCTGAGAAGTTGGTGGAGACCAAAAACAGAGCTAAACAGAGAGTGAATATTGGACTTGCATGACTTCAAATGAGACAATGTTGCTCCATATCTCCTACATGTTTCAACAGGCAACTGTTTGCTTTATCAAATTTATGAGGAGTGGCCAAAAAAAATAACTTTACTGTTTTAAGATTTGTATAAAAAAAATAAAAAATCTAAATATTTAAGCAAGTTAAGCAAGGTTGCCTTTTACTTCAATTATCCGACGACTCCAAACAAGGTAATTATAGTGGTAATTATAGTGGTAACCTAAAAATACAATATGCAGACAGTCCAATAACTGTGATGAAAGTAGACAGCTGTGGCAGCCAAACCTGTGGATGATGGCAGGATTGTTTTGTTTACAGACCACCTACTGCAACCTCCCATGTAAGAAATGACCGAATCCTGTCTGCAGGCATAACAAAGCCCTTCAGACACACAAGCCAGTGCCAAGGTAATACGAGGGGAGCAGAAAAAGGACTCCTCATAACCTCTCCCCTCTCCTATTTATCCCACAAACCCCTGCTGTGATCAGTGAACGTGTCCTCAGGGACGCCGACAACAACAGAGCAGGTAATTCTCCTTCACCCCCTCCTGAGTCAATCATGTCCACAGCGCAAAACAAGCCAGTGTCCCAACAGAACTGACCCTGATTTAAACCCAACACTTCAGCCTTTTCTATCCTCCGAAGAAAGGCACTGTTTATTACCTAACGTGCACTGATGGCTCTGCATGAAGGAGGAAATGCCGTGCAAGGCTAGACAGGAGACGAAGGAAAAGGATTAGAGCGTGGGCAAGGATCGGATACGGCCTTATTTACAACTGACAATTTTTTTTTCTGTGGAGAAGCCAACCTTAATTTGCTGCTTAATAACTGACTTCCACCACCATGTTCAAATCCCCCCGAGAGGCTTTTGTGGTTTGCTCGCAAGATGTCTCCGCTGCCTGCCCTGCAAATTAGCCTTTCAGAAAGGCACCTCACCTTCCGGCCACAGCTTGCAACACACAAGGTCTGTTTTTTTTTCTTCTTACTCTGTGCCTTTCTACTTCTATCTGCCAGTAATAACCTTCAACTAACCTTTAAACCACTGTGAATAATTTAAATCCTATTTTCATATCAATGGAGGAGTCAAGCCAGGCAATTATCTTTTATCTGTGTACTTTGCTGTTGGAGCAAAGCATAATAAAGTCTTCCCAGGAGAGAAAGAAACAGAGAGAGAGAGAGTGAGAGAGAGAAAGACAAGGCATAGATGGTGTAGAAAAGCCATAGGCCATAAGGGCTTACTGGAGGAAGATGGGGTAGAAAGTTGATGAGAAAGAAAGACAGCCAGAGAATAGCAAAAAGAATAGAAACGGAGAGTGTGGAAACTTGCGATGCTATCTGGGAGAGTCTAATGAAAAGAATGAATAATTCACTAATGAGCAGCAGATCTGTCATGGAAAAAAACACTGCTTACATCTGCACCGGTTTCCGGGAAGAGGATTTCGCGGGTGCCGCATGTGTGGTTTGGTGGGTGGTGGAAGACAGTAAAGATAAACATGACAAATTGGCAGTTCAATTAGAGACTTTTGGGTCGCTGTTTTCTTGGTGCGTAGCCGATGGCTCCATTCTGTGACGCGCTGCTGTCGAGGCCAGACCCAGACTGTGTTAAAGCTCATTTGTGTGACAGTGATTTAGAGCCACGTAGTAGATGGGTGCATCCCAGGAACAAAACAAAAAAAAAAAGGAAAGGGAGCAAGGAAAAAGAATGTGTAGAAGAAATTCCCCCTGGTACTCATTAAAATTCAGCAGTACAGCAACACCCCCCTCGCTTTGCTCTTCTTTCACCTCCCTCTCTCTTTTTCTCTTTCCTCCGTCTGTTCCAACAGCCATCGTCTCGCCTTGTTGCCTCCCTGCATGCCTCCCTGGACTGTCCATGATCGTTCTGATGAATTCATAAAACGTGCTGCATTCTTGATTGAGATGGAGCAGTGGAGAAAACAAGAGTGATGGAGAGAAGAAAAAAGCAATATCCACAAGCTGAGAGGAGGGGAAGAGAAGGCTGTGGGGGAGGTGAAGAAGGGAATGTGTTTGGGAGTGATGGGATGCAGAGATAACAAGAGAAAGAGGAGCGAGTGTGAGGGGTAGCTGCTATAGGCTTTGCAATATTAATCTATGGTGCAGAGATAAAAGAAAGGTGAACACTGCCAGTGAAGGCAGGATTTTCTTTAGTTGAGAGTGAATGCAGGGAATGTTGCTGAAAGAGCTGCCATTTTTTAACCAAGACCAAACTTTTTTTGACTTGCATCTGCCTGCTTCCCCAGAATCCTTCAAGAGTAGACCAGAGACTGAGCCTAGTAGCAATTGCAGTTATTCAGTGTGCTAACAAATTACTTATAACCAGATTAAGGCAATATTCCCTTTACAAAACAACTTGACTGGGATAGTCAGTTAAATACTGCCATAATTTCAAGCATAGCACAATTAATCAACCTTCAAAAATAAAGTGCGACACTGCTAACATCATACTGATTTACCCTTTCATGAAACATAGTATAAAACCTCAGAAGAAATGAGCAGAATGTCAAATATCTTTTTATAATTACGTTATTAATAATGAGACGCGATGAGTCACAAACATTCTAATTCAGCTCAGGTGACAATGATTAATCGAACACATTGTACATTCGCTTCGTGGGAAATTATTGATAGTAGCATGCTATATTGTCATACTTCTGACTTTTTACAGGTTCGGAAAATTTCGAAAATGCGATTTTGCATCAATAAATGTGATCAGATGAAAAGTTATTTTAAAAAGTATCTCTCCCTCTTCCTGTGGCTGAAATCCACTATTTTATACACACACAAACACTTTTTCCAGCTGCATTTGGATTGACAGCTTGATGAATCCACCCACAGGCAGCCAAGTGGGTGAGGTGTCGGTGGTTCCTGGCGGCTTTGCCATGTTCTGTGTTCATACCCTCATTTTGTGGCACTTATAAGATGTTTCCTGAAACCACACATTCCTCTAGATGTTAAATCACTTATCAAACATTCTAGTTACTGTGAAAATCTGGTTCTTACAAACCATGTAAACACTTTAACCATACATATTTAGAATAATCTATAGTGTTTATATAAACATGCTGAGTGACAGAAGCGCTCAGCGCCACATCTGATTTGTCCAGCCCATCTCCTCTCTGCTACATCAAGCAGCTGCCATGAGCCCAGAGCGATGGCAAGCAGTTTCTGTCAAGCTTATTTTGTCAGAGAATGTGTGTATGTGTGTACAGTATATGCACATGTGTGCTCCATCCCATCCATCTGTTTGCATCTTCTCTGGGTGTAGGAACATAAATCAGCCCATGTGTGTTACATGTTGTGCTGTGTGATGCTGCGCATGTATAATCATATTCACAGATCCTCACATCCATGAGAAGACATAGGAAGTGTGGGGGAAATTATATAACAAGTAAAAGGTCAGTTAAGGCCATGTGAGGTCTGTTCTCTATCCAGGTGTACTTCCAAATGTAGAGATATCCTACAGGAGATGTCGGGCTTCTACAGCTCACGGCAGTTAACTGCAAAGGTTTGCTGTAGGCCCGTCTTTAACGTAAATGACAAGTGTGGTGAGCCAGCGGTAGTCATTAAGTGAGTCCATGCCAGCTTGATTTGATAGGAAGACAGACAATGAATACGAGATAAAACTGTATATGTCTATGTTTAATAAATATTAAATCTACTCTATCAAAGAGAGCACTGTTCCACCAAGTCAATGGTCCAGTACATTCAGTAACAGAACTTTGGAGAACATCTGAGCTCTGTGCTTATATCGCAAAGAGTTAAACAGTTTCAAACTACTAATCCAAAGTCAATGTGATGCTAAAAATGGCCTCCATCGCTTAAATGTGTGCGTCAAAAACAAGATGGTGGGCTATTTATAGTTCAAGAAAGCAAAGGAAATTGCTTCTTCATTGGTAGTTGCACATGCAGTGGGATTGTTTATTTAAGATTAGTTTTTAAAGGTGTGTGTTTCTCCAGAATAAGTACATGTTGTGGCAGCATAAAGAACACCCAGACTTGGCTGAAAACTCATGAATACACAGAAGCACAATTACAAGTAGATTTTTACAAATTGCAGAAAAATAAATGTATCAGCCGTCCACCATCATCAGTGTTTAAGTTAATGTTCTTCATCATATAAATATACAGGATATTCTCTAACAGATACGTAGTGGATGGTACTGCTCATCCACTTATATTGTTGTGTGTTTATATATTTTGTTCTTGTCACGTCAACCATGTTGAAAGAGGGCTTTACAACTGTACTTTTAAGACAAACATTTTGATACATGACAATCAGATTTTGCATATTTCAAGAGGCCAAGATGTATCTTTTTTTTTGTATTTGCTGCCCCTTCACCACCACAACCACCCTCACACACAAAGAGCAGAAAACACATACTCTCCTGTTCCCTCTGGTCGTTTCTCAGCCTTTGAATTACACACACTGACTAATTGACCAACAGCCTGGTGCAGAATCTATCCCCAGAGAGGGACAGCAGCAAGAGAGAGAGAGAGAGAGAGAGAGAGAGAGAGAGAAGAGGCTGGTTAGGCACAGTCACAATGGGAGCGGACTTAATGATGTGCTGAACATTAAAAAAAATCCTTAATAAGCTGAGAAATTCTCTCCCTTGCAAACAACTTGTCTTCTAAAACATACTGTATATGTTTCTTTCGCAAAAGCACAATTAGACAATTACAATAAAAAGTATAAATATCATTAAGATATATTCAGAGCTAATTAATTTCAAGGATATAGCATTCTCATGTGGGGAAAGAGATGGAAAATACAGAAATAATAGATGCAGCGACTGTTGCATTCCATTTTCTTTTTGTTAATTTGCAGACTCTCCCGCTGGGAGAGGTAAAATAACCCCCAGCCAGACTTTTTTCTTTTGCTGTTAGTAATAACAGAGTTGCTTTTCAAGCTAGACAAATACTGAGCCTGATTTGCATAGCTTAGGATGTGCATCGCTGCAGAAAAAGGGCCAAAATGTCCTTAAAAGCTGCAGCCGCTTCGGTGTGTTTTTGTTTTGGTTTTGTTACCCCTTTTTTCACTTTAATGTGCTAATAAGTTGTCAGAGGCAGTTCTCTGGATTTTGGAACAGGCACATACACACACTTTATCGTTATTCCTTTATCAGCACCCCCTTTTCACTACTCCTCTCTCTCTCTCAGTGCCATTCTCACCTGTCTCTCACCCACAGCCCTCCTCGTCTCCCCCTCGGTCTCCCGACGGGAAAGATGCCCAGGCTTCTCTCATGACAGATCTGCTCCCTGCAGATTTGAATTGCACATCCTGCCTCTCTACAAGCTGACAAACTGTTGTACGCCCAGTTCGCCCCTACAGCACGCCCCAATGTCTTTTTCACACTCTCTTCAGCACAAAGAACACACATTTCCCACAGATCAAACACCATCATATCCGTATAAACTTTATCAAAGAATAGCTAGGAACAAGTACGAGGGAGCAAACTTGACGAGCTGCCACAGGGCACTGTATAAATTATCATGTAAATATGCAGATCCACCTGTGTACTCCATTTGTATTTGTGAGAGATTTACAGATTTTTTTGAGGAAAATGTGGGCTTCAGTTAAATGAAGGGATGTGTTAAGGTTAACTTCAAAATTAGCCGAGGTTATGCATAAGTATTTAGAGATTGAAGACGCTTGGATATACTGTGTAGCTCTGTGAGGTTGTGCTTAGGCACAGAAGTGCTTTGAGCTAAATGCTAACATCAGCATGCTAACATGCTCACAAATCCAAATTTTGACCTGATGATAGCACCGGATAAAAAGTGAATGGATTACTAAAGTTATTACAACATGTTCTTTTCCCCTTAATGGTAATCCATCCAGTAGTTATTTCACTACTGACTATTGAGACACTTCACTTAAAACCAAAAATTGTGAATCTCGTGGTGGCGCTAGAGGAAAAGTAAAAGGATCCTATGTATAAATCCCGGATGTGTCCTTTGACCTATTTCAGTCTGGACCCAACTGGTGGACCGACTGACCGACCAACAGAGTGACATTGCCATCCCCAGAGCCACGCTGTTAGCGTGTCTACACATTAGTTTTAAAGAGTACAGAATTTGCTGTTTTCTATTTTAAAAATTAGGTTTTTGACCTTTTCACCCATTGATAGGTTAAGATATAATATTGTATTTTGAAAAGTTGGTACATTTCTGTACATTTGTTCCGGCCATAAAGAGTAAATACTGAATTGTACTTAGCAAAAACTATTCTAAAGGTGATGATGTTAATGTTGTTTTATATATTTCAATTTAAATTTTTTCAATTTTCAATATTTAGTATCTATGGTGATTTATAAGTCAACTGACTGATCAATGGACTCCATGAAAGAAAACACCTTAGACAAAATAGCCGAAAAACGTTTGGTGAATAATGCTCGGGGTCATTATCTTTCAACGCAGCTAGTGCAAGGATTTTGTTGGAGTTGGGGTTAATAATTAATGATGACAAAGCAATACAAGACGTTTGACACTAACAGAGACCAAGATTCCTAATGTCTACCATTTCCACTTGCATGCATGTACAAGTACACACTTCCAGCAGCATGTCAGAAGAGAAAAAGTCAGATTCACCTGCAAATAAGACACACTTGTGTGCTAAATGAGGCATGTTGACAGAGCACGATCTTCTGGCTGCACTACCACCCTTCGGGTTTCAGAGGGCTTTAACAAGACACTTGAAAGTATCCAAGATGTCCACTCTACCTCTCATCCATCACATCTAATAAAAAGGTGAAGCTCAGTATGAGAGTTATTTTTCTGCCTTTTTCCCTCTTTTCACCTCAAGCTAGTCAGAGCGAGTTAGCGTCTCACTCCGATGTGTTCATAATTCAAATGGCAATGCTGTCTGTCGCAGTGATGCGCCATGCATTATTCAGTACAATGCTTTCCTACTGCAAACAGACAAATAGAGCACTATTACGGCGGTACTAAGGCAAAAAGCAATCAAAATGGCAGACATTAATTTCTTAATTAGGAGACAAAACAAATGGAAGTTGACAATCAGGAAGCAGTCCCTTTATATTGGCAGCTACACTATTTTTATTTTATTTTTATTTTTTTTACAGGTGCAACAGGTGCATGTCAAGGTTTAACAAATAATGACATGTTTCAACAAAAACAACAAAAAGGTGCAGAACATTTAAGATGATCTGACATGGAGCAGCAAGTGATTATTTTCATTAGCAATTAATCTGACAATTATTTTCTCATTATATCGGATAATCATGTGGTCTATGAAATGTTTAAAGATAGTGGGGAAAAAATGACGTCTTCAACTTCAACATTAAAAAACACCTAAAGATTTACAATAAAACCAAAGAAAACCCATAAAGGCAGAAAATCCTCATATTTGAGAAGAGAATACTTTGATTTTTTTTCTTGAAAAATGACTGAACTGATGAGCATATTATCATAAAAGTTGCAGAATAATGTTCTGTGGATTAACTAATTTCACCTCTTGTTGATAGTAGGAAAAATACAGAATTTTCTGTATTCCAGCCGCGACAGCATGCGTATTGTTTTCAACTTTTGAGTTTGTGCATGTGTCATCATGGCAAAATGTGGTCCTGCTGACACCTACTGTAGCGGGAACTACCACAGAAGCGGTTGGTTATGAGTGCTTTGCCAGGGGTTAGCAGTCGCAACAGCGTGGCTGGTATTGTTTTCACCTTGTGAGTCTGTGTGTATGTGTCTGTGTGGGTGGGTGTGTGCGTGTGTCATCATGGCAAATTGTGGTCCTGGCGACACCTACTGTAGCGGGAACTACCACAGATGCTGTTTTGAGTACTTTGCCAGGGGTTTATATGTCTGTGGACAGATTTAGTCAACGCAAAAGCGTCACAACCGTGCAGGATGCAGTCACAAAACTTTACAGGTGTGTAGTTGAGATCAAAATGAAGACCGAGGTCGAAGATGGGTGTGGTCCGAGCAAGGGCGCCGGAAGTAGCGGGTTAGGAAGCAAGGAAGGAGCCTTTTGCCCACTGGTGCTGCACCATACACACAGATTTGGCGTCACGGCTGGTATGATCCCATCGCAACATGGTCTCTAGTCTATCTCTCTCAGGGCGCTAAGCTAACCTGCTTCAGAAGGAGTAAATGTGCTCCTAAATAAAAACATTTAAGAGCACACAAAGACATTTAGGAGCACAGTGAAAAATAACAAAATGAATTACATACATATTTATACTGCGCGTGGGTGTATGTGTGTTCCTTCTCCTAGGTTGCAATTCAACTGTGATTGGGGCTTGTGGAATGTGCTTGGGAAACACAACCCACGCCACACTTTATGTAAACAAGATTACTGAACATTATTTATAAGAATAACGTTAGTAAAATAGATGTAAACGATCTACAAATGTACGTCTGTCCAATGCAGATGCACTATCCCCAACCTTGATGAGTAACTAATATAAATTAGTATATTAGTATACAATTAAAACATTAAATAAAACGTATAATGTTAAAATATAAATTATATAATATTAGTATATTCATTCTAATTTCATATAATAGTATACTATAGGCCTATAACCTACCACTAGTATATTAATTCCAGTTTGACAATTCAGCAGTTTAAGAAATGCAGTTTTATAGGTTTCTTTTCCTTCATTAAATCATTGTACAAGAGAAATGGTCTACAATGGTGGTTAGTAATTTGTTCATGCTAAGTACTAACTTGTCAATAATCATAACCATTGATGCATAACAAAGAGTTCATTTTTATAGTTCACTTCCCACCCCATCCAGGCGGTGATTGGTTGGTTCACGAAAAGTGACATTGACGAGCGCATCGACTTTATGAAAAGTTGAACGTGTTTCAACAAAAGACACCCGATGCAGCTAAACCCCCAGCTAGCCAAACCTTGCTTATGTTATCCCTAATGTCTTACGGCTTCAGCTGCAAAACTTTGATTAAATAGTTGAACTTGTATTGAGCATCTCGAGGGGAAGGACGTGGGCTGGTCAAGCAGCCCACTGAGCGACCGGCACGGGATTTCTCCCAGTGCCCCCGATGGGCAGTCCAGCTATGTTTTAAACGATTAGCAGCAACAAATGTTTGCTTGGGGGGAAAAAAAATTTACGCTATCGTATTTATCAACTTCTATATATGATTATTGGGAGGACATTAATTAGATCAAATAAATAGTTTTGCTATTTATTGATCATTCTGGTCAAATTAAGAGAAAAATCCTATGCATGACTGGGTTCTTCAATGTAAGATCAAACCATTGATTAAATCTGACCTACTGCTTGGAGGTCCAGCAAAGATCAAATAATGTAATGGCCTGGGTGTATGCGAAGACCTTTTGTGTGATAACCTGGGTCAATACTGCCGATACAATCGGGTAAAGGCATGAGGTGAGGTAGCAGAATGTGGCCTCTGCGCCAGGTTGATTAAAGGCTGACTATAATCCCAGACAGACTCAGAGTCTCAGTGGACAAACACGAGAGAATCAACACTACTTCTATCAGGTGCCCACTCTGCTCCACAGTGATCAATCAAATAACGATCAAAGAGAGCGTTCCCAGAGCTCCCAGAAAACAGGAAGCTCCCATGGTTTTTCAGTGAAAGAATAATGTAATTTCCAAACTGTTGATCAGCCACAAGTTTTTTTCTTAAATCTCACACTGCATTAACCAAAGCAGTTGAGTGAGAACTTCCTGTCTTAAAAGGTAATGGTGGGAGTGAAAGCCAGTTGAAGGGAGGGGATGTTGTTCCACCTGACACAGCTTCTCCACCCACCTGACAAAACACTAATTTGGGGAGCGGTTCTTACTTTGTTTCTCAGAGGAACAGAGCCACCAGGTGGCCGCTAAACCTTTCTGCTGAAGTCTCGTCACACAAAACACAGCATGGATTCATTAGTGAATCTGCACACACGCACACACACACACACACACACACACACACACACACACACACACACACACACACCGACCCATGCTCTTAATGCTTTTGCCATCTATCGTACGTGGTGCATGCATGCACAGACAAAAACACACACATACACACCACACATGAAGTGAAAAAAGCAAAATAGGAGGAGACACTTGTTCTAAAAAGACACTGATTTATATTCCAAAGTGCTCGTGTCAGATCCCGCCATGTAAAAAGGGCTCTATTACTAATAAATGAACATACGATAAAAAGAAAAGATTCCCTTCAAATCTGCCTGTGTAACGTGAATCTTTTATGCAAATGGAATTTCAAATGAGGTGGAGCTATCTTCAGAGACCTTGACTGTTTTTCCACAGCCCTCTATTAAAATTTATGCCACCGCTGATTTATAAATTTTATTAATAGCTCGCTGCTGAGGAAAGAGAAGCAAAAGTGATGAAACAGCTTCACTTCTGTCTTTCTTCTCCATGGTCCCTCTTTCCCATTGCTGGTCCAGCAGGTCCCTTGTCACTCTCTCTCACTCTTTTATGCTCCCTCCCTTCCTCTGTTTCTCACTCTCTCTCTATCCCTCTTACGCCTGGTGTCTCATAGTGATTTTATAATTGGGCTCTGCTCATTGTTATTCAAAACCCTGTAGAACCAATTAGTGCCAGACCTCCCGACCTTCAGTTGCTATGTAATGGTGGTAACTAAAGACTCTAAGTGAGGCAGCTAAGAGCAAAGGTCTGAATTTTCTTTAGTTCCTGATTAATAATTCTGTCAACCCGATCACATGCAGACATTAAACAGAATTGCTAGTTTAAAGCTCCCTACTTTTTTCTTTTTTTTTTTCCTTTTTTACTGCCTTTTATTAATCTTTAAAGATGGCCTGGATGCTCCCTCCCTGCTCTCTTGTCACATAAATGTTGAGATAAAAGGATAATGAGACATTGCAGGGAACCTGGTGTAGTCACGGAGGGGTGGCAAGTGACCTCTGCCAACAAGTGGACCAGCTAGAAACGGAGTTGATTTCCAGCGAGAAATTATTATTGCTGATTTTGTTAAGAATCCTCCATTTTCCATCACATCTCAGTCTTTTATCACTAACGTTGACTATTATTAAAACCTATAACATCACACAAATATTGGCAGTGACAGATCTTTCTGCTTTTATTGTCAGACAGCTGCATGACCATGAAAATGTGGCTGGATTCAGGTTCACAGATTGCTGACAGACCAGGGACTTTGAAGCAAAGGTGTAACAGAAATATCTGAAGTTCAACACATTCTAAAAAATGCCACTTTCTGTATACTATGGAGCCCATCAGGAATCATGTTTAACATTGGGGTGCACAAATTAGTAATTTGAACCCTCAAATTAATCATTTTTGAACAAGAAAAAAATTGCCTCATATTTGTCTTAGAATTGTTTCTAGTTATAGGAACTGAAGTAGGTTGTTATTGCAGCCTAGCCTGGCTAGTTACAGAGGAGCACTCTGAGTTTTAGAAATGGCTAGCAGGTGTGTGAGATTTAGTATAAAGGTGCCATCAAATTACTGAATTCATTAAACCAAGTCAACAAAGGTTTGTCCTTGTTGAGCTTTTATCTGACATTGGAAGTTATTATAGCACTCCATCATTATGATTTGGCTGCTAAGTGCGCAGCTGCCACTGTTTAATATCAAATTTGTCAAACAACTGTTGAACATGCAGAAGAGAAACTTCAATACGACATTTTTGACTTGCAGCGGTCAACTCCCCTCTCATCCACAACAGCTGTATTTTACACATGTGGCTGGTACTGGATAAGCAAGCTAAGCTGCATTGTTTTGACTGAACCTGAATGCTCCACTGTAAAGCTAGCACTAATGGGAGAGAGGACTTCCTGTGATTTATCACAAAAGCTGTTTAATTTCTGGTGAAAATCTTACAGGCTGACTTGCAAACGCAGCATACTTTTTGCGTTATTTCCTGCCTCCTGCACCCCTCGCCTAAACCAAATGGAGTATTTCCAGTAGGTTAGAACATGTCTGACAAGGACAATCTCCTGTTGTGTGCTACATGTGTGAAAGGGCAACTCCAGGAAATGTCCAGAACTGATTCTCAGGTCATATGTGAAAACAGCTAGCTTTTTGGAAGCTTTTTTTTGGAATCTGATCACCTGTGAGGCAAGTTTCCAATGAAATTCAGCCTATTTTCTCTGTATTAATATGAGCATGTTTACTACACATGTATATTTTATTCCAGCTTGGAGGTCCTTGTAGACATCCGATATCAAAATCAACCCCACCTCAGACGCTTGTCGTCTCATCAGGCGCGCATGAATGAATTTCAGCTTGTTTATTATTTATAAATATCATGAGTAACATTAGGCATTAAATACGTATACATCTTTTACTCTGGAACTTGGGCAGCACATCAAGCGACGACTATCGATGTATTCTTGGTTGGGTAAAGAGAGTGATTAGCACTACAATTAGCTAATTCTGTCATTACTATTCTGTCAGGGTTCGCACAAGGTCGTTCAAGTAACATTAGCCTACTTGAAGTCCTTGAATTTGGAGCGAAAAAAAATCAATTACTGGACTACGTGGAACATCGACCATGTTTTGAAGTTGGGTCTATAAAATTCAAAGTTATAATTCTCTATTTGAATACATTTCAGTGTTTTTTTTGTTTTGTTTTTAGCTTGATCAGGAAGAGAGCAGGCACAATTTAGGCAGCCTACTTTCCAAAGATAAGGAGAGAGGAAGATGAGGGAGAAAGGTGAATGTTTATTAGAATTGCCAACCAATGGATATTTTCCTAAATAGAATAAATGAAAGATAAGTGCTTCAGTGATTCCTACAAGCCTAATCTTTTTTTCTATATCATAACATAGAAGCGTAGGTAAAGGCCCAAGGAGGGATGGTGATGGGGAGAGAGGGTGAGCGAGGAGACGCAGCTGGACAGCAGGCAGGAAGGTGAGCACCAGATCTGAGACTGAGATGCTGAAAAGGGAATGGAACGTGAACAAGTATTATTTTGTATTATCTTGTAGGAAGTCAAAGAAAAAGAGCAGCCACCATAGGGCCAGTGGGTTCAACCCAGAGCAGGTTCAAACCCATGATTGGCTGTGCCACAAAGACTTGGGCATGACCTGTGCAGTGACAGTCGGACTGCATCAGTCAGACAAAAGGGGTACACTACCTGACACAGTAGGCGATCCAGGGATCCAGCAACAGGCCTGACAGCCTCCAGGAGATGGAAACAGTTTTTAATCTCCCACAATTAAAACTGGAGGTTCAATGAACTGCCATAATATGTGACACATATCTTTAGATAACCGAGCTACTTTGTATGCAAAGTGTTACCTTTGCTTTTCAGGGAGGACATGGTGGGTAATCTGCCATACAGTATTATGCCCTACCCCAAAACGTTAAAGGATTGATATGATCTGTTGATAGCATAATCATTGCATTCTCTATTCAATTGGTTGAAACAGGTGAAAATACCACTGAGGAACCAGCTCAAAGATGACCACCTTGACATGTGCTGCAGGGTGGCCATTGACAAACCGAAAGCTTTGACAGTAGTCAATGTCATGGCCTTGTCAGATCCTTTTATCTAGTCAATAAAAAGAAGAGGGTGAAATGCTCTGAAGTAACATGTGACCTCTGTAATTGACTGCCTCCCCTCCCCCTACCCCACACCCCTCTCCCTCAAGCTCACTGCCCTCCCCCTTTTTCCGATGTTATAATAAAATAATATTTAAACCAGTTTTGTTAATTGGGGTTTCATTCACTCAAGCATAATATACCTTTTAGGTTATCAAATGGTCAGAAATAGCAGACAGATGCATACATTTCTGTCAAATAAGGTAACACAGACTCATGCGGACCGATCATGCTCACGGTTGCGCCTATTCTGAGCCAGGAAAAACCCTGACTGTGTGTAGTATGAAAGGTGTTGCTCATAAGGGCAAACTCAAAGAGAATTATGATGCAACGCTGCAGTTCAGCTACAGAGCATTGAAACGTCTTTCAGCTCATTGTTTCCTTTTTTCGGCCCACAGCTTTACGGGTTCAGTCTCACCGCTCTCTTAGCGTCGTTTCCGGCCGCAGCAGGCAGCTGTTTTCAGCAAAAACTTTACACTACCAAACAGCAGGGTTGGAAATTAACTTTTTGTCAACCTGCCACTGTGGCTGGACATTAGTCAAATATAACGGACCACACGATCACATTTTAAACTGACTTTATGATCAATCAATGAATCAGTTTAATTTAATTTATATAGCCCAAAATCATAATTTTGCCTCAAAGGGGCAGATTCACAACAGAAGATCAAAGTACATACACTGTATATATAATCATGTTGAGAATATAACGCGGGAGTGCAGACAGAGGTCAGGCTCATATAATAGGCCATTAAACCTATTGTAAGTCATTTGTACCCTCAGCGTACTCTTGGCGAAGAGAGGGGCACGACAGAAATGTCCTGAATGGGGTCTATCATTACTTAGTTACACTCTCCTACACACAAGCTGTGTTATGACCTGTGACGCTTCTGAGCCGTATTACAAACTTAACTTAAGATTAAGACTTAAATTCTTCTTCTTCAATTCTTGTAAGTTTTCACGTTTCGTAACTTGCTAAATCAGCCGGTTTTGGTGAGTTCCTTGATTCTTATCTGTAAGGAACTTCCTCAAGTCAAACCCAAAAAAGCTGTTACTAAGATATACAAATGCAGAAAAAGAGAGCAGGGGTATGATAGAGGAAGAAACGAGAAAGACAGAGAGGGAGAAAATAAAAATTCAACTAAACCTGAACACGTCTGGGAAGTTGTCCTATGACATCCACAGGGAAATGTCTGTATCAGCCCAGCATAAACAAAGACAACCTGCCACAGTCTATATATGTCTGGCTCGGCCCTGGTCACGCTCCCAACAAACAGAAGATGAACTTTCTGCAACCTTGTCAACACTGAGTCACAGTCAAGAAGAGAAGAGAAGTCTTTGTTCACCTACGACAGTAAATACTGACAAATGTCATCAGACAGTCCAAAGTCACAACAGATAACTCAGATATAATATTAGGCTCAGCCAGATGTCACCCAGTAACACTTAGGCAGCACCTGACAGCACTCTGCATCATAAGGAAACATCTAACATGCAGAAAGAAAGCCTCAGGAAATCCCTATAAATATATCAGCAGAGGGACCGACTAACACACAGATGTAATGTTGACTTATTGATGGACATGCAGACAGACAGAGGTCGACAGACTGAGAGGTATTTAACAGAGACAGAAGGTGTACACAGGCCCTTACTTTCTCTGTTTTTCCAAGGTTAAAAAAGATTCTTGTAGGTATCCATTAGCATCCAGCTCATATTCTTAAATGACAATTTAGAATTTATGCTTGTCCGGAGCACAAAATGAAAAATATTTACATACACAGAGAGTATGCACATTCAGAGGGTCACAGTACTGAAGGAGTGCCATGAGGGGGTCGTCTTTGGTATATAATTTGCTTGTGGTTAACGCCTTTTGTTATCTATAGATATTTTAAATTTTTTTTCAAAACACTCAACATTATTACTTATTCTGCATTACAACTTACTGTTACGGTTCTGCGGTGACAGTCTGTTTGTTTCCCTGTGTTCCTGTCTGTTTTTCCCCTACCTGGTGTCTCCTGTCATTCCCATCTGTCTGTGCATGTGCCTGGGGGCGTGGCCACCTCAATGCCTCCACCTCTGCCGATCGGAGGAGCTACACACCAGTGCCCTTCACACACCTGACTTCCATCAACTCATCGTCTCCAGTATATCCACCCTTGCTGCTCATCCACTCGTCGCCTGATTGTTGTTTACCCTAGTCTGGTAGATATCCACGGCCTCTGCTCTCTGTCTTCCAACGAGTATCTTGTCTGTCGCGTTATTAACCAGTGTTCTCTCTGCCTCAGGATCACCTCTCATCTGTCCGTCCTCATCAACGCCACTCTGCTGGTTGGCCGCGTCCTCCTCCGCTCTCCCTTCAGTCCCTCTGGTTCTCTCTGCTCTTCCCACGGAACACCGCCACAGCCCTGTCCTTCCTGGATCCCACTCAGTCCCGGATCCCCCGTCTCCCCCTCTCCCTCACCTCCGTTTCCCCGACATCTCAATAAAAACACTTACCTCAAACCCCAGTGTCTGAGTCCTGCGTTTGGGCCCACAAACCTAACACTTACCTGCAAATATGAGAAATATTCACTCCCCTGGCCCAGTTCGTGTCAGTCAGGGTCTGAAATTAACAACGCAAAGCGCCAAATGCATGTAGATTTTCCGTTTGGAGAGTAGATCTCGGAACGCTATCCACCACACTGGTGGGTACATTTTTGTACCAAAATATTCATGTAATAAAAAAACTATGCTGAGAGTCTCTACTAGGCCTGCACGATAAATCATTATAAAATCACGATCTCGATTCACTAACGGATATTGATGAAAACTTGTAGGCCTGTGGCGATGTGCAATGTGCCAAAACAGATATTTATGGTACTGCCAGTTTGTTTTGTCGTGGTTCATGTGTGTAATAAAAATCACCCTTCATGAGAAAAAAATTGTTGCAGAGAATCGTGATATCAATTCTAAGCTAAAAAATCGTGATTCATATTTTTCCCTGAATCGTGCAGTCCTAGTCTCTACCGCGTTTTGGTGTCATTTAGGGAAGCGCTGCTTCTGTCGGAGTCTGACACACACACACACACTGACACAACCATACGTGTTTTTACACGCGTCAAAACAATGCCGTGACGCTGACCGTCTAAAGCGCTCCTAGTTTCATGGCACTGTTTACCGTACAGGACATCAGATACTCCGCTAAACTATCCCTTGCTGATGGTCTGCTGCTGCAACCCGGTATCACACCAAACCTTACACACATCGGTCCCCCGTGGCAGTGTCACATTTTCAAAATGTTTTCATTCCACGGTCAAATTAGCAATAACAAACATGAAACGTCTGGGTTAGACTTTAAAAATAAAGCTTAAATTAAACCTTGTCTCCTGTATGAAAGACCTGTGTTTGACCCATTACTTTTAGATTTAAAATGTAAGTAATTTAATAGAAAATACTTTAGTAGAATTCTGAGATCAAGACTTCTTGAGATGCATTCAGGTTTGAATTGATTAACGGTTGATCTATTAAAATAATTTTGCTTCAAATTTTGCTCTGGCCTCTTTAAGTTTGTATTCCACATAATACCTTATTATCTCAATGTAACATACTGAAATGAATGTATAACGGCAAAAAGGCATTTTATTATTTTGGCCAGTAAATAATATGCTTGGCCGGTGGATTTTTTCATCTACCAGGCCCATTGTGAGTCAAAAAGATAATTTCAGACACTGGTGTCAGTTAAGTGCACCAGCCTACTGTAAGTTAGCCTCATGTTTTACCTGGAAGACCCACATTTTAATGCCTTTGTTCATCATCTGTAACAAGAAAACATCACATTTTCACACAGTCAGATACAGTAAAAGTGTGCCTCCTGCTCATAGTTCAGTTATAAAATCCTTGCACATCACGGAGCGGCTCTCCTGCCAAACACTCAGTGACACTGGACGGCCGTAGAGGAGGTTGTACTGAACCAACGTCTGGTTCCAAAGCAGTTTAACAGACTTCATTAACAGTCAGCATCGCAGTTGAGAGCATCGGAGCAGCCAACAGACACGCCCTCAGTTTCTGTTACTCTTCTCTACTTCCATTACAGTTTGTTTTGTGGCTAGGTCATTTTAAAACAAGACTCGATTGTGAAGTTTACAGCCAGCAATTACAGCAAGACTGAATGGTAACTCATCTCGTGTGCATTTCTTACACCACAAAATTCTAAAAAGTTAATACTGGAAGATCACTTGCAGAATAGCAGTTGACTAGCAAAACTGCAAATCTTTTTTTCTTTTTTTTTTACTTCATTTCTAAATGTAATGACTGTTTTAAGAATGTTTTCCATTGGATAAAAAATGCCTAATATTTTACATATGGAGTCATTTATGTGTATTCACCTTTAAAGACCTATATGTGTCTTTTCATATATGGAGAAAAGTCCATATTTGCAGAGCAGAACCACAGAGTTATAGTCTATTTGTGGTTAAATACTATTTCCTATAACCGGTTACAGTTTGCAGAACTATACCTGTCAAACTCCTGCGAGCCCTAATCGACATCTCATATTAAATCCTGATAAGACAGCCCAACATGTTGTTGACCAGATTGGTCCGAGAAACCTGAATTTCACCGGAATGTGCGCAGTAAAATGCAGGAGTAATTGGACCTCGAGCCAGATGGAAAATAATTGGTTTTATCACCACTGGCATAATGTGCAATGATTGACATCGAAAAGCAAGGACTGCCATTTCAATAATCTCACTTTAATAAGAATTCATGAGGGTGGTTTACCTGACTTTCCCCTCTGTGGTTGTGTGTATGTGTGCCTGTGTGTGTGTGTGTGTTTGAGAAAGAAAGAGCATGTGTGGGTGCACATTTGTATATGGAATGACTGAGATACCGCAGAGTGTGAAAAAAGTGATGGAGGAGTGGGTGCAGGAAAGACAGACAGCAAAACAACATCAAATATCTTATTTTCACTTGTGGGCTGCCAGAGGAAGAAAAAAAAACTAATGACAAGAAGAAAGGGCCTACTTTCAGTACTCCTGCGTACAGACACCGAAGGCTCGTGTAAGAGGAACTAATGACACAGATGAGAAAACAGCCCTCTAGTTAGGCCCATTAGCTTTACTAATAATGAACTTTGAGACCTTTCACACAGCAGTCTAAAATCCTTTTAGCTCAGGGTGCTGAGGGCAATTCTGCTGTGCATAATGCTAACCCATTAAGGTCTACAGTTCCCCTTAATCAGCACTGGTTCCCTCTCGTGTAATAAATACTGGATTATTTAAAAACGATGCTCCCTTTTACCAAATTGGCAGTTAGCAAACAAATCAAACCACACATTCAAGTGGATTAACTGATCCAACGCATGAATGCATGCATGCACTGGCACAAACACTAACAAACAAGCTCCCACACATGAGCACACAGACTTAAAGAAAACAAAAATAAAACATCCCCGGCGTTATATCAAGACCGGGACTAATGAGTGCCAGACCAACGCTACTAGCCAAGGCATGAGACAGACACGACTCCACTTAATAGCTCCAGCAGGAAAGGATGTATTGATAATTGGTGGAGGATACGATTTTAATGGTCTAACAACAATGGAGGCTCCACGTCCATCTAGAGAGGTCTCTACCAAAACATACGTCAAGACATCCACACTTGAGATGCCGAAAATTCTCTCTCAACACGAAATGTCTGGAGCAGCTCATGCCTGTCGCATTCTTGAATAGTTTAATTATATCTTTGCTGATATCGAACCACCCTATCTAATTTGGCCCTGCTTTTATTGTAACCCCAAATGTCACAGAGAACTAGACATAAGCAATTCCCCTATTATATACTGCAAAAATGCAGCTGGATTCTTCACATGGCAGCCTTGTTTACTCTCTCGTAACATCGGCCTTGTTTCAGTGTCTTCTTTTATCTAAATCTGAGTGCTTGTGAAGGCAGGGGAGTACGGATGAGCAATTTGTTGGCAGGATAGGAAATGAAGCTTCCTGCTTTTTATTGGGATGCTGGTGGGATCACATGATACTGCCAGAGATGTGTGGCTTGCGGGAAGAAGAGTAAACCCTGGTGGTTTCTTCAGACTGCTCTCTCACAGACATACATGTTTACTGTATGTGAACACTGGCTGAACTAACATGTAATTCATTCAAATTAACTGGAACACAAACCTGCGTAGCCCATCCTAAAAATACTTTGTAGAATTAACACGTTTTTTTTCATTCGCGATGCATCCTCTGCCTCAACTGAGTAACATTTTACAAAGTCAGCAAACAGGCTTGCCCTAATCCACAATTTTTCCAGCTGTGAAGTTAAATCCAAAATGCTTCCACACATTACTTCTGCGACGTGTAGATGTCATCTTTATCTGTTAAGCACGATATGCTACTTTTCTCCATTTTGCATTAGTGAGGACAACAATAACACCCTAATTTACCTACAGAGCAAAAGGGTACACAAAGGGTTGTATGCAGAGTGTGTTTTAATAACGGTCCCTGATGGGGTATAAAGCCAAGCCTGTTGTGTTTTTACACTATGAATTTTCAATTTGAACGGATCATTATAGATTGAATATTACATTTTATTCGCCTCACATTGGAACGGTACAGTAGTACATCGGAATTCAAACAGTCCTAGATCACACACAAAGATAAACACACATGACCTATAATTTTTGTGTATTTTGATTAGCCTATGTATAGAGCTGAAGTGATTAGTTGCTTAATGGATTAGTCAATTGCAGAACATTTGCTTGTTCTAGCCCCTCAAATGTGTAGATTTTCTCCTTTTCTTTGTCTTATGTTATTGTAAACTGAATATGTTTGGGTTTTGGACTGTTGTTCACACAAAACAAGCCATTTAAAGAGGCCACCTTGGGCTCTGTATGTTTTGATAAAACCCCATTAATGGAGTAATTGATTGTACACATGTAGACATCCAATTAGTGAAGAACACTTATACACAAACTGAATATTTTACATACTTGCAGTAACAGTACAGCCTTGGGGAAGTGGCTCAGATCAAACTGCCAAGAGGCAGGCTGATAAGCCAAATCATTAAAAGCAACCTTCAGTGTCTTGAGAATAGAGCTAATTTTCTAAAATTGCTCACCACTCACTGAGATGGTAACACTACTCATATTCCACATTGTAACACCTGAATTGCCAGGTAGCACTCAGCATTCAGCCGCTGCAAAAGGGTTTCCTGAAAGCCTTCAGAACTTTGAGAATAAAGAAAATGTTTTTGGAGAGCACAACGTCACCGTGCCCTTTACTTCGAAATTGCTATTATCTTGGTGTGGTATGGAGACACCAATGATACAAGGTTTTTGAAGAGTAATGATGCTGTCGCAATAAAGCTTGGTTATGTGACCTAGAGTTGTGCTGGAATGACACAGCAGCAGGCGGGCGGGGGAAAAAAATAGAAAAAGAGGGAAGCTGAGGTTGCACAGAGACCTCTGGAAATAACTGAAAGTTCAGCATGAGAGAAAGAAATGATGGAGTAATACAAGAGAGTGGGGGTGAGAGATGAACTAAAGGACGATGACGAGGAAGAGCTGAAGGAGACATAAAGAGACATGAGAAAGAGGAAGTAGAAAGTGAGGGAAAAAGTAGGTGTGAAATGCAACACGAAGCAGTCATTATGCTGGGTATTGGTTTAAGCATCATGTGGTTGTGGTGAGCACAGACGGGTATCCGGCCAGCCGAATGGAAAGCAGGTTGTGAAAGACAAATATGCTGACCCAAACCCATGATGTTCCGCAAAAGTTAAGAGCGGTTTCATGTTCACACAAAAAAAACATACAAAAGCAAGAGCTGAAAATTCAAGTTGAGTAACTCATGTCATGTTCCTCTTTCTTAACCTCATACAAAAAATTTGTATGTGCTGCAGTCAGTGCCTGTATTTAATTGTTTTTCTTCTTTTAAAGTATGTGTATACCTCATAAATTTAACTCAGCTAAAAACTCTTAAATCAATTCAACGTTATGTTTTTGGTGTTGCATAATTTAAAGTGAGCATGTGTTAAATCATGAGGCCCAAATGCCTCAATATAATGTTGACTGGTTAGACATGACAACTCATTGTCCTGGGGTTTTCCTCCAAACCCCCTAAACCACTAAACAGATGGCAATCCACAAAATTTTTTCCTCACAGGAGAGAAAGCAATGTAGCACAGTGAAATTGGCCAACACCATGACGCAACAACTCGACAAGAATGTTAAACCCTCCAAACGACACCGAACTTAATTACTTTCACACTGGTGGGGTGTTTGCATCTGTGAATCTTAACACTTATTTCCAATCTTCAACACCAGCACTGGCCCTCTGAGGAGTCTCGAGTAGGGTCTGAAATAAGGTTCATAAGCCCCCCCCCCTTCTCCATGACCACTTCTGCACCCCACCATAAATCCTTAACGACAAACACTATAAACTTCTCTGGGCTTGAATATTTATGGATGCCTGTGGTTCCCCAGAGTGCCGTTTTCTGTCTGGGACTTGCCACACGACAGAAACGTCTTTGGAGCGGCTCTGGCCTGTTCAGCTCTCATGGTGAAAAGAGCTTGCGAATACAGACAAGGTGGTCTGCTCGGCTTGGGTCATAAACAAAATGGCCCCCTGCGGTAAAAGAGGAGTAACATATCAGAGTTTATACAAATCCATAACACGAGCATAAACCAACCTCTATAGCTGCCTGCGGCTCAGACTCCCATGGCTCAGGCTTCCTGACTTTAATCAAGCTTAAGTCTTTTAATCAAACAAAGAGTTGACAGGTAGTAAAAATCACCTCAGGCTGCATTATCCCGTCATCATCAGATGTTATTCGGAAGTCCAACTTCCTACATGGTTCAGTGCCAAAACAGCCATTTAAGTCAAATTACTAAGATGGGAAACGTGCCATCTGTCTACATTGACACTGCATTTTAAAATGTAAACACTGGTCAGCATTGCCTTTAATATGCTTCGCATCTTTTAAATACTGTTCAGTTTGAGCCTCTCAGTTTAACGCACATGAGAAAAAGTTGAATGGTGAAATGTAAAGTTGCACATACTGTTGCCAATACTTAATGCAAACTTTGTAATTGTTGCTGCAACATTAGCCATGATGAAAGAAGTAACCCTGCAAACATCAGCCTCTTGTTGTTGACGTTCATATGTCTCTGGTGTTTATTTATTTTTCTTAAAAAAACTAAACCTTTTGCACGCTGGAAATTCCCGACTTCTGAGTTCAAATGTCATGCAAGGAAGGAGCATGCAAAAAAAACTATTTTCTTTGGTCACATCTGGATATTGTTTAGATTTTTGTTTTATTTGGGAAAATGCTTCACACAAAGTTCCCCACAAAGCCAAAATTACGGTTAAATAATAATGTAAATTGGCAGTGTGTAAGACAATGGTCATGTTAACATCCCTACCGGGTCTGAAATTAACACCGCCAAGGCTATCCGCCACGCTGGCGGGTAAATTTTTGTACCAAAATGGTCATGAAATAAACTATGCTGAGAGTCTCTACCGCGTTTTGGTGTGATTTAGGGGGGCGCTGCTTGTGTCCTCTGTCATCTCTGTCAGAGTCTGACACACACACACACACAAGCTGACACTCGTGTGTTTTTAGACGCGTCTAGACAGTGCCGTGAAACTGACCGTGTCCAGCACTCCTAGTTTCGTGGCACCGTTTACCGTACGGGACATCAGATACTCCGCTAGACTATCACTTGCCGCCGGTCTGCTGCTGCAACCCGGCATTACACAAAAGCGTACACACGTCGGTCCACTGTGACAGTGTCACGTTTTAAAAATGTTCTCATTCCGTGGTCAAGTTAGCAATAATAAATATGAAACGTCCGGTTAGACTTTAAAAATAAAGCTTGCTGAGAAACATTTCAGGTGACGGTCACAGTTTGGTTAGGTTTAGGCACCAAAACTACTTTACTACAGGTTTAGGAAAAGATCGTGGTTTGGGTTAAAATAACTACAGGACTAAAAGTCCTGTATTTGACCAATTACTTTCATGTTTGATTCTTAAGTACATTTAGTAGCAAATCATTTAGTGTAATTCTGAGATACACACTTATTGAGCTGCATTCAGGCTTGAATTGATTAACAGTTGATCAATATATTAAAATAATTTTGCTCTGGCCTCTTCTTTAAGTTTGTATTCCACATAATACCTTATAATCTCAATGAAATGACCTGAAATGAATGTATAGGAGACAAAAAAGGGAAATTTATAATTTTGGCCGGTGGATTTTTTCATCTACCAGTCCCCGTGGCCAGTGAGTCAAAGAGTTAATTTCAATGTATATACACAATATTACCCTCTACAGACCCAAGTCTGCATTACCTTCCATAATGTTTATAGGCAATAAATTACTTTTATATTACTGCAATACTTTCATAATTGAGAGGGTGTGCTGAGAGAAACCAACGATTCCATGTCTTATATTTTACCCAGTTTTTTCCAGAAACAGTGTTGCATCTGTAATTTACTCGTGGGTCACAACAGGGGTCAGGTCAAGTTTAGTCAGGGTATTCCCCAGGCTATACTTCGCATGCAAATTCCCTACAGACACAAACAGAGACAGAGACAGAGATGAAGTAGTACAGTATATACTAGGCCTACGTCTCATACAGACAGTTACAGACAAGCAAGACAGGATGTTACATAGCATACTGTTTATACGCACTCTCTTGCTAGACTGTTACGGTTAATTAAGAGTCCACACATAGGTGATATGGCGTAACCATAGGCATAAGTGATATGGATCAAATCCTCTATCTAGAGTCAACAGGTACAAAGAGTGGATGACAAAAATCCCAGACCAAGACAGATGCTGCTAACTCAGCAAGGACCATCTCAACATCAATAGCTGGACTGTCAGAACATTTCATTTCAGGAGTCAGTACTTAACACAGACTATTCAGCACCTTAAAGAGCAACTACACCCTAAAGTTTTGGCTGAAGTGCCTCTACCCTGGAAATTCAGAAAATGCCTATAGAATGTGAAAACTGTGCTGGGGCGCAATTGGATAGAACTCCGACCAATCAGAGCAACAAAACGTGTGACGTTAGGTAGCACTGAGGGACATGGTGCTGCCATGGATCCATGTGCAGTGCTTGGTCCGTTTTCAAGCAGGAAAAAATGGCACCCTGGTCACAAACAGTAACACATGTTACTGTTTTGGCTAACCCAGTAAATTAAATACCTGATAAATCAAAATACCTTATTACACTGATGCAGTGTATATAAAAATCCTATATTGCCATAAAACAGCCCTGTTAATTGATTTCAAACATTTTCCACAATGGTCTTATCCATCCAAGAAGTAGCTACCACTAGAAGAAACAGTCTGCCAAAATCTCTGACAGAACAAAATGTATATTGTCACAACATATATATTATCATATTATCACCCACCAGTACTTAAACAGTTGAGGTAAATATAGAAGCTTTAATTGTTACATTTAATATATGTAACATGGTTTATAAATGGAAGGAAAACTCAGAAGTATTTTCTTATACCATTGTTCATGTACGTTTAAAGACTACTTCTTTACACCACCTTGATACCCACCACTTAATAATGTTCTCGGCGGCCTCAGAGGTCTTTGGATAATTTTCAGCACAGGAAGCAGAAACCTTGCCACACCTCATGAAACCCTGACACAAGACAGAACCTGCACAGAACGTTTATTGTGTTCTGCCGTGTGTTTGCAGAGGTGCTAACATGTAGAGTAGTGGAGCTGGCACAGCCTACGCTACTGTCCAAGTTCTGCTGTTAAAAACCTCTGACCTTGGTGAAAAAGCTGAATTGTTTTTATAAGTCTCTTAGCACTCCTTCACAGCAGTAATGTTTCACTCTTACGTTCTCTAATAACTTTCGCTCTTTCTAATAACAGTAATTCCCCCCTTTTTTTGGATTCATAAGTAATATGTCTTTGAGGGGAAAACACTATTCATGGAGGTCTGCCAATAGCCAGCTGAAGAAAAATAACTTGCAAGTAATTTCCCCCCGGAGTTGGTGGATGTATTAAACCAATCTGACTGGGCTAGAAGTGAATGTTTGTTTGTTTGATTATGAGAGGAGGGTGGAGGATGCAGGTGGTGCGAGTGCGTGTGTGTGTGTGTGTGCGTGTGTGTGTGTGTGTGTGTGTGTGTGTGAGTGTGTGTGTCAGGGGTGTTAACATGTTGACATGATTACAATAACAATCAGCCAGATGCTGACGATACTTAGCATTCTCTCCCAATATAATAATGTTTTTTTTTCCTAATACGTGATTGAGTGACTTAGCTAAACTGTATTCATTTTCCCCAGTTAAAATCTTGTGGTAAGCACATCATCAACAGGCAGAGTGGAATTATAAAGACCTGCTTCACTAAGCATGTGGTTTCTACTGGCGACTCCGTCCAGAGCCTTCGGCAACCTGCTATTTTTGAATTCTGGCCCAGTGTAATTAACCTTGTAAGGCTAACGTCAAAATGAGAAAGGTCTGATTGGGTGTTCCCCACATTCTGAGTGACACGCACAGAAGGAAATAACTTCAAGAGGGAGTGGTATAATCTTATCTCACTCCTAGAAAGATTTTCTCAGTGAAATAAATACAGTATATTTCAGTCAGCCAACTCATGTGGAAACGATTATTTTGTGAATGCAGAATGTGTCGGGGTCGACGCTGGGTGCACATCACTTTAATGTTGCAGCTGGTAAATGTGGGACTCATTTTAATTATTATACTGATGGGTAGCTTGTGCTTGTGACACCTACCAGTATTTGAAGACTGGAGACTGCTGTCCCTCTCGGCAGCGAAGTGTTCATGGTTTCCCGCCGGGCGTCATGGCCTCCATGAGTAGGGCTCCCCTGACCTCTTGGCTAGCTAAAGCTTCTGTTCACTTAGGCTCCCTCAGCTAAATGTGTCAAAGGTCCGGTTTCATATGTAACGTTACAGTTATTGGTTATTTTGTGAGGTTGTCTTTCACCAAAACGCAGTCTCCACCTTGTAGCACGGCTAACTAACACTGTGGAAACTAGCTAAATAAGCTAACGTTAGCTAGCTAACTTTCCCGGTTGCCTCATTTAACGTTAAATGGCGTTGCTTTGGCTCGTCCTCGCTTCACAGGTTTCCATTAACTGTTTTTCGCCGTGGCACTGAGTGGACACCTCTGAACGGCTGCCGATTGCCGTGTCTTAATAAAAGGTTGAATACTAACGTTACATGCCTTTCCTTCAGCAAATTTACTGACTGATATAATTATCTTCGACCGTTGGTGGTGCAATAACGTTACTTCCTTTCACCGCACAAACTGACAGGGAGCGACTGCTACAATCCGGGGGGGGCGCTGTTTCACCTATTTAAAACTGAACTCACAAGCGACAGACCAGGACGGAGGGGGAGAGCGATTGAGTTTGATGATTCACTTAATTTCTAATGATTCAAAGTTTAAACAATAACATGAATAAAGCATCATAGCAACAAACAGCATGCACAGGACAACATACATGCACCTGGATTGAGCAAAGGGAACGGCAGATACAACTACTTTTTAATATTGCAATAAACCTTTTTATTAAATTCTGCTTCGTGCTGATAGATCTGATACATTTGTGACATTGTCAATAATGTGATACACACCAAATATGTATGCAGCAATTAGAAAATGCTTCCTTGACAGTGCTAAAGTCAACAACAGTTTTATACCTCATTCCCACCTTTCAAAACATCATCAAACACACACATATGTGCAACATTATGTGAGACTAAAATAGCGTCTCTAGGCGCAGAGAACATGCAGTTCAGAACAAATTTCAGTAGATAACATCACGTCCCTCCCTCTTTCTTTTTATCCATAATTGATTAAATAATGACTAGTCAGGTACTATTTTGCTAAACCTGGTAACTACTCTTGAACACACACACGTTGTCAAACCCATATAGCTATAATATCACAAGTCTTTACTCAGTCATCGCTTATATGTGACGGTTTTATTAACTTTTCAACAAACCAAACACGCACCACTTGCCTACACATCAATAAATAGATAGAAAACGAAGGAGCTCCTTTGAAATACAGCTCAGTCACAATCAACTATTTGCAGCACGAAGATACCGAGGAGATCAAACATCGCAGGAGCTTATTAGCATCCAGTGTATCTCTGCTAACAACCAATGGATAAATAATTTATAGCTTTTACCCTACTGCTGCCTCGCCAAGAACAAGAATGCAAAACAACTTGGCTGGTCTCCGCAAGGCTCTGGAACACAGAGCTGTTTACAAACTACAAAAGAAAATGAATTTGTAAGAGCACAGAGACAATTTTAAGCATCTAATAATCTGCCATAGTGAGGGAAAGACTGTGCATGATTAACATAATGTGTTTTTTTTTTAATCTTGTGCTGGAAAGACTTCCTGGTGGCCATCTCAGGAACTTCCAAGGGCAGCATCATCTCACAAACAGTGTTTACTCCCATCTTGGTCGACATATGGATGCTCTAATCCACAAGGCACTGTGCTGAGTATTTTTCACAATCATTTAAGCAGATGTTGTGGGACAGGAAGCTGAGGCATTGTGGACTGATTTTATGAACATGACACTCTCCTTTGCCAAGACTGAAGCAATGTTGTGCTGGTGAATCATCAGTCCCCTAAAACCCAAAGCAGTGATTAGTATGTGACACTAGAGTCTGCAAATATTTAATATTAGATTATTCTAAACAACCACATGCAGGTAAATGTGTACCTGCTAGTAAGCCAGGTGAGAGGAATATCCCATAAATTGCAAACTTCACCATAAGTAGTTGTAGAAACAGTGCTGATTAAATTTATTAGAACTAACACTTAGATGTTTGGCAAAAGAAAAAAAATTCTTAACTCATGTGATAACATGTGGTACTGTATGTGTCTCTGTTCTCTGTTCAAAGATGGTCTTTGGTGTCTCTGGTCTTCCAATAACTCCTTTGACCTCCTCCCTGCCCTGTGACCTTTTGGACTGATGTTTAACAGACATTTGATGTTGTCAATTTATTTACTTTTTATTTATATAGCTCAATACCACAAATCTCAAGTGTGCCTCAAGGGGCTTTACAATCTGTACAGCATGCAACACCCAGACACTCAATTCAGATAACGTAACGCCCCCCCCCAAAAAAAAATCCCTTTAGACTGTTGTTAAATCAGTCTCAATGACAAACTGCTGTTTCCAAGGTCAAGAATAAACTTTCCTATTCAGCTCTCGCATGAGTTAACTTTTAACGATAATCAACTTAGGGAAAGGTTGCGGTCGTCAGTTCTTAGAGAGCAGATTTATCCGGATTTGACGCATGATTTTTAAATTTAGCCCACATCATTGTCACAGATGGAGATTGTCACTTCATCTTTTGTGGAACTGAAAATCATTGTGTTGTACTGTAAATAACATTTCATTACTGCAAGTGTCTCAATAAATAAAGTGTAACTTACATTTTTAATAACTGGTACTGGCTTAAACCTGCTGTTCTTAAACCTGGAACCTTTTTGCCACTTTGGAGCAGTGGAAACAAGCTGCAAACACAACCCTGATAGTGTAGAGCACATCACCTTTAAAGTTGATGTGGTGAACTTGATTGCAAACAGTTGCCTGTTTTCACATCATTAGCATTCATTTGAATTCATGTTTCTGTCCCCCTAATTATTGTCAGTCCAATTTTCACACTTCTTTTAGTTCTGTTTTGGTTTCCACCAACTCCTGAGCCAAACATCTAAACGTTCCACTATGTTCACCAGCAAATGGCTAACTTTGTCTGCCTGCTGTTTGTTGCTGGGCAGGCCCCATACAGTGGGTTTATCAGAGTTGTTTCACAGATGGGAAAGGGTTTAGAGTAGTGAAACTGAACCACAAAACTCAACAGTAAGGCGCATGCCGGAAAACCAAAACAATGAGGTGAAAGATGCTGAGATGCTCCATAGCGCTGAGGGGAACACAGAGTCTGGTGATAATTCCCTGTGGGTTTGTCACTACGAGTGACCTCTTTCACATACAGTCATGTGAACCATTGTTAATATAAAAAAAGTGTAATCATAGCTGCTTTAATAAGAACTGAAAAAATAAAATACGGAAAGTCTAGATAGTTTAAAGAGTAGAAGTAAAATACTAAAAAAGCATCACTGCTGTCAAACGTAGTCCAGTAACTGCAGCAGTTTTGCAGTAATTAGCTGCTTTCCAGCTCTGCGCAGAAGTCTTTTTAAACACAGAGGTATAACTTCAACAGTTAGGAGTTAAAATACAAATGAGGGATTAAACAGACTGAGAAACAATGGAGGTGAAAAACGAGAGCCAATCTAATTAAGATCACAATCACTCAATTAGACTTGAGCAAGAGGAACAAATGGCAAATAAATTCTTTCATCATAACAACCCGCTTAATTGCTCCAAGACGGAGCACTGACATCTGGCATGCCCCCTCCAGACTGCTGAGTATGTGTGTGTGTAGTTTCATACAGGCACGCGCACACACGCACACACATACACACACACACACACACACACACACACACAAACACAGAGCAAGAGAGAATTTGGTACAACAACATGAAGGGATTGGAAGGGCGGGAGTCCAACGATGAGTGTGCTTTCACTGAGGCCTGACTGCGTTTATGAGCGCGAAACTGCCCGAGTGCAATCGAGCAGCAGCCTGGTTTATCCATCCGCACTTCACCCACATGGCCAGTGGAGAGTGGTTGAATTAATGGTATTGGGGGCCGTTTTTCTCATGAGAGCACGGTTTTCAGGCAGAGAATGAGGCCACTCGCTCTTTGAGAAAGAGGGGCCGCGGTTTAGGGCGACTCACAAGCATGCAGCCTGACCGTCGATAGAGAATCTGAGAGAGTGTGCGAGGCACAGGAACTGCGGTGGTTGCCTGAGGTGTCGTGCCAGAAACAAAGACACACTCAAAGGGAACATGCACTGCTCTCCCCTCAGCTTCGGTTTCTCAGTACTCAGCTGCACCACATCTTGTTATGAGTCTGTCTAACTACTTCCTCATGCTGCCGGCAGAGAGGTCAGGGTTCACTCAGGTCCTCTGACAGCCAGGGATGCAATGACAAGAGCGCTGCCAACAAGAACTCTCTTTTAATTCGATCTGTTCAGCTACTACCTTTTTCCTTCTGCCTAGAACACCTCTCCTTTCCTTCCTGTGTCCAGAAATGATAGTTTTCGGGGAGTTTGTCTCAGAGGTGGCCTTGTTGTGCACACCCTCCATGGATGCCAGCATCATCCCTGACGCTTCCTGATCTGTGTCTGAAGCGAACGCAGGTCAAAAACAACCCTTATCTGAATGAAATTTTGAAATTAACCAAACAGACGCAGATTTTTAAAACAGCACTCGTGCAAGAAGCAAGCCGTGCTGCACAAAAATGAAATGCAATCTGTGAAAAATGTAATAAATAAATAAAAGGGTTTAGCGCCTACAGCAGCACTGATGGCTGGTGGGTCCCTGATCTCGACTCACGCACATAAAAACACAATCTTCTCTGAGGGGAGTGGCACTGTTAGCGAAGTCAGTCCACCCATTTTATTTCTTTAAAAAAAGGGATCTCACCCACATCATGCTGAACAGATGGGGATATGCTGTCCTCTGCTGGTTAAGACGGATGCTGCAGCTACAATACAATAAGCTGAAAACCACCTCAATAAACATATGTACACAAAATGACGAAAATATAACACCAAACCCACATATGTAGAGTAAAACTACTTAAATGTGCTATACCCTGGGTGGGGGGTGAATCTACAATTAATAGTTTACTTTGTCTTCTCTAATGTGGATGTGGACACCCTCCTCATTGTCCGTGTTCGTTTCAAATCCACGAGTACAGATACAAAATAAAACTGTCCTCTTTATTACAACTGTCCTCATACTTAAAGGCTGCATTTTATAGTTTGTGCAAACAAAAAGGTTAAAAAAAAAGCCATTTCATAATTCCAGGTTGTTAAATTTCTGACACATTTCTATTACAACTCTATACAAGAGTTTCCACCAATTGAAAATGGAAACTTCAGTTCTGACAAATAAATACTTTACTTGTAACAGCCATAACCCATAAATATTAGGTGAAGGTATTGGATATGTCATATATATTTTACTCGTTGCTGCATTTGGAGTTATTACTTTGAAATCTTGAGCATCAAACCTCAGGTAAAACTGTCATGTTTCACTTAACCTCTCAAATGTTGTATTTTTTTCCCTTAAATGTTCATTTAAACAATTTCAAAGCTAGAAAAGAGCAATGTTTTCCACATGTTTTTACAATGTTGCCAGTAGCTATATGTTGTATCCGCCAGGTCCAGACTTCATATGGTACTTATACTGCTTTTTATGGCTGAACTGTACCACTGAATGAATGAATGAATTTAAAACAAACTATGTAATAAACTGTGTTGACATAAGAATGTTTTAATCACCTTACAAGACTCTACAACACAGTTATGAGTTCTACAAGTTTTATGTTGTACCAGTTGGTTTTAACTGACAACAGTCCTCGAGCAAGTTATGAAAATGTGTGTGTTAAGAAGACACACGGCAGAGACTGCAGTTCACCATATGTCACACCATGTGGGCTGATCATCCTTTTCTCTGAACTTGTGCTGGTTACAGGGTTGAACTGTACTCTCTCTGTTGACCCACGTATTGCATTCATCAGTGTACTCAGAAAAGATTTACTCCTCAATTTTGAAAATTACCACATAAACAGGTCAAAGTCCACATGGACAGCCATACACCCACATGTAAGTAACATTTCCTCCCACATATGTCCAATGGCCATGTCAAGTTGCAAATACACCAGTTTGTGAGACATTAGAGCAGCATACTGTGTGTTAAGCACTTATGATTGTCTTGCACAAAGAACAACATGGTGAAAATACATGGTGAAAGGCAGTGTGCTGGTGCAGTAATTATATTGGTACTATTCATATCAAAAGATGCCGCACAACTCTTCTCCAATACTTCATGCTTTATTCACCTCATCAAAAGTTTTCAGATGATGTCTGAGGCTGTTTCCAGGTTCTTTATATAAAGTTTATCGATCGTCTTCTGACCTATAGATCACCATCATCGTCATTAAAAAAAAAAAAAGCCATATTAACTGCCAGCGGATACAGAAATTTAAACGAGCACATGAAACTAACAATATTACAACTATCTTTTCAGAATATTCTTTAGGAAATACAATCTTAATCCCATCAATGAGTAAAAAGGTTGAATCACAAATTTTCAGTACAAAGCAACAGATTCTGTTTTCTTTCAAGCTCATAATTCAAAACACAGTGTACTCAAACTTCTATCTCTTAAAATGTATGGATAACCCTAAATTGCCCAATTTAGAAATCCAGAATGAGCAACTTCTGTAACCCTCTCCCTCACCTTAAACAAAATACCTCCGCAATTCCCATACATTTAGAAAACCGAAGGAAAAAAAACTATTGTTGGGCTGCAATGACACAACAGATTTAATATTCAGGGATGTTAGGGTAATTTCAGACAATCAAATAGGTCAGACAACAACAAAAGGCAGATGCAGCATGGTGAAGAAAGACTGCTGAAAGACTGTTTCATTGCTGAAATACCAGGTGTTTACTCTTGATCTTCCAGCAAGCATTAGAAAGCACAACCCAAGAGGGAACATGTTGGTATTAATAGGTCAGAACGGTGTGCGTGATATATAAGTCAGCTAAGTGGGTCTGAGATGTGGTTCCATGGATGCTCTGACGGGTCAGCAGGCAGACTTGGAGGTGTATTTGCACATTTCTGGTGAGGGTGTCCATTGAATAACTTTGACTTCTCAGGTCGGGTTCAGTATTTGCTGTGCGGATGATTTATAAATATTTCCCTTTGGTCTCGCCAAGGGCAACATATCCTGCCACGGGAAAGCTCTCTCTGAAGTGAGGCCATGAAAGTCAGGTCTGTGAGAGGCCTGCATGCTCACACACACACCTCTCTGCAGCTCATCAAAGCCAAATAACACTATTCAGGTGAACGGGAGCATTTCCCACGAGATTACAAGCTGGAACGCCAGAAACCTTCAATCATTGTGAATTTGCATCAAAGACACAAAGAGGCAGTCATCGTCCAACAAGGCTGAGATCACAGAGAGGCAAACACTTAGACACACAGACAATCAGAAGACAACACTCTGTATTTAAACCCTCAAGTTATGTTTAATGAGGGGAAAAAAAGGGCAGCAATTAAATTAGGTTACTGCACCGCGTGGGCGGACGTTATGAGGGTGAAGTGACGAGACACGTCTTTTTCTGCCTGAATATCAAAAGGTTAGAGTCAGTGATTAAAAGAGGATGCCATTCACTGTGTGGGAACATCACAACAACCAATTAGGATTTCATCATTTATTTATTCTTGTCTTTCTTCTCAGGTAGTCTTTTCAGAGAGGTAGCAAAGCTGGTGCTGGATTAGTGGAATCTTTCAAATCATTGTTGGTCGACTAGGTAACATAACATAACAATTTTTCAGTACATTTTTATTATTGTTTAAATTAAGTCTCTCCTGATTGAAATGATTTTAAACACTGATGGACTGTTTATTATATAAACTTTGCATCACGTTTGATAAGCTCATTATACGGTCTGCATGTCAAATCCTAATCTGTAAAGTGACTATGGCTGTCAAATAAATGTAGTGAAGTAAAAAGTACAACATTTCTCGGTGAAATGTAGTGGAGTACTAGTATGAGGTAACCTATCATGGAAACATTTAGGTAAAGTATAAGTACCTTACAATTGTACAGAAATAAATGCATTTAGTTATATACTTTCCACCACTGAAAATATCCGACACAGAACATGTAGTAAAGCAGATAAAGTCAGCACAAATGCCGGACTTGTTCTTTTTGACAAACATGCTCTCAACTTGATCGACTCCAGGAAAAACTTGGCTAAAATAACTTATCGCGATCTAAACAGTTGTTTGGCAAAGAACTTAATTGAAAGGTTCTTGATTCTGAGCTGTGTTGACATAGATTACCAAATGTGGAAGAAAGGAAAAAATGAATACAGATGTCTCCGTTTTACAGCCTGTTTACATCTTGTGAACTCCTGCCCAAAGAAAAGAGTTTCCTTTTATGTGTCTAATTAGACGGTGTGACAATATAGCCTTGTATAACTCGTTCAGCTCTTAACCACCAGCTCCGTCCAATAAAGTTGATTTGAAGTCAGACTGAGTTAATATCTACGATCCAGCATGACAATAACTCAGCAGCTGAAACCACGGCCGAGACAGGAGAGGGACTTTGAGTGTTTGACCTTTGGACCTCCTCGCTACTGAAATCCCAGCTTTGTTGAGGAAATGAACCCCCTGAACCACTATATTATCATCTGGCCACTACAAAGCAAAACTTAAAGCTAATTCATGTTGGGCAAGAGGCAGCAAATTAGGCAAAGAGTTGGACGCTGTAAATTAGTCTCAGTCTGGTCTCTACTAAATGGAACAATCAGTGACTGTTGCTCATGTCAGGAAAAATTGATTTCTACGTTGTTTGCGCATTCTTCAAACACAAATCAATTATTATGATTATTATTATTATGTGTAATTTCGCATTACCATTTGACAAAAAAAGGGAAAACTATATTTTGTTATGGTATTTCTTAAGCACCTAGCTCTCTGTGACATGTGATATGCCACTCATTACACCCACTGTGTTCTTTTTGCTAATAATAAAGTCATAGTTTTGACACACTCATTTGCTTCCTTCCCGAGAGTTAGATGAGAAAATTGATACCACTCTCATGTCTGTACGTTTACTGCAGAGCTGGAGACCACTAGCTTAGCTTAGCATCATGGCTCCCAGCTATATCGCCAAGAAACAGTCCAGCACATAACTGCCGTAAAACTACAACTTGATTATTTTTACCTTTCTGTTTCGCTATGGATTAAATTAACGACTTATACTGTATTAATTAGTGAGCTTTAGAGGTGTGGGTAGGTGGATTTTTTAGCTTTGGAAAGAGCCATGCTAGCTGTTTTTCCCTGCTGCCACTCTTTATGCTAAGCTAAGCTAACCGACTACTGGCGATAGCTTTAAATTTATCCTACAGCCTGAAAAAGGGTAACAACGTTCTCATCTAACGCTCTGCAAGAAAGCGAATGAGCGTATTTCCCAAAATGTATCACAAAAGTATTCCTCTAAGCACCGAGCTCTCTCGGACATGTGACATGCCACTCGTTACACCCACTGTGCTAGTAATAGTACAGTGGGTGTAATAAAGTAATAGTTCGACACTTTGGGAAATATGCTTATTTGCTTTCTTCCCAAGCATTAGATGAGAAGATTGATACCACCCTCATGTCTGTGCGGTTAGTACAGAGCTCGAGCAAGGGGGTGATTAGCTACATTTCCAAATATTCAGCTGCCACAAATGGTCTTCCTACTGGTTACAGTGCCAAAAGGCTGTTTAAGTGATACATTAAATACTGCTAGATCTTTTTCCAAATAGAGAACTGCTGCAGAGCAAGTCAAAGCCTAAATATCCACATCACTAAATTCTCTATCTGTATCTTAAACCTGAGTAATATGTAACAGTTATCCCATTTACAAGTGATAACTCCTCACTGTAGCACCGAGGTACCCTTCGTATCAGTGGTCTGTTTCAGTTGAACTGGCTACCCGACCAGCATGCCATCCCAAGATACCACAAATGAAAATGGAGCGGCTCCCAAACGCCAACATCAAATCAAAGTCAGTCCTCCAGACTCACAGCTTTTCATCCAGCCCTCATCATGGACTCAAACACAGCCTTTTCCAACCGCACTAACAAGCTCGAGCTAACACCCTCCGGCCTAACCCAATGTCTTTAAGATGATTGAAGCAGCCAGAGGTGGCCTCAGCCATGTTTCCAAGCGCCAAGCAACCCCAAAAGCCTTATCCTATTAAACCACATACACCGTCTCATGTGTTGCGCCACGAGCAGACATGCAAAACTGGGGCGATTTTCCGTTTGAGAGCGAGAGATTATTGTAAAAGAAGTGGTGGGAAGGATGACAGTCAAAAGGGAGAGGGAGATGTGGAGATTTGGGCCCATCTGTTTCTTGCTAAGTCAATGAAGGGAGGAAGAAAAGCTGAGCAGATACACTAAGCATTAGTGGTTAACCAACTACTAATGAGGGAAAAAGAAAAACATTGAACTCAGATGAAACCGTTTAGCATACAGTGGTGTACAATGTCCTTACTGGGTTTCAGGGAAAGATGGCCAACACTCACGTAAGCCTCATGTGTAAAAACCAAAGGGATAAAAAAGAAGTGGAGGTTGGGCCTGTTTTCAATCTATCTGTGCGTGTGTGTTTTAACCCATCCTCAAAGTATAGGAATCTGTTTTAACGCATGTGTCCAATACATGTACTTCCACACCTTTGATACAGCAAATGTCCGGGGCACTCGGCTCTGGTGTAGCCTTGGCATGTAAAGCTTGATCCTCCTGCCAAGGTTTGGGGCTTGAGGGTTTTCATTCCTCTGATCACCTCTCTTCCCTCACATACCCACTACCTTCCCCCTCAAAGCTCAGGAATATAACCTGGGAAATGAGAGGGCCTCCTGCCCCCTCGCTGCTACTCGTTCCCAGGTGTGCAAATCCCGGGTCAACCCAGGATCAGACAGTTACACTGCCAAGGTGTTAGAAAGAATAATAAATGACTGCAGATAAAGAGCACACGAAGGTGAGGAGCAAGAGAAAGGTGAGAAGTGTGGAAAGAAAAAGAAACAGGATGAGATAAAAGAAAGCGAAGGAGGAGACAGAGCTTGGTTTTGGGAATGTGAGCCATGCTGAAACCATTCAACTCAAATCAGCACCATGTGTCCTCCAGAGCCTTATTATCCCATAAATGAACTTTATTGAGGCAACAAAGTGCTTTGGAGCTCTGCAAAAACATTAAAGGGGCCCCGCCTGTCTCGGCCTGGAGCCAAGAGTAGTCCGATTCCTCAGGGGACTAATGAAAAAAAGAGAGGCCCCTGGCCTCGTGTTCACTGCCCCCAGTGTAGCCCCACAGGCTGGCTGGCCGGTGCAGCTTGAGTAATGGCCTATTACAGACAGAGAAATAGTGAGCAATTACACCAGGGAGACAAATACGGCGCAGACCTCTTGACTGACCCGACCTATGAAATTAACCAGGAAGGAAGGATGACAGACGAAAGGTAAAACAGCAGGAAGGAGGAAAAGAAAACAGATGACAGGACAGCAAGACTGGATGATGTACAATATCAACTGGGTCCTGTCCGTTTATACTGAGCTCGCATGGGGCACTTCCCTAAATAACGTTTTGCAAATAACCTCAAACTAACTGACACACAGAAAGCACTGGTTGGTTTCTGGGTGCAAAATATAATGAAACTGCCATCTATAGTGTGATGTGTGCACTGTACTTAAAAGGGGAACGCCACTGATTTTACACATGTTTACAGGTCTTGGGGAGTACTACTGCATATGTGAAAAAAGTTGTATGAGGCCTTTTGGGGCTTCAGAGGGAGCTGTGTGAAATCTGATGAATTGTTTCAAGTGATGTCACTCGTGGCAACATTGGTTGAGTCTGAAGACTACAAGTCTGAAAAAACAAAAAAACCCCCAAACATCTGGTGGGTGTGGAGTTAGAGAGAAGTGCTTGAGGCTTGTATCATTAGCCGCAACTAGCGTAACACACCCGAATCCCTGACAGATCTGTTGGCGGTCATTTTGCATTGTGGGTAATGTAGGTGCCAGGTTTTGTCAAGAAAGAAGGTTGCGTGGAATAAAAAAAGACCATATCTTTGGTTCTGCTGCATCGATTTTGATCTTTTTTTGTAACTTACCGTCACAAGTCCAACAATGTTACAGACAGTGCAATGTTAAATCGGTGGAGTACCGGAAAACTTAGAGGCAACAGGTGACCCAACAGTGGATATTTGGTCTGGGGCCCCCAAGCAGGTTAATCTGGCCATGTACAGTAGGAGAGGGAGGGTGAAAATACCCACACAGGTGATAAAAGTGAGGGCAGAGGAGAAAAAAAGTGTTTGAGAAAGCAATTTCACATGTCAGGTATCATAACAAAGAAATTCTGTAAAACCACAAGAAGCGGCCTCTGACTTTCTGTACAGCTAACAATGCGAAGCAACTCCTCCGGGGGAGACGAGTGCCGCAGAGGTGGCACGCTGCTGTGTGAGATAACAAATGTTCGTGACAGCTCAGAGGACTGAAGGCAAAGATGTGGGCGTGTATCTGATGTGTATGTAACCACCCGCCTGCTTCCTCAGCCAGTTTACCTCTCATAATGCATGTGGTGGACGGCCGGGGCTTATTCCAACATAAATAAAGTCTCTGATCCTTCTTGGGATGACGAATTTTATAAAGATGGGATCCTTTGTGGCCAGGAAAGGGGTTACAATGGTAAACCAAATGGCCGCAAGTGGATGTATGGGACTGATTAGGACCCTGGAAATGAGATTAAAGAGAGATCTACCAACAGATTGAATTGTATTTGCCATAATTGCTGAGAACAGCTTATTCAGTGCAGACCGCAAGAAAGAGAATCATAAAACCAAGGAAGGAGGAGGAGTAGAGAGTAGAGACGGCTGCCACTTGAAACCAGCAAGCTTTTCTCAAAGAAATCAAACCCAGGACAAGTCTTGTATCAATTAGAGGATATGTGCATGTTGTGTGTTTGTGTGTGTGAGAGGATGGGATAAGGGATGGATTAGCTCTTACTCATAAACTTCGAGTTCTGCTTTAAGCTTGTATTAATGATTTTTTTTTTGTGTGTGTGTGTGTAGTATTAGTAATCTTGATTATTTTCAAAAGCAAAGGCCAAGTTAACCACATTGTATTTTTTAAAATGGGAATTTCCCCTGCGCTCAGAGACTGTGCATGCCATGAATTTATCTGGAATGAGATAACCGAAATAGCCATGACCTCTGTTCTCAGCATCCCGGTGAAAAGAGGTTTAATGAAAAATAAATCTTGTGAAGAGAAAAAGACCAACAGACAAATCAATAGAGGGACGGCCTCAAAGATAAAAGAGAGCGCTGTGTGCCAAAGAGCTACTCGCTCTCATTCCTGGGTTGATTGTGCTTAAAGTGAAACCACATGAACCGAGCTGTTCCCACAAGGGAAGAAAGAGTGTGTGGAGTTAAAAGCACTCATATGCTGTACAACGTAAGGCCCTGAAAACTCGGTATTGCTCTGTAACATTAAATAATCACGACTAAATGAGCAACAATCAACATTAAAGTTCAGGAACACTAATCCGCTTCATCAGATTTTGCAGGTGTTGTTTTATCAGATTTGATTGACAGGTGGTCTGGCAACATAAGAAAATAACCCCACAACTGTCATCCAAATATGATTCAGTTGTTTTTAAATCCTCATTGGTGCACATACGTTTGTGTTATCACCTTTTCCCAGCGGAGTCTCGCCCACTTCAAACTAGTGAAAGAAAATTAAGGACAAAAAGACAAATACAGAAATCTCTCATGTAAAATAACTAAAAACTGTTCCGACTTTGGCAGTAAATTCTGAGTTCATGTAGAACCCCGTCGCACATAGTAAGAAGCTGATTGAGAAAATAGATTTTCAGGGATCTTTAATATAGCAAGACTAAGAGTCTACAGCCATGCTAGGAGCTCTGTGAGGCTGTACTTTGAGCTAAATGCTAATGTCAGCATGCCAACATTCTCTCAACCATGACATGCTGACGTTAAGCAGATGGACGGTTTACCACGTTCCCCATCTTAGTTTAGTGTGTTAGCATGCTAACATTAGCACAAAGCATAAAATACAGCCGAGGCTAATGGTAATAGTAAAGCAAGTATTGTTTGTCTAGATGGTGAAAGTCTATCAAAAGTAGAATCACCAAAGAGATGAGAGATGTGAGACTTTTCACAGCGTAAGTGAAAACCTGACCAGCTGGTGGAACCAAAAGGAAAATCAGGAGGTCGCTAAAGTCAGTAGGATTCATCTTCTGGGGACGCTGAATGTTTGTCAAAAAATGTCATGGCAATCCATCTAATCACTGATGAGGTTCTTTACTGTAGTAATGACAAAACGCACTCAACAAATATGTAGTTTTCTATGTTAGGCACTTTTATTGATTTGGTATTACTGAGTCACAAACACAAATATTATTGCCAAACAAAACAACCAATTTAAACAGACTGGTATTCAGTATATTTATTTAGAGATTTAACTGGATTCAATTCATAGTCTATGTTAACAGTAGAGGGAAGACAGAAAGAAATATCCCCAAGAAAATTGTGTTAATCCCGAACATCTGCATAACAAAATGCTAGAGGGATCTGTTTGGGTAAACAGAGTTTTTGGCCAAAATATAAAAACAGAGAGCAAGAAAGTTTATTTGGTGTGTGAGCTGAAAGGTAAAGACAGGAGTGCTTCAAATAACTAAATCGTTAGGAGGTTGTCTATCCACATAAATAAAAGGAATCTGTTATATGGTTATCAAATGCCATCCTACGGTAAATGTTACCCCCGAACGTGTTTTGTGCCGTTCTACTTCCAGACCTGCTGAATATCAGAATTGTTACACTGTAGTACAGTAATTAAAGTAGTACAAAGCTATGAAAAATATATCAGTGTAAAGGCATAAGAGACTCGCTCAACAATCACAACACCACTACACTACGCCATCAAGAGTCACAAAGAGCTGGCTCAGGGGTTCGCAGCCCTTGCTCTGGGAGCGCTGCAAAGTTCACTGCTGCATAAATGAGGTTGTATATTAAGTCAAGCTTCAGCTGGGACATTTGCTTTCTTTAAAAAAAAAAAAAAGCTTTAAATGTAGTAATGCAAAGCAGCAGACATTAGTAGACAAAGCCCTGTCAATTAAGTTTTACATTCACATTTCATATTCTCTTCACCATCTGTAAGATTGATAATACATTTCCCCTGCTGAGTACAAACATGCAGCTATTACAGCTCCCAAGAACAACAACTGCCTACTCCTGAGCCACACTGATTATTACAATTTCTATCAACTTGGCCTGCCAAGTCTCACCACTAGAGGACACTCTGGTTTAAACAACAAAAAAAAAGAAAAAAAAAAAAGAAAAAAGGACGACGTGCCACTGCAAACTGTAGGACACAGCAAGAGATCTCCACTCCACGCCCCCATGACTCAAATCCAGCCCAAACCATGTCCAGACTGTGTGAGTGACATAACTGAGAGCTCTCCCAAATCTGTCACATTACTATCTACCATATACCAAAATGGCGATTAGTTTTAGATTTGGATGATTTTACCCTCTTCAGGTCTTTTGGTATTTGGATTTATTCTGAAAACACATGTGCTAGTTTGGACCTCTAGAAGATGATAACTGTGCCACAAAATGAGTACAGTCTCCAGAAAGTAGCTCAAGTGTTACAAGGCTAAAGGTGAGGTTCACATTCTTTCAAGTCTGTCTTAAAACAGTACTCAGATGCCCATATGTACAGGAAGAGAGTTATTGGACGCTGTTATCATTCCTTCTGTCCAAACCGCACATGTAGGTATCCCCTAAAATAATAATAATAATAATTATAATACTAATCCAATGTAAGAGATGGGTGACACACTTTCTGTGCAAACATGCATTTCAAAAATCAGCTGAAGGGTAACACGAGGCTTCAGCACCCAGTTAGTCACATCACAAGGGAACCTTCCACAGATTTTAGTGCAAAATGTACTCTGTCTGTTAGTGATGTCCCCATGGCTCAGCAAGGAAACTCCGTCTGGGGAATTTCATGGTAAAAAGACTGACCTTGAAAGAAACCCATTTGATAGGACTAATCAATACTGCTGAAGCCTCGTATTAGCTATGGTTAATAGCTAATTTTATACGTGTGTGTGTGAGCTATATATTACAGCAAGCAAAACCTATTTCAGTGTTCATATGGGCACCTGGCTATTGTTTAAAAACAGACTTGGAAAAAAAAAAGTGAACCTATCCATCAAACATTGTGGTTAAACACGAAAACATACTGTATGAGAGCTGACTGTCAGGTGGGAATGTGAAAAGTGGTCTTTGTGTTCATGCCCATTTTACATTTCAGCTGAGCATTTCAAAAATGAGTAATCTATGAAAGGGACCTACGTTTCAAATAACTCCAATATCACTGAATGTGATGGGATAAAGCTGCATACAAATGCACAGATTAGCATTATTATTTATAAACAGACTTGACAGAACTGTATGGGATTGCATTTTCACATACTGTAAGAGAAAAATAAAAAGGTTCCTGCATATATGTATATCAGTATGTCAAAATGATTTCGTATTATCTTGTCAGTTTGATACAGGTATTGATAAAATATCATTTTTAAATAAATTGAGTTTCATTTGATGAGTTTCCACTGCAGGTGAAATAATACATTTGTATCTTAAACCTAGTTATTCACTTTTACCCACAACACAGAGATATTGGGGAACCAAAGCGCAGTCAGAGTACAGAAAATAGATTTCAGAGCAGCCTGTTTGGAGAAATTCTGCCGAATGACAAACACACAAACAAACACCGGGCACCCACAGGGGCCACAGCAGGGGAACTCTGCAGTGGTGATGTGAGAATGGTGAATTTGAGCCAGCAGGTAGCATTTTGTTTTGTCGGAGGAAGCTTTAACACAGAAACTCCTGTCGCATGCGGATGATCTGCAGTAAGGCGGCCTGGACGTCCTCATCCATGTGGCCCTACGAAGGAAACACAGTCAGAATGGGCTTCAGGTAGAAGCTCAGTTGTCAATCACTCACATAACAGATCATTCTGCGCTTCACCTGCTGACAGCTACTGTGCACTTACACCTACAATTTTTAATATTTTGGACTTAGTCCATATTTTGTTGTGCCATTTCTGCCTTCCCCACCACTTTTAGTTTTCACAATTTAAAAAGAAACATGTGTACAAAAATACAAAAGAAAACATTCCCTCCCCAAAAAGAACATACAGAATATAATAAGATAATAGACAACAGAAACAAAACAAAAACAATAGACAAGGTGTGTGTGTGTGTGTGTGTGTGTGTGTGTGTGGGGG
>CM022485.1:8923428-8936514 GCA_011952105.1 Coreoperca whiteheadi
GGGGGGGGGGGGGCTTGGAGTGTAAACAAACTCTATACCAAACATTGTGTGTATCTCTGATCCAGTGTTTCAAAAAGGACGGAAGGATAGCCTGCTTCCAGGCTGGCTAAAGAGTAACATACACGTTACAGTTAGACTACGCCCTAGGAGGAGGATTGTCCTCACTTTGGCCACTAAAATGGCTCTAAGAGGATTTGGATCGATTTGGACAGGGCAGAAATGGAGGACCAGTAACCTCAGAGCCTCAGGCAAAACCAGAATGCATGAGCTAGCGCTGCAGGTGAGTTTTGAAGTCTGTGTACCACCTTGAATTGTATCAGGCCATGGCCTAGCACATATTGATGAGGAGTGTATCCTTGAGAATATATCTGACCATTCAACATCTGAAAATTGTACAGTCAGATCAGCCTGCCACGCCTCTCTCAATGCATCGAGGGATACCGTCTGCATAGATGAACGTTTCATATACACAACAGGTATTGACCTTGGAGACCATTTCTGCCTTTTTGAGGTTTCCTGTTTTGATTAATTTTGCAGGCTGCTCCCACAGGATTTCCAACCATTACATTTTCAAAATCAAAATGCAGTGGGTGCCTCAAATAATCAACAGGCTTTCACACAACATTTTGCAACACATTTTTTAAATTTATCATCTTTTTGGCCTTCACTTAGTGCAATCAAAGATAGACAGGAAAGGGGGGGAAGTTAGAGGGGACTCGAACCCAGGTCGCTGCGGTAAACACTCAGCCGTGGTACATGGGGTGTGCACTCTAGCAGGTGTGCCACTGGGTGCCCCTTTACATTTTTAGTGTAAACATATGAATTACCTCTGGCTTTCGGATGTGACAAAGTGCTGAAAGTTACTGTTAAAACTTGGTGGTACTTGATTTGACAAAAGCACAACCATGAATCGATAAAACGGGTGATTTCATAAACATCTTTTCCCTGTTTTCTACATATCATTCAACGTTTGCCACGGTGTGATCGTTCATTGCTTTAATGTGCACTGCCAGGGTGTCATACAACCCATCGGACCAGACTACCATGTTGCAGCTGTTACAGTGCGTTGGAGCTGTTCTGAGATCCTGTTTGCACATCTACACCAAGTTGGACGGTATTTCTCACAATTACTTTCTGTTGTGAAAGGGAAGTTTTTAGATAAAAATCAGACAAGTGTCGCTGGGAATGGCCAAGGATTATCCCAGTGCACTTCAAACGCTGCATGATGAAGACCAAACACAAATTGGGTTTTCTGACTCAAGTCAGCTTTTATCTAATAATGGGACTGCCTTTTATGCAATCAAGTGTGTTTTAATGAAATTATTCATCTCTTTTCCAAAACTAGAGCACAGATAAGAGCACTTTTATCAATTATTCTTTCATGACCTCTGCTCTCAAATCTAATAACTGAATCTCCGGGAGTTCAACCTCCTTAATGTTGTCGTTCTTAACATAATCCTATAAAGGTCATCAGAAAGCTTTCTGAATAACAGAACCTAAATTATCATTCATGGGAATGATACAACCTTTCCTAGTAAACAATGTGCAGAGTTCAATGGAGAAAATCAGACAACTCTCACCTTCAATAGAGATTAATGAGGGGAACGTACCTGCGCCGCACTGAGAAGATGAGTTCGATAAATTGAAACCACCTCCCTGTGCTGCCTCTCAGCATCCTTATGGAGCAGAAGAGAGAAGGACATGAAGACGACACAGTGGTTAATGCTTTAATGTTTTCAACAGCTGGCCAGTATTGTAAATACTGATGTGGAGCAGTCACTGATTTCTAGTTCCACATTATAAAGTTGGTAATATGTTTTTGTGAAAGGAGCAGACAGCTTTTTTATTGGTGTAGCTGCGTTACCCCTGTTCACCAAGTAACGAAGGTACACACAGTGCAATCACTATTATAAATCAGTCAGTCACTTAATGGTGGGGTATTAGATTCTAATCCAATACACAACTTTGTCAAATTCAGTGAATATCTACGGTCTGTTTGGTGTGTGTGCTGGAAAAAAACAACAACTCAGCCCTGGCTCTGTAAATGGGAAATAAATAAGCCACACAGCACTATTCCAGCCATGATTTGTGTGTCAGGTAAAGTTAAATGACTTCCCCACGGACAATCATCTTATTTTCTAGTTTGCCGTGATATGCTGTTGTTGGGATGTTAGCTATAGTAGCAGGAGAGCTGTGAGTATCGCTGTCTGGAGCTGGGGGGAACCGTCTCGTCCTCTCCGGCTCTTAGCTTCGCAGCAGCAACTGTAGGAACAGTTTGCTGACCCCCAAACTAGCTAACATTACTTTATTTGTCTTTGTTCGCTCTATATTATGGCATTTGTCGTGGTATCGGATTTCTCCAGAATCGCATACATATGAGCCAACAAACCAAAATGACTAATGTGAGGAGATTCAGGATTGTGAGGTTAAAATGTTGCTGCGTTAACTTCTTGAATATCACTCAATATAAAATTTAGAAAAATGAACAACTGATTGTCTCCTACAGTTGTTTTTCAGTCAGACAAACAAAAACACAGTGTCTGCGCATCAAAAAATCTAATTAAATATAAGGCAGAACATGCGTATGGTTACACAATTGTCCACTCACAGCCAGCTGTTGCTGTAGGCTCTTGATCTGGGCTTGGAGTGTGTCAATGTGCATGGTCTGTCTCTTATTGGGCGTGTTGCTGGTGTATGCCAGCTGCGACAGACCATTCAGTGCCTGCTTCAATCGCTCAACGTCTGTCAGCAACTCTGTGATCTGACGCACACAAACACAAATATTAACATTAATGTTCATACATTTTTCATTATGTATCAACCAAATAACAAAACTGAAAGAATAATTAAATCTGTAGAAACAGAAACTAATGCAGACTCTTTCCTTAGATTCCAAACAGACAAATACATTTCAAAAGGTGGATTATCACATTTTTAATCCCATTTAGCTATAGTCAAAACACACCGTAGTTTCAACAATAAAACCACAGCTAAATACATTATTAATTCAACTATAGTGTCAAATTCTTATTACCTTCTTGTCTTTGGCTTCAGTCTGCTGAGCTGACGTCTGAATCCTCCTCTGAAGATCACAGATGGTGCTGAGTGACTCATCATATCTCTCTTTCAGCTCCATAATTTCTCTTTCAATGGTGCGTCCCTTCTCCTGGACAGCCTCCATCTCTGTCCTTGCCCTGCTCTCACCCTCCCTCGCTTGCGTCGACTCCTGATGGGCCTCTTCACACTCTTTTGCTAAGCTTAATAGTTTGTTGCTCAGGTTGGCGGCCTCCTCCTCCAGCTGCTGCTTCTCCTTCTTCACCTGGTTCATTTGGTCTTCCTTATAGCGAGTTTCCTCTAGGGTCTGTGTGGCTTGAAGGAGCTCAGATTGCAGGGCAGATACATCTTCAGCTCTCTGGGCGTTGTTCTCCTCCTCTTCACGGAGAGCCATTCGGAGATTAGCGACTTCAGCCTCCAGGGCTTCCTTGGCCTTGATCTGTTGTTGGCGCAGAGAAGCCTGATCCTCCCGGAGTTCCTGCAGTTCTTTCTGTAAGGCACAAACCCTCTGGCCCTCGTCTTGCTGTGCCTCTCTTGCTTTCTTGCAGTCGGCCTGGGCTTGCTGCATGGCATCATGGAGGGCTTTAAGCTCTGTGTCATACGTTGCTATCCGAGTCAACTCTGATTTCAGACGCTCCTGGAGATTCTGGATCTGAGTGTTGCAGAGGGCATTCTGGCTTTGAAGATCAGCTTTCTGAAATGTTACCTCCTTGTGCTGCAGCTCTAAGTTGACCAACTTCTCAGTCAATTCCTCAACTTTACACTTGAACTCTGCCTCCACATCCTTGTGGTTTTCACTGGTAACTAGAGCAGTGTCTAGTCGCTGTTGAACAGATTCAATCTCAACTTTAAGTTTGTCTTTCTCCTGTTTGTTGCACTCCCCGGCAGACCTTTCTTTGTTATACTTCTCCTCCATTTCCAACAGCTTGACTGTTAACTCCTTCACCTGGGCACTGTAAGTGTGTTCTTTTTCTTCGGCTGCTGTCAGTGGGATAAACTTTGACTGAATAGCCTCCTGTATGGCATCAAGTTCTTTCTTCTGGGCCTCCAGTTCTTGGGTAAGCTTTACCGTTTCCTCCTGAGCCAACACATACATCGCTGACACTTTGTTTGCTCTATTCTCTGCCTCAACCACAGCAGCATTCAACTTATCTGTGGTAGCTTTGTGGTCTTTTACACATATATAGTCTTTTTTCATCTCCAATAGGACTTTTTCCAACTCTGCTTTTAACTTATCATTTCCTTCTTTCACGTTCTTCAATTCTTCCCAACTTTCTTTCTTCTTGGTCTCCAACTTCAACATCTCTGCTTTAACACTCTCTAAGGTGGAACTTAACTCCATCTTCACTTGCTCGTGCTGCTGTCTGGGAACATACTCGCCATCCAAGCTTTGTTTCAGAGTCTGGCTCTGTGTGGTCAGCTGCACATACTCTTTATCTCTGTCTTCACATCTCTTCTGCAAAAGTTCAAGTTTCTTCATCAGGTCGGCATTCTGAGACCTCAGAGCGTCCATTTCACTCTGGTGTCTCCCGCTGGCTCTTTGGAGACCGTTGATATTCTCCTGCAGCGTGGCCCGCTCGGTTTGAAGCTGCTGGACTTGTGCCTCTGCTTTTCCATAACGTTCACTGGCTTCCACCAGTTTGTCCTCCAGCTCCTCCAAAGCCGTTACCATGTTCCTCCGAACTTCCTCGTGGTGTTTCAACGGTATAAAGTCAATCTCAATCCTGCTGTTGAGCTCATCCAGCTGCTCTCGGAGTACATCTCTTTCCTCCTCACTCTCCTCAACCTCATGAATTAGAGCCTGGCTTTTGGCCGTCACATCGACCAGTTTCCTTTTCAATGAGGCATTCTGCTCTTCGAGAGCTGCCCGTATCCTCTGCTGCTCCTCAGCAGACATTGTCCCTGATCCTCCCTGGGATGAAGGACCGTCCAGCTTTCGATGGAGCTCTGCCACCTCCTCCAGCACACGATCGTAGTCTTCCCTCAGCTCAGCGAGCTGCCGTTCCTTCTCGTCAACTGCATTGGTGAGCAGGTTCTTCATGTTGTCAAACTTCTCAGCTGGTACTGTGTTGCCATGTTTAGTCTGGGTCTCCTTCAGCTGGGTTTCCATTTCTAAAAGGGTTTCTGCTAGTTCATCTCTTTCTGCAGACAGCGCTCCCAGGTCTTGGTTCAGCCTTTCTGCCTCAGCTGCTAGCTGGCTCTCGCTGCTCTTGTACTCCTCCAAGGCCTTCTCGCTCTGTTTGAGGCGATTACGAACGCGACCCACTTCGGCTGAAGCCCCTTCATACTTAACCTTGATATCCTGGAGCTGGGCACGCAGTTCTTCTGTTGTCTGGCCTCCTAAGTGTTCCTTAACAGCAACTACATGGGCTTGCAGCTGTTTGACCTTACACTCAGAATCCAGCATCCTCTTCTGGACGTCCCCCAAGGCATCCTCAAGTTCTTGAACCTGCTGGTCAGACTGCTTCTTGATGGTGTCTCGGTTCTGAACTAGCTCTTGGCACTCTCGGTTTTTACGGTTCAGGGCAGATTGAAGTCGTCCCGTCTCTTCCTCCGCTGCCTGCTGTCTTGCCTTGACCGCCTCAAGTTCATGTCGGAGGGCATCCAGTTCACCGGAGAGGCCCCAGCCTACAGTAGGCTGACTCTTCTCTGGAGGCCTGGACTGTGAACGCAGCATGGCAGGATCCTGGAGTATTTGCAAGAAAGAGGAAAAACATATTGATGCAAATCCACACTAGATGTGACTAAATTTATTTCTACATATTGTGTTATAAATATGCAACGCAACTGCCCTATACTGGTTAAAATCCGGCTATTGCAATTGAATTTTGCTAATGGCTGATCTGGTGGCAGGTTATGTATATGGTTGCAGCTTTTGTCACCAACAAACTCCCTCCCTCCCCCTCCTATAAAAGCAACGTCTCCTGACTGACTGTGGAAAGGAGTTTTAGTGAAGAGTGGATTGAGTGAATTGCGTGGATTGAGTAGTTAAATTGTACTGTTAGCATAGATTATGTACTGACAAACCATAACATTAACTGCAATAAGAGCCTCTTGTAGTAGAGGCACTAGCTCAGCTACAACACAGGTAACCCACACAGTAATTCTCTGAAAGGGGCATAAATGTGACTGTCAAAGCCCCAGCAGACTCCATGTCTTTCCAGCACACAAAAGGAGAGTTTTCACAGTAGCTTCTCATGACTGACTACCACCTCTACGAGCTGTCCTAATTAACAGCTATGTAGCATATGACCCTCCTGGTCATATGCTACATAGCCACGCCTCCTACAGTTGTAGCTACCTCACTCCTCTGTTGCAGGTCTTAAATATGCTGGGAGGGTTCTAGCCGAATTTGAGGGTATAGTCACCCTTTAAGGATGATGAGGTAATAATTTTTAGGATCTGAATACTGTATTAACAGTTTAATTTATATGCAAGTCCTGCTGTAAGCCCACCATTGTTGACACAAACTACTATGATGCAAACTACCAAAATTGTATATTTAGACATTTGCTAGTCATATGAAACTGATTCACAGATAAAAAAAAATGTACCTGATCAGAATCCAGGCTGTGAGTTTGTTTGACCAAAGTGTTTTCTTTACCTGCAAGACAAATACAACATTCAAACCTACTCCTACTCTGCTGGTGAAGTTTGAAATAATGATAATCAACTTTTTCGTTATAATTCAAGAAATGGAGGGAAGCTCACCTTTGATAACAGATTGCCCAGAGTAGTTCCCCTGTGAATACATAGATACACATAATCATTACAAATGGTTGAACAAAGATATTTTAGACTTAAAATACATCCACACTACTACGTTTTAAAACATGTACACCTAGCGTCCACACTACGGAGGCATTTGAGTCCTGAAAACGGATAAGTTTGGAAATGCAGCTGGCCCTGTTTTTGTTCGGGGTTGTGTTCTAGTCTGGACGTGCAAAAATGGAGGCTTTTGGAAAACGATGACACAGACACCCACGTTCGCTTCTTGATTGGGTCCTGACAGTCAACACTCTGCTTCCGTGATTCATCACGTGCTTATCACGTGTCCCTTTTGTGGAAGAAAATTAACAATGACATCAGCCTCGACTACCAGTTGCTCATTCAACATGGATAATGACTTATAGGTGTTGCTGACCTTATTGTCTATGCCTCGTCATCGTTCCAAACAAAGAAATCTCTTACTTTTCGCCCGGTAGCTGTTCTTCGTTCGCAGTATTTACTATAACTGAACACCAGACCAGCAGAGTAGACAATCTGCTTCCTGTCTGGACGGAGATTGTTTTCATTTTAAAATGAAAATGTTGTAGTGTGGATGTAGCCTTTAGCTTGGTGTACCTAATAAACTGACAATAGAGTGTCGTATACTAACAAAGAACTTCACTTTAAGACTTTCAGATTTCAGATATGAATCCTAAATTCTCAGGAAAACAAAATGCAATTCACAACTTGAGAGGCACTTAATACCAAATATATGTACTGTATTAAGTCTGCATACAAATAAATTTTTTTTTAAAAATAAATAAATCAGATATGTATAAAGTCACTGACCAAAGTACTCCGGAGCTGGACCTTAACAGTCTCCAGGCCTCGGGCTCCTTCCTCTCTTTCTTTTGCACTTAGCAACACCTTCAAATGCTCCTTCTGATTCAACAGAAAGAAAAGCAAAAGTGAGTCAAGCGACAGTAGCCAGACACTTTCAGATGTATAAATGATTGATTTAATGATGGCAAATATAGTGGGGGTCTAAGGTCACTTCCAAGAACCATTGATTCATTAAAAAAGAAATACAAATGCTTTAATTAAACTGATAGTTACTATTCCAAAATGTATTTAGATCTTATACAGAGCAATATTTTGCTCATAAAATGCCTGCCTCACACCCTTTGTTAAGGACTTCTAAATAGTACGAACTCTTTGAAACGCTTAATAACGTACACCAGATACCTACTAAGATATTTGGTGCTCTACAGTATGTGTTTTGTCACTACTGCAGGTGCCTTCAGTTAAAAAAAGTTGGAACAGTATCAAAAGGGGCTTAGTGAAGACATTTGGAGCAAATATACCTGGCAGCAAACTGCAGCTAATGTCAAAGCTGTTAAGGCAGCAGAACAGAGAGTGCAGGGAGATTTTTACATCCAAAGCAAGACTAAGCAATTCTGAGGAGAACACATCTGGTCTGTACGACAGTATATCTTTATGAGACAGAACAGCATCTGTGTTCAAGATACTAAACCATATGGACAAATATTGATCCACTCAAGTTAAAGTAAAGGCAAACGACAACACAATACCATCATTTCAGTTATTTAGACATTTGTCAAAATGTACACTTTCAGTTGCAGTTTCTTTATATACATACAGTTGAGGCTTAATTAATTTAGTGCTGTTAGCAATAGCTAATAATTTGTTTCAGTTTTTTGATAAACTATGAAGAGAAGAGTTCTTGGTAGGAAAATCTGACTTCCAGATCTCACTTAACACGTTATCACTTAACAAGCAGCAACTTTAAGAAGCATGGGCCCCATTTTGGAAACATACAAGAGCACACATCTTAACTTGTGTACATGCACAAAGAAATTTGTGGGATTCATAGATTTTTCATTGGTCTCCTTCCCTACTTTCACAAAAAGAGTAAGATAGTGGAACCAACATTTAAAAAAATAAATAATTAAATAAAGTTTAAGGAAATTCCAAATGTGCTACAGCACTTTATCTTGATTTCTGAATGTGTGGAGCTGGTAGGATGTTATCCAGTGCTATTCATTTTAAGAAAATTTAAGAAAGAAATCAGAGAAAATTGTGAACAAGGCCCACAATGTCCAAGCAATCAGTTTTGTTTCATACCTCTTTCTGAGTGTCTTCCACAGTTATCTTTTCCTGCAGATGAAAACAAAAGATCATTGAGGGATTAATAATTTACAAAATGCCACTAAAATGAGTCTGATTGAATTTCCTTGTTCTCCTGTGAAGGGATATTGTTCTGCCAGTTAATACTGAGGAATCTATTATGCTCAGTGAATGTAGCATTTGCTACATTTACAGCGACATTTTATTTTTTTACATAAATCAGCATTAAAAGCCTGCTCTGTGTAACCCACAGTTAATTGAGGACTTTTATTGTTGCGGGTCCACTTCCCGCTGTCAACTCGCTTTAAAATGCGGAAATTGACAGCAGTTCACTTCCTCCGTCTCCTTCTCCACTGTGGCTGTGGGATCCGACAATTACGCTTGGGAAAACGCAAACCCTGGAAAACTTTTTCACGGTTAGCCAATGCATTTTTGTGAAGACCATCTACGTGCTAAATTGGGTGTTTGGTGTGTAATCGCTACCGCGTTAAGCGTGTTCCCATTCAATTATCGGGTCACGGTTGGAGTTGACGTTAGATCACTCACAAACAATTCTTCTATAGAAGCACTTAGCACATTGTTCTTAAAAGAAGTATGCCGAATTGTAGTTTTATATAATTGAATTATTTATCGATTGTTGTTTTCGATAACAGTTATTGTTTTTACTTTAGTACTTTATGCTAAATCGGCAATGAGGGTTCGTTTCCGTTGAAATACAGGTTTATTCTCTTGATTGTTGTGCAACACTTTAAATCATCTGTTTGAGTATTTTGATAACGGTTGGTTGTTATGTGAGATGTGGTGATTTTACATTTTAATTTTCATCACAAATCGCATATTATGAATGTATGGAACTTGGTCATGACTTGAATGAATATAATTTGAATTATGAATATATTGTATTTATGTATGTTTATTCATACCTTGATTTAATTTATTAGCCTAATTTAAGAATTGACTTTTGTAAAATTTTTGACCTTTTTCCAGGTCAGGTTTTTTATGGACTGAAACAAAACTGATTCGACACTTGATGGCGAGCTACAAACTTCTACCAGTGTGGTAGGGTACATGGACTTCTTTTTTTTTTTTTCCTTCTTCTCCGTCTTCCACTCTAACCCCTTCGGAGTTTGATTATTTTTTAAACTTTTTTCCCCCTCCTCCGGATCCATTTAGTGGATTACAGACATTTATGTTTATTGACAACCTTTCTAAGTAGGAACTGGGTAAAGAAATATATGTTCTTGGTTATTGTTTACCGTTTGTTGGTTGGTTAATTTTCTTTTATTTCAATATATTACACAAAACCCGAACTAAAAGTCTTTTGTCGTCATTTGCACCTCAACAGGTCTTCTGATGCTGCTAAAGATCCTAAATTCCTGTTGTAGCCGTAGTCATCGCCTAGCCCTAAACAGCGTGACATCTGCCTCCTCTGAAAGAAACACCTGTAGTTAGAAATTAAATTATCTCACATTTCCTAAATCACATTTTACCTTTATTATCTTTGCAGAACCTGGGACTATGATATAAGGCAAAGAGAGCATGACTCAGCTCAGCTTTTATTATTTGTTTATTATTATATTTTCTTATGTCATCCACTAGTTGGACCCGCAGAGCTACCCACCCACAGAAAACCATGTGCACTGACAAAAACAAGCCAATAATGCAAGCATGCTTCGAGGGAATACTGTAGTGTTTTGTCTAGCTCAGTAGGAGTATTGTTTACCTGTGTGAGCTGTTGCTGTAGCACGTTGACCTTATCTAACAGGGCTTTCTGCTCCTGGTGGTACTTCCTGAGACTTTCCTGCAGGGTCTCGTTCTGCCTCTCCAAGTCCTTAAAAGCACATCCACACATAAAACCATTACGCTTACAAACAAACCAACCAAAATCTTATTACTGAATGCGAAAAAAACTAATAAATCACTGTTGGTTGTTTATGAAGTCAAGCAAATACTCTCTGAATGCCATGCAAGTTGCTTATGAGTGTTAATGAAGCAAAGGGAACGTGTGTTTGTGTGGAATAGGGAGGCTGAAGTTATACAGCACTTACATGTATGATCTGATCCCTTCTGTTAAACTCAGCTGCCTCTGATCTCTCCACCGAATGCTGCACATAAGACAGATCGTTTTTACAACCATGCTTTAAGATTAACGTAGGCTATGAAAACATTTGGAACAACTGTCACTTATAATCACTAGATGGCAGTCATGTACATCTGAGCATTAATAAGTACCTTACAGGTTCTGAAATATGATGAGGCTGTACTAAACACCAAGTAAAATCTAATTTATTTGAAATGTGTAAGAAGAAGAAAATGCAGAATCTTGAGTGTGTTTTACAACACAGGCTTCAAAATGTTTCAACATTTGAATGCTGGACAGGAAGGATTCTGGATAATGTCAACAATGGCTTTGGGATGCAAGCAACCTTGAGCTTTGTCATCTTTTAACAAATGCACTGAGGAAACAAAATGTCCATTGCTATTCTATCATGCTACATTAGCACATGAAAGTCCTCTAAAATATGTAAAGTAGGTTGGAGAATAACAGCTGCTCTTCACTACAGGTGTGGTTTAATGGATGATGTGCGGCAGTGAACTGAATGCAGCAGGATTACCTGTCGCTTCCACTGTTCTATCTTTGCAGCCTCTTTATCTGTAACCAAGCGAGAGAACAGCAACTTCAGATATCATTTTTCCTCCCATACGTTGCCAAGATGTGACAAAAACAGGTATGTCTACAGAACTGTGTTCCTTGAAAACATGTTCAAGGAAAACAAATGCACACAAGAAGGACAAAAGCAAATAAAAATCTATCCGAGAAATAATGAATGGAGGAAATAATCGTGAATCATCAAAACTATGGCTAGAAATAGAGAGATATTAGAACTGAGAAGTGCTGAAAACTGTTAAAGATTAGAAAATATAAATCCATACAGAATGAGGCCACAATATTTATGTTCTGCAATGATAATAATTCTAGGTTCTACAGCTAATTTAAATGTTAAACCAATGGAAATGAAAAGCAAAACAGCATCAGGGTACTAGCTTTTTTTTTTTTGCCTGCATGTATCCTGGTTTGACATTTTCCAAAGTGTAGTCAAAATCTGCCACACTCTGCTGTTGCCTATAAAAGTCAGTGACTCACTGAATTAATACTTAAATACAAATATTCTCATGTAGCTTAAACAGAGCAAGCAAAAGTCTACACGTGTCGCTCTTCATCTAAATCACCTTTAACCTTGAAAGTGTGTATGTAGATGATCTTCTTTGAGACAAACTGTGAGGTGATGTTCACAACTCTAAGCTTTATGTGGATTTTAAAACTATAAGAGATATTCTTTAAAAGTACTTTTCCGGGGAACATTTCGTTACTAACAGCACTAGCTAATACTGTCAAGTGTCTGTCAATTCCAAACAACCGGCTACAGGATTCTTTTATGTTTAGTCTCTGGTGGGGTTTTGCGATCTCACCTCTGGTTGCTTTGTCAAGGTACATTTTGACCATGGCAGCAAGCTCTGGGTTCTTGCTGAGGCGAGCGTAGTGAAATGCATCGTGACTCAAGCCGTCTACCGCCGTCACGTCAGCGCTACTCTTCAGCAACACCTCCACTGCATCCTTACAGCCATACTCACAGCCCAGAATCAGCGCTGTCCTGAGGGGGTCAAATAAAAGACAGCTTATTAGCAAGAACAGGCACAAACTAGCCAAGAAACTATTGTGCCATTAAAAATGAAGCTCTCAAATAAAAACATGTGCCATGCATTTTGTACTGTTGAATAATTCAATACCGTCACTGTAGCTGAGCTGATTTATCTGGTTTTTGTCACCTCATCTTGTATTATACTGTTATCACGTTAAAAGTTATATCAAACTGAAAATAGAAATGTACGACAGTCTCGGGCATTTTTGCTGTGTTTTTAGATTTCTGAAATCATGACACTACTGCAATGTATAGAATTAAACCATGGATTTTGTGAATTGTTATAACTCCTATCAAACCAGCACTTTGTATACCTTGTTAGCCAGACATGCAGACACAGTATTTTATATTTGAAAGCAAATACACAAATGTACTATACAAAGTGGCATCTTACTACTGTTGTAATTTCAATGTCTCCCTTTTCAGAAATTATTGTTTTCCTTCATTTTCTACTTTTACTATCATTTATCGCGAG
>CM022485.1:8936604-8947240 GCA_011952105.1 Coreoperca whiteheadi
GGGGTGATGTCTCTTACTTGTTTTGTTTGTCTCTGAGGGTGATATCAGCCCCTCGCTCCAGCAGCAGCTGACAGATGCGTGGATGACACATCTGGGTTGCCAGCACCAGAGGTGTCCTGCCATCCTGGAGAAAAACCAGAGATATAAACATAAATACACAGAGGTACATCCATCCACAAAATCAGTTAGAACACAATACAGTCCTATTCAGTCCAAATGAAAGAATACATGTGTCTCTAACCTCAAAACAAAAAAGGCCCAGACTAATCCAAAATAAAGAGAGTGCTCATTCAAGGGACTAATGTAAGATTGAGTGAATATCTTTTTGTGCTGTTCTAACTGACCGTACATGCAGTTAACAACTGCCGTTGACAAGGAAACCGCTTTTAAGGAATAAGCAGATCAATATGCTTTTCTACAATGGTAACTAAAACACAACGAAAATGAATAAAATATCTTTGACGAGAGCATTACAACACAGTGGTGTGAGATGAAGCAAAAAAAAAAAAAAAATCAATTCTCACAAAATCAGTGGCATTCACAGAAGCCCCGCTGTCACAGAGAAGTTTCACACTGGAGGAGCAGCCTGCCATGACTGTGGAGAAAAAGAATAAAGAAAAATGCAATCATTTCATCCAATTAACTACTGAAAAACACATGTACATCAACTGAGCTCAAGCAGTAGCATGGACCTAAGTATATATGTTGAAAAATGTATGGCGAAACGCTAAACAAGTACTCCTTAAGACATCACTTTTTCAGTATTACAATGAAATATTTGTTGTTTAACGTGTAATGTAGAAGATATCAAATATAAAGAGCTGTGGCTTGTCAGGGTTTTCATTTACACTGGCAAGAAAAAGTATGCGATCCTTTTGAATTTTCATGGTTTTCTGAATAAATTTGTCAGAAAATGTTATCTGATCTTCATCTAAGTCAAGGGTATTGACAAACATAGTGTGTCTAAAAGTAATTACACAAAATAATTCTGATCTTTCATGTCTTTATTGAACACACTCATTTAGCATTCAAAATGGCAGTGAAAAAAGTAATTGAACCCTTAGAATTAATAACTAGTTGACCCCCCCCCGGCAGCAATAACCTCAACCAGGTTAATCATTGAGGAGAAATTTTAGCCCATTCGTACTGGCAGAACTGCTTTAGCTCGGTCATATTCTTTGAACGCCTCATGCGTATGGCCTTCTTCAAGTCAATCCATAGCATCTCTAATGTGTTGAGGTCTGGAGTCCGACTTGGCTACTCCAAAAGGCTGATTTTGTTTTTCTGAAGCCAGTCTGTTGTGGACTTGCTCCGGTGTTTTGGGTCGTTGTCCTGTTGCATCAACCACCTTCTTCAAAGTTTCAGCTGACGTACAGACATCCTTACATTATCCTGAAGAATTGTCTGATATACTTGGAAATGTATCTTCCCCTCAATGATTGCAAGCTGGCCAGGCCCTGATGCAGCAAAGCAGGCCCAAATCATAATGTTTCCTCCACCATACTTTACAGTTGGGATGATGTTTTCATGATGATATGCCGTGCCCTTTCTACGCCAGATGTAGCGCTGTGTGTTTTTTTCCCAATCTTAGTTACATCAGTCCACAAAACTTTTTGCCAATACCACTGCGGCGTGTCAATGTGCTCTTTTGCAAACTTCAGGCGTGCAGCAATGCTTCTTTTTAATAAGCAGTGGCTTCCTTCGTGGTGTCCTGCCGTGGATACCCTGCTTGTTCAGTGTTTTACGTATTGTAGACTCATGAACAGAGATGTTAGCAAGTTCCAATGATGCCTTCAAATCTTTGGCTGTCATTCGGGGTTGTTTCTTTACGTCATTGATGAGGTGTTTGTTGTGCTTTTGGTATCATTTTGATTGGGGGCCCACTTCTTGGTAGAGTAGCAACAGTCCCAAAGCATCTCCATTTGTAGATTGTTTGCCTAACTGTAGACTGGTGGATTTATAAAGTCTTTGAAATAACTTTGTAAACATTTCCAGCTTCATGTAAAGCAACAATTCCTGATCGCAGCTCCTCTGAATGCTCTTTTTGCCGAGGCATGGCTCACATAAGCGTGTTCTGCTTGTGCAGAGCAAACTCCAAAAGTTTGAGGGGTTTTTAAAATCGCTCAAAGTATCTGTAGTCCACACCTCGAAACATATTATCTTAATGAGACTCCAGGTGTGCTGAAACCTGACTCCATTTAGCTTGTTTGATCCACAGCTACAGGAAGCGCCTGGTTGAGGTTATTGCTGCCAAGGGGGGTTCAACCAGTTATTAACTCAAGGGTTCACTTAATTTTTCCACAAGCACTATGAGGTTTTTTGGTTGTTCTCAATAAAGACATGAAAAATCTGAATTTTTTTGTGTAATTACTTTTTAGACACACTATGTTTGTCAATACCCTTGACTTAGATGAAGATCAGATCACATTTTATGACAAATATATTCAGAAAACCATGAAATTCCAAAAGGTTCACATACTTTTTCTTGCAACTGTATTTCAAACAGAGAAGAGTTAGGACCAGTATTGAGTAGAGTTAGGACTAGAGTAGATCACAATAGAGTCTGTACTAGAGGAGAGTAAATTAGAGTCAGTGCTAGAGTAGAGTGGAGTAGAGTCTTACCAGCATCATGTAGAGCTGTTCTTCCTTGAAGGTCCACATTTCCAACTGGACAGTTGTGCTGTAAAATAAACACAGGATCAAGAGAAGAATATAATTTAGTAGTTTACTAGTGCTGTATCCCTGTAGTGTAAAATATAACTGTTAAATAATAAAAGTACAACATTTATTATAATTCAAAGAGCCCCAGTTCACTCAAACAACAGTTACTCAAAGCTGTCTCAAAATCATTTATTTCCACTGGTTGGCAGTGGAACCTGAGAGGCAACAGCAGGTAGGTCATATTGGGCTAAGTGGCGCTGTGCTGATATGCTTGTGACATCTCTACACAGTCAGCTGGTTGGACACCAGTGACTGTGGTGATGAGGGCCTGCTATGAAAGCCTTGAGGACTCAATGCTAACAGGGGCCTGGTGTTGCTGGGTAAGCTTGCCAGCAAGGTCTGGTCCTCACTATAAAAACCCAACTCTCTCTAGCAACAAGGGCCAAAAATTAACAGCACCCTCAAATGACAAAGCGAAGGGGGTGGCAATGGGAGCTGATGGTAGAGCATGGAATGGGGATATCCTATACCTTGAGGGTTTGGGCTGACGGAGGGAGATAGTAGAGGTGGTGGGGGTGGTGGGTGTTGGTGTCCAGCTGCTATGTCTGGTGTGATGACGGCACCAAGAATGGACGACAGGTTTGCAGGAGGGTAGGCTTGTCAACACCACTGACAACCTCCTGCCAACAGCCGCGACCTCTGTTAGATCACTGCCATGCGAGAGATGGGGGCAGGGGGCAGGGCTTCATCGCCATGAGAGCATAATATTGCAGAGATAGCCCCCTCATTGTAAACACAAATTCTCCAGTGGGTCATGGTGACTCAACAGGGCCTACTGTTGACCGATACGGAGTGGGCTCAGCTGCCTTTAAATAATTATTGCCAAATAATTATTTAAAGAAGCTGAAAGGGAAGCTGCTCTGGCTGGCCAGTGGCTGGCAAGCTGCTCTGTGGAACATACATCCAGTAGAGTGTGTAGATACACAATAAACCAACATGAGCAACAAAAACTAAATAAAATAAAAAAACTGATCAAAAGGAAACAATACACTAAAACGCAAAGAACAGCCGAATATGAGACCATACCTTTGGCACGTTTTCTTACAGGAGTAAATATCAGTCAGTTACAAATCGTGTTAGAGGAACGCAGGGAGGACACACTTTACCTGCAAGAGTTTCTGCACACACAGAGAATGTCCATTTCGTGAAGACAGATGAAGAGCATTCTTACCTGAAAGTGATAAATGCAGCAATCAGATAATGTATCACTTAATGAATATTATTCTGTGACCAGCAGCTGGTATAAGTCACTGTTGATCGTTTGATTCTAAAAAACCTAAAATAACAAATATGTTCCGTTGTAGCAAAAGAGGCACCATGAGATCATGAGAGCAGAGACAATGAGTTTTGATCCTAACGAGTCAATCAGGAGTCAGCTTGACAAAATTAAGTTGTGTTATCTGAACAGAAATCCTGTACAGTAAGTGATTTCATCAGTTACAATGGATCACCAAGAGAAGATTATTAAATAATACTATAGAATACAGAATATGCACCTACATCAAGACAATTTCTTTTTATGTGTTGGGGCACTTATTCATAAATAATATTACCGAGTAGTGCCCCGACCAACCAGTAGGATTTACTAGTCCAGTTACAAGTATTTGCACACTCACCAGACTCAGAGATTAAAATATGGCAAAGTGCAAAACTTTACTAAAAACATATTCAGGTGAAAAAACGTTTTTGTTTTTTTTTTTTAACTCAAACTAGACCAGGAAGCTACTTCATTATTACAACAAGAGTAATTGTAATTTCTTGTTTCCATCTTTGATTCACTGCCTGAACCTTTTATCTATGCTGTCTCTGAAAATAGGGATGGATCAGGTCATGTCTCTGACTCATCATTCAGCCTAATTTCATATCACAAATTTACACATTTGATGGTGAGCAGAACTCTGTATAGTAGAACAAAAGAAAAAGACCAATAATGATTCCAAATTTCTGCTCAACACATCCTCATCATGTTCTGGCACTAAGTACCCTAATCTGCCTTAATTTGATAATGTGATAATGTGTAAAATTACATCACACCTACTGTATGCAAGACAGAGTGTGCACAGTGTGGTTTATTTTTAATCATGGAAAAAGCATTGCACAAACTCTTGCCAAAGACTTTGTAGGTGGTCCATGTCTAAAAAAAAAACTAAAAAAAAAGTGCTTCTCTGGTTGTTTACTTCATAAACTGCCAAATGTTTGTGGCGTTGTTGAAACGAGTTATGTTATACTGCGAGGTGTTTTTAGTACTAGGTCTACCCTCATTGATATAATGGAGGAGGGCCAGGGTAGTGATTTCATCCAATCTGAACTCACCAGCAGCATCGGTTGCAGTGACATCAACATTGTGTCCCAAGATGAGATTGAGACAGTCTAGGTGTCCTCGAGTTGCAGCCAAATGAAACCTGAGAAACAAGGAGATATGGAAAAACATGGCATGAGACTGAGGGAGATGGCAAAAAAAAGTGGACAGCATGCAGTAGAAGAGGGCAAGTGAAAAAGTGATAGGGTGTAAAAAGAAGGGAGATGAGGGTAAAGCAAAAGAGGGACTGCAAACAGATGTGATTCGATGGAAAGCCCCAGAGCGGCTACCAAATGACCTTGAATGCAATGTGTTTAGTCAAATTTTGATTAATGTTTAATTGCCACACAGTTTGCATATTCCCACTGCACGTTTGCCAACATGTCTAATCATCACTTTAGACTGGAAACATTCCTGTTCTTCTTCTTTCAGACCTTCATGGCTTCAGCAGCACTGAAGCCATGAAGGTCTGCAAAGCACTTGTGTGTAAACCAATCTCTGTCTGTCACCCATCAAGCCACATGAACCTGTTTATACACCAACGCCGAGGTATCGGCCAAGGAGACAGCTAGGCTGTCACCTCAACACTGGTGTGGGTATTAAAAGCCGTGTTGATGTCCTGGAGATGCTGGATCTCTGGGGAGCAGTGGAGGGTCGTGACCTCTCGGGGCAAACAGCAGACAGGAAGCAGACCAGAGCTATCCAAGTTAGGGGGATAGAAGTGTTTTGACTCGCCAGGTTCATGAGCCACAACATTTTCCAGAGGGTAACTGAAGCATGGTTCTGAACAGAATCAAATATACATAATTGCAAACTTTAACTGGGGCAGTGGATTTCCTCATAACTTTGTGATGAATAAGGAATGATGAGTTCCATGACAGTGTGTGGCACCGACAGCTTCCAAGATGTTTCAGACTGAAAATCATGTATTTGCACCTACATTATGATTATATGCAACGGAAAAAGTTAATAACTGTGATCAGCTCAGCTAAGACTGCTAACAAAACATCAAAATGTCTGACACTGACCAAACACAAAGAATATACTATGTTGAGATATATACTAATACCCAATCGGTGCCCTCAGTAAAATGGTTAGAGATGAATTTTGGGAGACTAATGGGTCTGGCTTTTAGAGAGCACATTCAGCCATGTCATTTCATCTTCACACCTGCTCCTTGGATGGCTTTCAGGTTGACAGCCTACAGGAAAAGGTTGCTATTTTTAAAGAGTGGACAGGGAAGAGTAAACCAGAGAGTACATGCTGGTAGCTGAGCCATATACAAAAATGTGTCTCTCTAAAAGGCAGTCAAACTGCCAAAACACTGTGGCAGCTTCAAATACTTTCTTGTTCTATAGATTACCAATCTCAAGCAAAGATTAATGTCTTTGTCAGTTGATTTTGTACGATAACAAAATGAATGGCAATGGCAGGTTAGTGGTTAGAAAAAACACACCCAAGAAATGCAAGTCGTTAAAGACCTAAAGTATGTGTGCAGTTAAAAACCTAAATTTCCTTTCAATATAAAAAAAAATAAAATTGTAAAAAAAGCATTTCCACAGTCTGTTCTCAATCTGTCATAAGATCAGGCTCAACATCATGCAGATCCAACAGTGAAACTCACAGCTTGCTATTGTTATTCTTAAAAGACACTTAGAGAATAAAATGCATTACTGCTAATCCTGACAAACAATGGCCATGCAGCAGTATCTTTAGTGCAGGGCCAAGAGAGTGCTTGTCTCGAGTGGTGTGCAGTCACGTGGACTTCTTTTGCTGCTAAGCCCTCGCCAGCTAGCTACCACAACTGTACAGAGTGAGCAGGTGTGATGGGTGGGCTTACCTCACTGGGATCCAGCTAATGCCATGGCAGAGACGTAAACCGTTTACTCAGCTGGAAGCCGTGATAGAACAGCTAGAGCTGAATTCATTAACTGAACACAGTGAGGCTAATCCAGGGCACACCAAATTATATATCAGGAACACTAAATGAGGAGCTTGACTGTGTTTGTGTAAAACAAAAACTGCAGTCAGTCACTGCAAAATGGGCAGCCAAGGTTCTGGAGTTAGTTCTGACAAATTCTAGCACCTTATTATGAGACCAGGCATTTATCAGGTTGTATGTATAACTCTGCTTATTTACACACATGCATGTATACAACCATTGGTCTTTGCAATGGTGCCACAGGAGAATTTCACACACTGCTGAAAATACTCGGCACCTTTGCTTCTGGGATCTGGTGCTCCTTAGTTCCATGCTTTAACAAAGCCTTTGTAAAAATAAACCTGAAGCAAAGGGACCGGTGACGTCTTCATATATCTAGGATTAAAATGAGCCCCCCTGGCCCCCCACAATGCTGGTGATGCAATCTGGTTTCATTTAGGAAGAAAACAAACTATCTGCTTTTCTAAACACTTCCATGCATTGTTTTGCAAGGCTGAGCGATTAGGATCATTAATACAGCCAAAATAAGGGTCTGTATGAGATACCTGAAATATCTGTGGTCTTGGATGGTCAAGATGCAACATTAGAGAATTCCTTGTGCATTTTCAGTTACGTTGACCTATTTTGTTTCCCAAATACCTTCCATTTCTTTCTGTCTGTCTGTCTTTCTGTTGACACACTTCTTATAATTTTGAGTTTAAATCTAGCTCTTAATAAAACCCCCAAAACCTGAGGTTCCCATTGAAAAATCCTACCATATACAACATGGTCCGTCAAGATGTCAACTGATCCTGATAATAGCCTGCAGCTGGGCCTAAATGTATTAGCTGGTGTTGCAAGCATCACAGTGGATCTGATCTGAATTTGCAGGGAGTCATTTCCTGTGGGGACTATGTAAACAGCCTCTGGCCAATGTGGTCAAGCCTTCAGTAACCACAAAAATTCTTTATACCAACTCCCACACTGACCTCCAGTCAGATGGACACTAAAAAGGGACATTTCTAGATAGAATAATGGACACATAATAAAATGCAACTGCACATCCTTTAATGTTCAGCTGGATGACGGTTTAAGGTTGAAATATGCAACAGGGTCACCATAGCCATGGGAAATACAAGAGGGGTGGGATTTTAATTTCTTTTAGGGTCATGCAGGGAGACTTGGCATTGATGTCATGAAAGGAGGTAAGAGGTTAAATATTTTTTGAGTAACAGTGACCCAATTGTAAAGGAATTCCCATCTAAAGATGGTTTATCTTTGAAACAGGGTCAGGAATGTGTGGTGGGGAGACCACTACAATGTTTGGAATTCGTGATGCTCAGCATTTTTAGATTTGGAAATATTCAAAAAGGCATTTTAGATAGTAACAGTAAAGATAAAACTAACATACAATAAGTGGATGTAAGCACACAAGTTTTACTAATGTAGATTTTGTACATGTTCAGTTCAACAAACAGAAATAAGACATGAACTGTATTCATGTCTTATTTCTATCCGTTTGTTGAAAGTGTGTTGGGGAAATTCACGTCTCTTTGACTACGAATGTCAACATACTGCACATGGATGTGTGTGAGAGTGTGTCTGTATAAAGATTTAAGTGTATCCATGTTTACTCACGCAGAGCGTCCTTCCACGTCAAGCTTGGTGGGGATGATGCCCTTCTTGCTGAGAACAGCAGCCACCTTGTCCACCTCGCCACGTTCCACCGCCTTCATCAGCCGATCATCATACTTGTTCCAATCTGTATTCTGACAAGGATTATAATGAACTATCAGACATACAGTATGTTTGACATCCCAAACAAATAGTTAAACAAATAATTTACTACTACTTAGCTAAAAAAAGATGGAAACCAAACAATACGTATTACTCTCTACTGTTGAACTGACAAATAAATGCGACAGTGACACATGCATATGACGCGCCAAGACACAACAACAACAGACAAAATGCCAAAGTAATTTTCCCTTTTGTAGTACAATAATAGACTTCAGTTAATGCAGAATGTTCAAAGCATGTGCTGTACTGTAGTTTCAATAAATCCCCTCCATGAGTGATGGCCACAAAACATGAGAACAGAGCAGTCTTCTGGGAAGCACATTTAAATGGGCTGCGTCATACCGGAGGTCAAAAATGAACAGAGAACACGAGCAAAAATCATAACCTTAACTGAGATTCAAACACAAGCAATTTGTATGTACACAGCAGCAATTAACTGAAATTAAATAATAAAAAGTTAATGCCATACATACATTACTTTGTCAACATGTAAAACATACTGTCACCAAATTGATCCACCAATGACAATTGTCCCAATTTCCTTGTTTGCCTCAGGAAGAATTCCTTCACTGCATTACCACTTTGTTAAAGCACATCTTTCAGGTGATTCAATTTGTAGATCAAAGTGTAAGAACAGAACAAACAGCTTTATAGCTTTTGGTCAACTGACAATGAATACCTACAAAGTGCATGGAGGTGCATTTCAGCCAGCGGCTCATCTTGGGTGAGTGGAGCTGGTCCTTGCACCGTGCTACTGAAAAGGTTGCCACTGTTCCGGTTTACAAAAGCAAAAATAGAGAAAAGCAAAACGAATAAAAAAAATCTCCCCAGTCTCTCAGTGCACTCAGCCAGTGAGTGCAACAAAAATGGATGAGAAGACAAAAGGACGATAGTCTATACTGCAGTGGAGGTCCTCTTATGGAAGGTCTCAACCTCTGGAGTTTCCCTCACTTGAGGCAGAAAAATTCATTATGGCAGGATTTTCTAAGCATTCCTATGTTGCTCATGGGCTCTGCCTGTAAGTTCATCACTGCACAGCAGTTTGGTTGATAGTTAAACGGGAGGAGAAGGAGGAGTAAGAGGAGGAAGGAATGGAGGTGGAGAAGCAGTAGGGCCAGCCCTGCCAGCCCTGGGACCTGCCCTGGCCGGCAACTGCAACTCCTCCTCTGGGGGAAAAGTCAGCTCAGCCTGGCTACCTCTCGACTCCCCCAAGTGTCTTCTCCTCTATTCACGCCTTTATCCTCAAACTTTCTGTTTTGATTCTCTTCCTCTTCGAACTGTTTTTATATCTGTAAAAGCTGCAAGCTACTTGCTTATCAAGTAGTAACTGAAGAGCTTCTCTCTTTGCCTCTTCGGTCCTCTATCGGTGGTCTTCACCCCACCAAATGGCAAGTCAGTCAGGCTCAGTGGGGTAAATATGTGAGCTCTCCCAGGTTTAAAATATCACCCCCTCCCCGGTAAACAGCGGTGGTGCAGACAGCCCTATAGTCTGGTTACCTCTTTATTTTTTGACCCTCCAACCTTTCTGTAGTGACTGATAGGAAGACAGGGGCTAAGAATACATTCTGGACATTCCTGCACCATGAGTAATGGCTTTAGTGTATCACCACTGCCAGTATGAAACAAGGCCAGCCAAAAAGACCTTGCTTACATTGCCACCCCCCCACCATGCTCCCTGCTTGCCTCCATCTGAAAATATTAATGTCAGAAGGGGATTATGGTTTGCACATTTGAAGTGGTCTTGGCACTGACCCTCACGGGACACTACTGGACCAAAAGCTGCTCTTAACCCATCCATCTAAAGAGGGTGGTGTTGCTCCAAAGCCCCCTAATCCTAGCAGCATGGTAGCAAGGTTATGTGTCAGCTTTTTTTTTTTTTTTTTTTTTACAACCAG
>CM022485.1:8947265-9062191 GCA_011952105.1 Coreoperca whiteheadi
TGCTCCAGCGCTGCACTGATCGGATCCTAGGAGGGAGGGTGGTTGCCTCCTGGGGCCCGGGTGTTTTGGTGTTGGGTTCAGTTTTTTTTTTGTTCGCTTTGTTTTTTTTTTTTTGTTTTTTTTTTTTTTTTTTTTTTTTTTACAACCAGCTGTCTGAGACTGCGGCCCCACCAAAAACTACAACAACACAAATACAACTTTCACTAATACCCACATGGTAAACACTGCAAAAGCCTAACTTTCACTTCTATTAGGAAAAACATCATGAGGGGTGGGGTGGGTGGGGAGACAGGGTACAGAGACAGCAATCCAGGGACCAGTTTAATTTACACACTGCATCAGCTCCTTGTGGCTTCGTGTTACTGTCTGCTGCCAGACTGGCGTTAACATAGCGGCACCAATATCCATAAACATGCAAAAAGACCTCCTCCACATGACATGTCATATGAAGGGGTAGGTGTCAACTTACGAAAGCTGCTTACCCTTGCATAGAGACAAAGGCGTCAAAATGGCACCTAGCCACGCAGCATACTGCACATCGGACACGTAAATATCGCACATGGGTGTTCTGGTGTGTATTTGTTTGGGAATCTGTTAATGAACTAGTTAATGATAGGGCTGTTAGCACGCAAGAGTTGCCACTGCAGTAGTCACTCACTTTCTAGTAGAGCTACTCGATACTAAACACAATCAAATATCACGATGGGTTTTAAAGCATAACTTGATCTTTATCATATTGATTATTGTTGCCTTCATTAGATATGTGACCTAAACTATGTGTGGGTGGTATGGTCTGTGAGAAAAGTTGTGTTTTTATTGAGTAGTCAAATGATTTAAACTTTAATAACGTAACTGTACTGCAGCCTTTAAGACCAGGAAAGATGATGGCGATGGTAGGCTTTAATGGTATCAAGGTATACCAGGGTATTTAGAAATCCCGAAGGTATGATTTTCAATACTGTCAAAAATACTGGTGGATTGATTGATCATATTGGCTCTTTGATCGTTTATTTTCTGTGCAGTCAGTTTGGATTTGAGTGTGAATGTTTGCTCAAAAGATGCTTTGTCTTGTAACGTTTGTGGCGCTTCACATTGCCACTTTTAATACATCGCCACAGTCGGCCTGTGAGAAGAAGGAACATGTAAGAGTCTTTGTGCGGTTTACTTTTCTGTGAAATTACTTTTCTCTGACTCGCTTACTTTTTTGACTGTCTCTCCTTGTCTCCCGTGTGTGCATCTCACTCACTGAGTCGAGTTGCAATGCACAGATTTGTTTGGCCGAGTAGTAGAGCCAATCTGCACTATTAGTCGAAATATAATCAGAATCGCAATCTGATTCCAGTGCAACATCCAAATAGACGAGGCTGCGATTTTTGGCAGTTTTTTGCCCTTTTATTAGATAGGGACAGTCGAAGAAACAATATTCAACCCTGTGTTGTGTGAAACTAAAAACAAACATTACCTAAAGTTCCTATTTTACCACTGTGCCCTTGGGCACAAAACATCACCTGACACTGGATGAGCCTGTGGTAATACTTCAGTTAGAGACTTCTGTCATCTTCACTTCAGGTTTTCCATCACTGTCTACAGGCTGTTACTCTTTCCAACACCTCAGTTTCCTGCCTCTCACAGCCCCTGGCCAGACTAATGGGTCTCTGATGTCCTCACAAATGAAATCACCGGCAGAAAATATCTAACTGGTCATCTGATGACAGACTGAAGCCAAGACCAAAACATAAAGCTATACGCCAACATGTTAACCGATAGTCGTGTCCAATGCCAAACTGCAGTCACTTATGGAGATTCATAAGATTATGACTATGGGGATGCTCGTAGGAGGCATCTGTGAAGAGACATTATGTCATGAAATTTAAACCTTTGAGATTTTATGGGCGAAGATAGATAGGTATTTGGAAGTGCAGACCTTTTGCAGTATTTATTTTTCTTTATTACTTTAAATTAGGGAGGACATTTAAAAAAAAAAAAGTGTAAGACAAAGAGAAAAAGGACACTTTCACACCAATGATGAGGGACAGGTTCAGATTCTTCAGTATATCTTAATACGATACTTAATACAAAGAGTAATTGGTGTCTAAAATGTTTTTACTTCAAAATTCCCTTATACTGCACTGTAACTTTTACTCCTGTTTTATCTTTTTAATTTTCTATTCAAATCTTTAACTGTATTTAAATGACTTTTTAGGACCAATCTAAAGCCAGCATTTGGTTCGTCTGTTCTGGGCTACTGTAAAAACATGGCGGTGCAACATGGCGACCTCAGTGAAAGGGGAACCGCTCCCTCTATAGATATAAACTGCTTATTCTAAGGTCATGAAAACACAGCGATTCTTATTTTCACGTGATTATGTACTGACGAAAAAAAACTTCTAAATATTCAATTTCTGCCAATAGTCCCTTCTAAATGTTACACACTGGACCTTTAAGTTGACTAACTTATATTGTTGATTGTCTCATATTAACCTCAGGAGAACTTCAACAGAATACATTTTGCACAGAACCAGGACTGTGAATTGTGTTCCCCCATCTCGTACATTGTAGTCGTATTTAGAAGAGCGACCAATCGGAGCACAAGATTATCATTTGTGTTCACAGAGTGAGCTAACAATAATGGCAATAAAAATATTATTTCCTGTTTAACAAGACAACTAAAAGTCTACTGTATAGTGGTGCTTTGAGCTAAATGCTAACCTCAATATGCTAACACATAGTTTAGTGTGTTAAACCAAGTATTGTACAAATAAATTATTATAAACTGATGGTGGCGCTACTTTATCCTGAGCGGTGCGTGAATGTCTGCACCAAATTTCATGGCAATCCATCCAGTAATTATCGAGATGTATCAGTCTGCAACACAGTGGTGGACCAGCCGACAGCCCGATATTAATCCCTAGAGCCATGCTGTGAGACTGGCTAATTAAAATAGTCATGTTTAATGAAAAAGAATATGTAAAACTGACTAGAGTGACTACAATAAACATCACAACAAACAGTAAACCTAATCAGTTTTTCTACGCTCCTACAATGTACAAAAATGGTAACATTGTGACCGCCACAGATTGTCTTTACAGTGGAATTTGATTTCATAATATTCTGCTTGTACAGCTTCTTTCAGGTATTATTATTGTCTAAAGTTTATCTATAACTATAATGCACTGTCTGGTTTATTTGATAATTGGCATGAGGTAAACATACCAATACAACACAAACCAATCAACTGAAACCAGTTCAAACTAAAAAACTGACTCCGAGCAGACATATCACTTTTCAACACTAAGCATTAAATCTTTACTTCTAGTTTATGGACAGGCCCAAACACGACACCAGTCATATGTTTATATTTTTATCATTTATCCTCAGAGATACCTGTTCTAACATTAAAATAGCTGCATGCTGTGTGAATATCTCAGTGACAACTTGATTTATTAGTGCAATATACCCTGGAGGAGAAAAGCCAAAACTCTAGCTGCATCAGTGTTAAAGAGAACCTTAAGACCAAGCTCAAATACCAGAAACTGTGCCACAGAAATCTCTAGAAATGATGTGAGTCACAGCTGTTACCCAAGAAGGGGAATTAAATTACAAACAATGCAGGCCAGGGTGGTTATCCATTAAGAAACCAATGAACATGAAATAAACGGGGGGCATTTTTATGATATTTTTTCACATTTTATATTTATGCTTCTTGACTCGCAGTACTTGCTTTATATTTTCTACTTAACTATGGTTATTGTTAAGCACCAATATACAAAAGCCAATTCCTTGTATGTGAAAACCTATTTGGCAATAAACTTGATTCTGAAGAACAATTGGAGAAGTGAGAAAGTGACAAGATACAGCATGCTTGCAGTCAATCTGTTGCTATAGGACAGGTAAATTGGTGCTTTGGAGAGAAAGTCCCTATTGGATGGGACCAAGCCCCCACTGATGGTTTAAGCCAGGTGTCCAGAGAGGGGCACTCTGTTTTTGGTATGCACATGAGGCACTCGCTGCATATCTGGGTAGCTGCTAAACACAGGACCACTCTTGCTGGGCAGAGTGTGGACTGGATGCGGGAGGACAGACAGACATGCCCTCTGGTGGTGAACAGAAAAATGAGAGCTCAAGTTCACCTAAGTCTATTTGTATCCTGGGACACAGAGGAAAGGGTGGTCCTCTTCTGTGTTGATTATTTCTACGCAGGAGAATCTCTTTGCATTGTCAAAACTACCATGCTGTCTAGATTGGAGTCGCGCTTACAGCGTCAGGGAGATGCCGTTGCTCTCTGACACTGTAGTGGGAGCTGTGGAAAAATCTACAGCAAACACAGGAATGCCACTGTTGTGCCCATCGCAATTACATAGTTGCTGAGGTTTGCAGTGCCTGGTGAACGGACCATGCAGCAGGCCTTCGAGGAGAATGTTACTTACAAGAATAAATTCTAACAATATTTTTCGACAATGTGACAACATGCTGGGTGATTATGTGTGGTTTTGATTTAATATAAATATTAGATGCTAGGGTACACTATCTGTAGAGAAAAAACTACCTTTCATGACCTAACAGTAATTAAAAATGATTAATTTGAGGTTTTAAGAAGGCTCAAAATCGTATCTGTTGACTGTAATGCAGCCTTTGAGAGCTGGAACACACAACTTCTTCTATATTACAAGAACCTAAATTACAAAATTATATCCATCATGTGATTAGTGACAAAAGCCGGGGAATTTTTCATGTTTTATTGTTACACAACAGTGAATGTAGTGAAAGTAAATGTGCATTAATTGGGCTTCCTTGACTAATACAAAACTAATCTCAAAGTAAAAACCAATCTCTACAAATAAAGAACACAAATTTACTGATTGCACTATCTGTACTAAGGCACACCTAAATCTTCACCAGTGCAGCCAATTGTTTTTTGAAGTCGATCAATTCTAAGAAAAAAAAATCCTGCACAGTGTGTAAATCTGCCTAGAGCGTGCTGCCCTCGAAAACTGATAAAAGCTGATAACATAGGTCTGTTTTACGATACTTGAGTTAAGCCTGAGCTTGTTGAAACCACAATAAAACCCATGTGGTAAAGTGGATTACCAGGAGTTTACTTGTGACACTCTTCAGATATCCTTTATTGTGTTGCCCATAGACCCAACATGGAGACTAGTCTGTCCCGCTGCTCGGTCACACCGTTTTAGAGGACTTCTGACACAGAGGGCAAAGCTGTTCCTTGCTATTTTCGACAACCGCTGCCAGGGCAGGAGATCAGTTTTCCCAGTTGCTCAAACCCTGTGAACTTTGCCCCTGCCTACTCCCCAGTAACGACAGTTTCTACAGGATTATGGATAACAGGAAGGCAATAATATAGTTTCTGAAAAACAGTTCTAGAAAGACAAAGGTGTTCATGTCAAACTAATCCACTATCAGTTGTTGATGTCTGAAAAAACTGATGTCTATTACTGAATCTGGATAAAACCTCTCTTAAGGGAACACTTTTTTTCTACTGCCTTTATCCCTAATGGCTTTGGGAGATAATACTGTACCCCTAATGTGTTTTCAGACCTTTGAAGCTTATTGAAGAATTGTCTGAAGCTGCTAAAAAGACTTGTTTTATCTCAAAAGAGAGAAAACCTACATGTCTTCAAAGAGGGCTTCAAGGGGAACACTTTGCAATTATTCAAAAAACATGGTTAGTAAGTGCACTGCATGTTTCTGAAGTCCGAATCATTAAAATAAAAGTTACAGATAAGATGGAATTCACTGAGACAACATGAAATTACAATAAACAGAAGAAACTCATGTATTTCGTGGCAGGAGGATGAGCTTCCAATTTCAGAACATTAACATTTTTGTAAAACCGTCTCGACAGCTATTGGATGATTTGCCATGAAATTTGGTGCAGATATACATAGTGCCCAGAGGATGAATTGCAACAACTTTAGAGACCCACAGACCTTTCCTCTAGTGCCATCATCAAGTCAAAATTGTAAAAAGGTGTGCATTACTTATATATGACCAAATACCTGCAAAACTAATGACATTCCCATCAGCCTCAGCTGTACTTTGTGTTTAGTGCTAATCGAAAATGTTAGCATGCTAACATGCTAAACTAAGATGGTGAACATGGTAAACAATAGACCTGCTAAACATCAGCATGTTAGTATTTACATTTAGTCATTTAGCAGACGCTTTTATCCAAAGCGACTTACATATGAGGAAGATAATGGAAGCAATTATAACACAAGGTAACAAAAAGCATAATGCACCAGAAACTAGTCTGATTAAAGCCCAGCACAGTATACAAAGCTAAGGATAGGAAGGGTTTTAATTTTTTATGAAAAAAGATAGAAAGGAAGAAGAAGTTAGTGGTTGTCAGGTGTTTTGATAATTGATACAATGTTTGGAGTCATTTTTCAATCAAATGTGCCAAACAAACATTTTCTCAAATATGCGGATTTGCTGCTTTTCTCTGTTTTTAATGTTATTGTACATTTATTAGCACTGCTGTGCCTAAGCACAGGCTCACAGAGCTGCTATTGGGGCTGTTGACTCTTCATTGAATTCCTGAATGCTTTGTCTAAATCTAGTCAAAAGAACATGTTTCACAGATTCTTAGTCACATGCGTTGAAGTGAGAAATGCTCAATTAATCAATTTCAAAATCATATCGAACAAAATATCCTGGAATTATTATGAAGGCTCCAGTTCTGTAGCTTTTGCATGAGGTTCAAGTTGCCCTTTCCTGTAAAATGTCAGCAGCTTAGCTGACACATTTTAATAGCCATCATTGAAATAACAACGTCCCAAAGCAGGGGAATTAAAAACAACACAAGCAGCGATATGGGCTTTGGCTTTGGCTGTAGATGCCTGCTGGTAAGGCTGATATTATTCCAGCTGGTCTGATGATGTGGAAATAAAAGGAAAAGAAACAGGGCAGACCGAGAGCCGTGGGGCTATGAAATGATTTCCAATCAGCCAGTAAGGAACGATTTAGGTCACTAATGTAGAAACTCTACAGTAAATCAGCAAGGTAGTGATTTTCTTAAAAGAAAAAAAACAAAAAAACACCACACCATTAAAATTACCATTTTCAGTGCCACGAGAAACAATAAGGTAATAACACATTAGAGAGAAGGAGAAACAGAGACACAGAAAAACTGGAGTGTCTACCCCTTGTGTTTATACATGCGACAGTGGTGCTTTAATCTTATGTGGCTGAAGGGAGTGTTGTGAAGAATGAAGGCTGTTTCAATCTCACCTCAAGAAAATGATGAGACAATAAAAGGGAAAACACCACAGGAGTCCTTTGTCTTACATGCCTGTATTTGGTTAAATGAGAAACTCTTGGGGCATGTTGGTACTTGGAAACAAATACTGATGATGATGCTTGGCCAGCCACTACAAGTCATCACTCACACACACACACACACACACACACACAGGCAGGGAGAGGAATGTGACTGGAGGGATGGTCAAATGGACTACGCTTCATAAAAACATGCATATACATATAACTATTTCTCCATAGTCTTATGGAATGTATTAAACAATGGTTACTCGACGCCATAATATAACTATAATTTGCTATGTGGTAAAATTACTTTAGTCAGAGGTTACAAAATGTCCAAAGCCACAATACAGTATGCCACCGGTTACGCAACACACTGCATACCAAGAAACCTCAGTAAACGGATTCCATACAATCCCATCTGCCAAATCTTATATGTAAAATACCTCTGATGAGCAAACTAAAGAAATACATTCATGTAATACAAATGAAAAATAATTAAAGCGTAGAAAATGACATTTGAGCGGCTGTAGAGAATCAAGGAAAGCAAAAAGCAAAAGCCTGAACACGTGACTCCCGTGGTGTGGGATAAAGCTCAGGTAGATACGGAGCAGGTAGTAACTTGTCCCTTCGTCAAGTCAAATGCTCCACCTGTTCTTTACTATGACCAATATCTGAGTAAGCACGTCTTCCTGGAAAACTCTCCTTCCACATCTCAAAATGCCTTCAATATATGTGGACCTTCAGAAAAAGCATCAGACTGACAGTCACATCACCCTCTTTCTAATCAGCAACAGGAACATCACAGTCAACTCCCATCAAAACTCACTAAATGGAAACAAGACAGCCAAGATAAAGAGATCTACTTCCCACATATTTAAACAGCAGTACAACATACATAAATGAAAATAAAGTCAACATGATATCTGCAGTAAATAAAATCTGCTTGCTGGTATTTTGTTTTCCTTTTGAGATCATACAGTAGTAGTCCGGCCAAAAACGTTCTCAAACACAAACTTACCGGACAACTTAGGCCGTCCGTTAGAAAACAGAGTGTACAGGATAACAAGAACAGGTTTTTTTTTTTTGCTTATCGTGAATGACTTAACAGCAGGTAATATTAAATATGGACACGTGTTGTTAAAGCTGACTTCCTTTAAACATTATTATTATAGCTCGAGCAGACTGATGTGACAGCTTAATAGGACAATTTTTCAAGCAAGTCTGAGAGACATCAAATTAGATTTGTCTAGTTGTGCAGTGATAACCTGTAGCCTGTAGACTACACTGAAGCCAGCCATGGTGTTGAAAACAAAAGGCACTAATTGGCTCCACGACTTTCTTTCTCACGCTGTCTTTGGCACTGTCAAAACTGACCAAAAGTGTTACTGACTTCAAGTTTCTGATAAAGCAGAGACACCTTTCGAATCTGCAGAAAGAACTACAGAAGCATACAAAAACACACAGCTTGACGAGGCTTAGTCTGAGCCATTTCACAGCAGCTTGTCCCTCATCAGCAGAATCTTTGTGCTCGTGTTGCTCAGCATGCCAGTCTGTGCGTGTGTGTGCGTGCGTGCGAGGGAGGGCTGATGTCAGCTGCAGCCCACCCAAAGTCAGTCCCCTCTCACATGCTAAGCTCCCCCAACATCCAACATCGATAATATCTCCATCACTAACCCGACACATACACAGTCTGCCAACTGCATGGTCCCCATAACTCACACATGACAAAGAACCAAGATACTAACACACATGCACATTGCCACCACACACATAACCTTATGCTCCCTGGTGGCTCCTCCACAGAGTGAGCTCTCTGCCCCACGCTGGTCGTCGCTGGCGCAGCACAGGAACAAAGACGAATAACGCTGCTGAGATGACCTCATGGCTGCCTCCATGGAGCCAGACATTAATCCTAAAAACACAGACCGTCGCGCTACCACCTACTCCACAGCCAACACAACGTCCAGCCTAAAACAAACATCTGCTGATCCTGTCTGAGAGCTTGCCTCCTGCAGTGAATATAAGTAAAATCTGTATGTGAACAAATACAGTAAGAGCTCTCTCTCATGCAACATAAGCTATTTGAAAAAAGGCTCAGTTATCTTCTCCTTTTTAGCAAAATACATCTAGCAAAGCCATTTTCACTGCAAACTTTCTCGTCACTGCTCTCTGTCACTGTAAATGAAACATTGTAAACAGCCACCGCATGGAGTGGTCTCATATTCAATAATGAAACAAGGCTAATCTTCCCACAATCGCTTGAATAACAAAGTAAATGAAAGAAAAGTGACTGTATTGTGGGGAATATTATTAAAGAGCGATGCAGCCTGATCGAGTACAATACAGCCGGCTAGTGCTACAGTGGTGATATCAACGGGTGAAATCTGACGTTGAACCATAAATCAAAACCTGTGTCTGTAAGGTGTGACTGCTTAACCCCTTGGGTCAAGAGTAAAACAAGCTTTGCTGAGCACATTCATGCTCCCCAGAGGGTTAACCATTTTCCTTCTGGACAATCCACACAATTTCCTCTTGCAACACCATCTGGTCAAAATGCGAACTGTGCACACAAGACAGAAACCATTTTAATATTAACAACATGGCATATCTATATTATTGTTGGGTCAAATTAACATTGCAGCCTCTATGAGCCAGTGGAGCTTTAAACTATTACTCTTTTTCAAACCAAGACACATCATTTACCCTCTCAGCCCATTTGCAAGCCAGTAGTTTCTCTTTACGTCAAGTGTTTGATTTACTAGTTTTGATGAAGTGACTGTTGTTTCAGTCAATGCAATTCATAAACTCATTGAAAGCACAGATTAAACCTCTCTTTATTAAAGTTAAATAAGTTGGTATACATGTCATATAAATGGTATAAAAGGACAACGCGACTGGATAAATTATTCTGGGTAATGCCATTTCAGAAATGTAATCTTCAGCTTCCCTGCCACGAAGTAAGAGATAACAGAGCAATTTTCTAACTGTACAGTTCACTGATGAACATGAATGGGAAACCGTTTTTGAATGACAAATTTGGGCACTGTGAGATCCCTTGTATTCATGTGTGACAGCAGTCTATGCTCCATTGTACAGCACGAACATCTTCCTGACAGGGCAGCAAGCAGACCAGAAATTTAGTCTGACAGGCGCTTGTCACAGGAAATTTGAAAGGCCTTGTAGTCTGACCTAATATTAACTCAAATTAACTGTTTAATCTATACCAACTCAAACCCAAAAGGCAAAAAAAATGCATACTTTGAAAATGAGGGGAGGAAGGGAGGAAAAGAGGATTTTTCAAATCCCAAAACCTTCTCACCCCCACCAGCAGAGGGGTAAGAACGCCTGCTGGGTGTCTCCAAGTTGGAGGCTAAATCTGCTGAAGGAGGCTTCTGCTTGATAATGTTCAGTAGGTGCTCAGGGCCTTAAAAGCTGCTCAACGGCTTGAGAGAGATTCCTCAGGGGTTTAGGAGGCTGCAAAACAAGTTCCCACACCAGGGTAATGTTTATAATTTTAACATTAACAAACTTCTTATATTTCTGTAACATTGCCGTTTTAAAAATACTGATTCTGCTTCAGCAGACATTTTGTTCAGATGCTATTTCTCTGTTTATGTGAAAGCAGTTTTAAATGTAGCAGAGAGTAATCACTGCTATGGTTGTCATTTGCTAAGTGACAGACATATTTCAATATCCATGTTTAAAATTAAGTTTAATTCTCAATTTAAAAACATCTCGCAAAAGATAAGGCTTTCTATGTCTGAATCTCTGTCTCTGCATCAGACATTCGTGCAGCTTGACACAACAATCACATCTACTTGCCGACAGAATATACTGCATATCCTTTACTGAACTGCTGTACTTTTCTAACAGGAAAAGCTGTGCACACTCCTGTGGGTGTAATCGCAGCAGTAGACCATTACAAAACTCTCCAAACAGCTGCAGTGGCCCACAGGTTTTAAAAGCCTCAGCATGTGATAGCTGGCATGTGGGAGGTTTCAGTTCTGATGACACACAAAAAACCTGTGGTAGTTGGAGTTGGGTATCAGTTAGATTTGATCAATTCTGATTTGGCTTTTCTGATTCTGGTTCTTCTGGGATCCTGGTTTGGATTATTGGTACATTGTTTTAGTACCAACAAAAACAATATCATTACCAGATCCTGGCTGAAAAAGAAATCAAATGCTGATTCTGGAGCATTATGACTATGACTGGAGAGATAAAAAATGCTTTCTATATACAGTAGCATGCTGCTGGAAATATGAATATTGCATGCACTACATTTGTAGCTTTGTTAATACAATGTCTTAAACCCATTGTATTAACAATGCAACAAATTACTAACACAACGTCGTCTATTCAAAAAGCAATCACATAAGCAAATATTAAACTGCAATGAGCAGTTGAAAAACATTTATTTTCTGCATGCTTTAAATACTGTACACAACGCACTTGTGTTGGACAAATTAAGCTCTTACCACGGTCTGACCATGGCATTTAATGCGACGCTACACAAAAACTGGCTCTCACACTATGTGCATAGAGTTCACAAAATTGTAATATCATGTTGTCAAAGTGCACATGGATGCACAGTAGGTCTAAACTTCGCTTCACAAGGAATTGGTAACTCAAATCAAAAAGCATGTTTCCTAATAATCCCAGTTTTTATAAAATTGAAATCAGTTCCAATTCAGAACCAGTTCTTGATATACAAACCTTTTGGTAGCATCTCAAAAAAGAAAAGAAATTTATTTTTCAACTTTCCAGAATCACTAATTTCTCTTCCTACCACGTGATATTAATGTCATTATTCTACTAAACTTTAGCATTCAACAACTAAGAAATTAGATTGTAAGAAAGAACAAATTTGTTGAGCTGAGGACTATTTCAGCAACTTCATAATCTTATCACTAAAACCAAAGACACAACTAGAACAGCAGATAGTGATCACTGCCAAAGGCGAGGAGCCATCATGCTCCCTTCTCCCAGCCCCATATTCCACCCTCCTTTAGTTAAAAACAACATTGAAATCAGAGTTGTTGTGACTTCCCAACAAAAAAAAAAAAACAGCCCAACTCCATCCGTCTCCTCTATCGTCAACACCTCCCAGCCCATCTCTGTTTTGTAAAATAACACCACTTCAAGGGTGAGGGCGGCTCTTAAATTTCACCCTTAAGGAGAATGCCTCCTGGGCGAGAAGACAGACAAGGTGGGATCAGGAGCACAAAGAAGCAGGAAAATATGCAGGCATACAGCAAACTCCCCTTACAAACGAAAGGGAGCTCAAAGTCCAAAATCTGTGGATTTGGAAGTGGATGATAAAACAGCCTTAAGAGAGGTGATGAACTCTTTGAGGCAGAAACAAAGACAAGCCTGACATTAATGGGATGATATTAGTGTGAGGCCTGATATCTCCTGAGCAGCGACGTTCATTTCTGATAGAGGTTTAATAAATAGCCCTGCTGCCATTAAGGCTGTGAGTCACATATGCTGCTTAAAACGGTCATATAATCAAACGGTCGAGCACCGGGGTGTCTATACTGGATGAATGCTTTAACCTTGACTTGCCCTTTCATTAGGCTATATTGTGCTGTGTCTTTTCCTGAAGTGTCTCATTATGTGAGTGTTCAACCCGTCACCCAATGAAGGCTTTTAAAATCCAACAACTGGCTTTGATGATCAGCCTCGGACTTACATTCATCAGGTGACCGCAGAATATTACAAAACATGAACACATTTTCATTTGCTACAATTGAGTTTATTAGATAAAAAGCAGTATATTACAATACACTGTACAAAGTGTAAGGGTGAAGCAGAAGCGAAGGCACGTTACCTCCTTTAACTTATCTTAACACCAAACTAACTGTCCTTCACCTGGGTGAGCCAGGTTTGAAACTGCCATCCCTGTTAAAGTGTGTCTCAGCAAGAATTTAGATCCCCATTTACTTCAGAGGTAGTGTTTACAATGATGCAAATCATTTACTCTGAACTTCCTGGAAGCATGCAACAAAAGAAATTAACAATAAAAACTCAGGTTACGGAAATGAGTCCCGATTATTTTCCACAACAGCTACATGCGCACAAATAATACAATCATAATGTAGTTAAGTCTGAAATATGAGTAAGGTGGAACCATGGAAACACCAATTCTCTCATTATAAAGTGAATGTGATTATGCTCAGACAGAGCAAGCCATAATCCCTGCAAAATATGTAGAATATTAGTTGCATTACATAATGGCATTTCTGATATAGTCACCTTAATCCAATTATGTTTCTTTTTTAGAGTTTCCATTTTTGTGACAAAGGCGGTACTAACATAAAGCATTTACTGCAACATAACATAGTAATGAACCTAGTTGTAGATATAATGCCCCACAATCAGAATCATGGCCTCCAACTCAAGTAAAAATAGTAATCTGGAGAGGCATCTTCGGCCATTAACAGAGTAGTCCATCAAGAAACTCATGAAATCACCGTAATCAGAATAATGCCTTTCTCTGACTGTTGGCCACAATCAGATTATTGTGTGTTTGAAATTCTAGTCAGTGATCAGAGATTTTTATCGTTAGTTGGCATCGTTTTTTTTGCGCCACAAGGAGTGCTGCACACACTCCAACATGTCTTTGATGATTAACCCAAATGCCAGCGGTCTATATGGGGTGTGGCACTGAATAACTTTCTTTTCAGCCCACTTCAACCGCTTATAAACCCCATCACACACACACAGTAATCAGAGCTCAATAAATGTATTGTTGGATGATCACAGATTGTTGTATGTTGGCTGATAGGGGTGGGCAATATAGATATGAAACATAAAACATACAGTAATATCACAATATTGAATAGTACGTTTTTGGGATAATCCAACAACTAAAACATACATGACAAACCTAGGGACATCACATTTATGCAAAACTCCTGAAAAAATGCAAAATTTCCAACATTCCTGATCACTGCTTTCCAACTTTACCCATATTAATCTTATACAACCAATAATAATATAAAAGGCATTGCTACCACGCTATATATGGTATTGAAATTTAAACTGGAAAATGTATATTGTCTCACCGCATATATCATATCACCCTCTTTGGCCAAACAAATGTCACTACATACAAGGAGAAATGGAGAAAAAGTATCGTCCGCAAGATGTGTATCGCGTTGCCCGTGTGCTTGAACGCCTGATCAAAACACAAACAAAACCACTCGTGAAAAAAATTGTTTCATATTCACTACAATTTCTCCAGCAGTGTGTTGTTTACAATAATGTGCAGCTTCTGAGAAGACATCAGCATCGCAGCTAAACAGTCAATACCGCTAATGGCGCTTTTCCATTACCAGTACCAGCTCTACTCGACCCGACTCGCTTTTCGCTCCGTTTTCCATTGCAGATAGTACCTCCACATCAGAAATCGAGTGTTTGCTGTTTTTGATCCTCGGGATGTGGCTGTTTCTCACAACAAGAAGACAAATGTTTCGTTTGACCGCGGCGTATTCTTCCGATTTGCCATAGTAGTATAGGGTATATCACACAATCTCTGGCCAAACTATTTAAAAATGGCGGGGTTATTCAGGATACTCCGTCTGGCGCATGCAATGATGACGCAGTGAATAGTGATGATTCTCTCTGACCAATCAGCAGTCTGCCGTGTTTTCACTAGTGGCGTGACAGATCGCAAAACTCACGGGTCGGATAATTTTTCAGATCAGAAAAAAAAGGGGGAGGAGACAATTTTTCCACTTGCATTTCCATTTATTACATGAAAACTTACAGCAAGGAACTGTTGGTGTCTACATACTGTTACAGTTTTGTCCACCGCCCTTCTTCCGTCCTAATTATTTTGTGCAATGTAAATGATGCGGGAGGCTTTTCAAGCGCCGCCGCTAGCCATTGTTGACTTATTAACATGTCCTGTTCACGTGAACACATGACTGTTGTGTGTAGTTTCACTGAAACTCAGCATCGAGTTTAAAATAACGCAATTACTTAAAAAGCAATATCAGCAGAAAAAAAAAAAAACTTACTTTCACTCTGCGATCACTGAACAATTTACATTAATCCGCGAATAAAAAAAAAAGTACAATTAATCCTCGGGTCACGTGCGTGCCAAACCGTGGGTCGGATCAACTGCGATCTGTTCCACCCATGGTTTTCACGTGACATTTTAGTATTGCCTTAGCTCGCTTAACCTCGCCGGAGGTGGTACAAAAAAACGTACCTTAAATCAGGTACAGGTACAACTTTTACACAGTGTAAAACCAAACCAAGGCGAGTCGAGCTGGGGAGAGCTGGTACTGTGTAGTGGAAAAGCGCCATAAGTATGTTATCCTGAACATCCACTGGGCACATCTGCGACAGACTCCAGCAGTGTCATGGATGCCAGCGTCAATCACAGCCAGTCTAGCCAATATGCCAATGTCCACCAGAAGCACGAGAGAAGTGTTAACTCGCAGTTCTTTTATATACAGAAAATGTTTTTGTCTTATTCTTATCAGAAGCAGGTCACTATCTTGCAATGTTAAGAAACTCTTTCAAAAATGTGTGGATCCACACATGGATCCATATCCGCACTAAAAATGGATCACCTGCTCCTTGACTCATGGCCTAACATCAAGTAAATCTATGTTATTTAATGACATTTGACATTCCAAAATACACCACCACAATAGACACAAACAGCAAATCAATACTGCACAGTAGGCCTGCACGATAAATCGTTATAAAATCGCGATCTCGATTCACCCTGTTCACGATTTTGATTTTAAATGTCTTTGATTTAAAAAAAAAACAACAGAAACTTTGGCCTTTATTTTAAAAGGACAGCTCTCACAAATTTCAGGGCTTCACCGTCAGCCAATGACAAAGCACCTTTTAGTCATGTGTTTCGAGCGAGCGCTGCAGTACGGAAATAAACAGTGGTGTAACGGATCACAAAGCTCAGGGTTCGGATCACATTACGATGAGGATTGCTTCCATCTCACAGCTCAAGTCTTCAGTGGTGAAGGATCTTGCAAAGCAACTCACCCAGTGAGGTGACGTCTCCAGCACCATGTGCTGACTTGTACAGTTGTAACTAAAGTTGTTTTTTTTTTTTATTTCTCTTTATGTGGCTTAAGGATCAGCACATTGAGGGCCATGTCAGTGGTTAGTATGTTAACCAACTGAATAGTGTAATTTTACTGGTGAAAAAAAAAAACCAAACAAAAGATGAACACTCCCCACCAAAAGGCAGGAATATAGGTTTTAGTGCCTGGCAGATACAAAAACTCAAATAAAAGCAAGCCAACTACTTTTGTGCGAGTCACGGATCGGATCATTTTTCCGATCCTTTGGAACTGTTGGTGTCTACATACTGTTACAGTTTTGTCTACCGCCCTTCTTCATATTTTACAGGGAAGCCAAACGGCTCCCATACGGTGATTTAAATGAAGCGGGAGGCTTTTCAAGCTCCGCCGCTAGCCACTGTTGACTTATTAACATGTGAACACATGACTTGTGTGTAGTTTCACTGAAACTCAGCATCGAGTTTAAAATAATGCAATTACTTAAAAAGCAATATCAGCAGAAAAACTCTTTCACTCTGCGATCGCTAAAAAATTTTAATTAATCCTCTAGTCAAAAAAAAAAAAGAAGCGCAATTAACCCGCGGGTCACGTGTGTGCCGAACCGCGGGTCGTGATCAACTGCGATCCGTTACAGCCCTGATGGATATTGATGAAAACTTGTAGGCTTGTGGCGATGTGCAGTTTTCTCAGTGCCAAAACCAATATTTCTGGTACTGCCAGTTTCTTTTGTCGTGGTTCATGTGTGTAATAAACATTAGGCTTCATGAGGAAAAAATTGTTGCAGAGAATCGTGAGATCAATTCTAAGCTAAAAAGTCGTGATTCATATTTTTCCCTGAATCGTGCAGGCCTACTGCACAGGGAATCAAAGCTGAAAATTCATGACAGAACTGCTGTTGCAAGCAGCATAAAGCTCTCGAGAGTCGGATCTTGGGAACGAGAAGAATATTCTGAAATGACACAACACAAGCCTTGCAGAGCCAGACCACAGTTTTGCTTCTCATTGTGGTCTGGCAAGGCCCTGGATGAATCTGCCTCAGAAAGACCTCACGTCATGTGGGCTGCAGAACAGATGATTGACAGATACAGTATGTTCTTGACTAGAGACAACACTATGAACCAGCTCATTTGTCCAATAGAGTAGTTTTAGTGTATTTTGGCCACACACAAAACACAGCGGAACTCCCCAACTGACAGGCCAAATGATTGCTGTGACAACAAGCTGTGACTGAGTGATCAGCTCTGACTAATCTCAAAACTAACCAGGAAATCCAGTTTCTCTTATTTTCCTCCTGAAACTATCCTGTCTGCTCCCGTCTCAGCAGATACAACTCTGAATAAGTGCCAAGTTTTGCTGAAGGAGAAACGTTTTCGATTTTGCAAATCTGGGTTTGTGGCCAGCTAAGGTATTTGGAGAATGTTAGTCCAACCAGATTCAGACATTTGATCTTAATCTTGATGAGGACAGTTCTTATCTGGACATTTTCTAGTGTTTTTTTCTTTTTGTTTTTATTTTGATAAAGGACCTGCTTGTCATAAGCCAATTTTCAACAACAGAATGATTACATTATTTGAATTTATTGCCAAAATCTTTGACAAAACGTATCAAAAACTAGCAACATTAAACATGAAAGCCTTGTTTATGGCTAAGTTAAAAGCATATAAAGAATCTTCTACTGCTTAGAGCTGCAACAATGATTCGTATAATGGATCGACAATTAAATCAGCAACTATTTTGATTATCAATTAAATCACTGTTTTATATCTTTGTAAACTGAAATCTTTGGGTTTTGAACTGTTGGTCGGACAAAACAAGACATTTAGAAGATGTCACTTTCGGCTGTTGGAAACTGGGATGGACATTTTTAACTATTTTCTGAAATGTTGTACATGAAATGATCAATTGATTACTCGAGAGAAAATAAATGACAGATGAATCGATAATTAAAATAATCATCAGTTACAATCCTAGTCATACATTTTTCTCTGTCAAACTTGAAAATATCCTGAATTCTCGTTTTCTTTCCATTGGGAGCGTATGGTAATTATACTTGACAATGCTTGTCATGAGAAACCTTGTAATTAATCACTCTTAACTGAAAAATAGTCTTCTGTACAAGAGATTAACAGAAAATGGAGACTTGCCTGGTGCAAACCCACACAGACCTCCTCCTGCCTTACAGCTGGTATTCAGGGAGTGCCTTGGCATTTTGTATCCCAATCACTAGGTTTTCGGCTTTGTTTTCCAGCTACCTTAAATGGTTTGGTAGCAAAGTTAGCATTCCCTGGCTGAAATAAGTTCTTGCCAATACTTAATAGGCAAATCTGATTGGAGAATAATGACAGAAAACAATAAAATAGAACAAGTATCACTTCAAGACAATGTCAAGTAGAGTCTGATTTGGCTGTTTGTGGCTTATTTGGTTAAGAAATCAAAATTAAGCCATAAATTCTTGCTTGAGTAAATAAGCTAAAGATAATAAACGTACACTGTGCAAGGAGTGGAAGAGGACACAGTTTCCTCAACTGATTTGTTTTTTCTGGCCAGTTACTGTTTATTCACATATTAAAAGCATGTTTCCTTTGAATTCCCCCTCGCCTCTCCTACTCGGAAAATGCTGAAGTATTTTTCTTAATTATTAGTCACCACACCAGAAAAGAGCGAGTGACTTCACCTCCCAGGCATTGTCCACAAACGAAAGAAGCGTGCCTCTAAAACATTTACAGTAAGAATCAATGCTGTCAATCTAATGCCACGTTGACGGATATGATTAATTTATGTTTTATGAATATCAAATGTTTCAGGATGGAACTGAAACAGGTAGTGATGAACCAGTATGCAATAATTGATAACTGTGCCTTTATCTTTGGCAGCAACCAAATCAGAACTAAGGTTAAGTATCTCTTTAAACACCACTAAAATGAGCTTAGACATATAGTAATGTCTGTTAGGGTGCTGCCACCTAACTATTTTTCCTTTGGTATCTGCCTGCACAGACGAATGCAATGGGATTGTATGAAATCATCACTCAGACCAGCTTTTCAGACAGTAGTTTAAAAACAAAAACAAGGTACAAAAATTGCTGCAGGGCAACAAAAAAAACAATACAGGCTTTTTTTTTTTGCTTAATTTTTAAAATGGGTGTCTCTGCTTCTGACTGAAGGAGTTAGACAACTGTCAATGAGGATACAATACCATTTAATTCCTGAAAGGCTTTTTTTTTTTCTTCCCTCTTCCTTTTCAAAAGGGCCAGATAGTTCACCACACACAGCTCCTCTGGCTTTGTGCCTTTCTCATGGTAATTGCTGTGAGCTGAAAACAGAGTGTACGGTGCCAAACACCCACGGCATGTTGAACTGTGCAGAATTGTATAAAGACCGTCTATTAAGCAAAGCTCAGAAGGCCATTGCTAGATTAGGAAGAACTGATTCAAAGGAAAGCATAGTCATGATGGATATTGATATACTGTATTCATAGTATACTGCGTTATTCATTCAGTACTCTTGGCTGTAACACATGCCGACTTAACCTGAGAACAAAGCCACTGTAACATTCCTGGAGGGACTTATGGTGCATCCATGGTGCCACGGAGCCTCGAACTGCAACATCGTCTACAGAAATGTGAGGGTTTTTTCATTTAAGCCTTCTGTACTTGGTTCCAGGATCACTGCGTTTATTTTGGGAAGGATATACAGTTTATTAGTAACACCAAGCTAAAACCAATGAAGCCTAGCCCAACAGACGTGTAATAAATCTGACCTTAACGAAGGTTATAATGTTCAGTTTTTGTTGAAAGAGACGTGTTGTCATTTTGTGGTCATTTTTGAGGCTGTAGTTTATTGGCTGATTGATTGCTTAGTCAAGTGGCAGTATTAGCAAGTATTTTTAATAATTGATTTATGGTTTTGGTCATTTTTTAAGCACAAATGTCAAATTCTTTGGTTTCAGCTTCTAAAATATGAGGATGTGCTGCTTTTCTTGGTCATATAGGACAGTACACTGAATATCAATAAAGGGGATGTGAAGAAACCACCCCTGGCAATGACTAGTTTCACATTTTATAAGCAGAACAAATAATCGAGAAAACAATTAGGCTATTACTTGATGAAAATAATCCTTAACTGTAGCCCTAGTTTGTTGTGCTGTTGTATAATACTACCGTGTTGATATAAATGGGGGTGGATGCCCCGGAGTATAACACAAGTCAACAGCACCACAAACTACACCCTTAAAAATGATCATAAAGTTCATTAAACACCTTTTATTGCAGAACTTCTGTATTAGACTGCGTTAGTTTTAGCTGGGTGTACCTAATAAACTGTTAAGTGAATGTATTTGGACTGAGCCTTCATCCTACAGGGACCGCTCACATCAGGTGGGAGAGCTGCTGCATTCAAGAAAAGTCCATATTTGAAACCAAAGAAACCTCGGTCAAAAAGCACCACGGGGTTTTTAAGAGGCCGTGGGTGTCCGCCGTGACAACAACCAGGACGACTGGCACTTTGGTGCACAGATTCACGGAGCTATTTTCCCCCCCAGACCGCGCTTTGTGATAGAAACCGCACACAGACGGATAGATTTAGGCCAGATCCTTGAAAAACCTGAACCTGACCACACGCTGTGGAGTAAGACCGTGTCCGGCCACATGCACCGCTCGCGCAGAGGTGCAGGTGCTCAAACTCGCAGGCGGTGTTTTTTATTTTCCAACCACAACAGCCGCCGTGGGAACATGACCGGGGTTAACGTGGTTGTCGAGGACAGGAGGTCAGGGTTACAAACAATAACCGACCCCCACCACCACACACACGTTAAAACACTCGTGTAGCATTAGCATCGTCGACACGTCGCTAATTCAATGGTACGAGACGAAGAATATTAGCAAAACCAACAATATTCAACCTACTGTGATGGTAACTTCGTGCTTTTTCAGTCGATACTTGAGGCTCTTCATCTTGTAACGTGTTGGCTCCTGGTGTTAAAAGTTTCTTTTGGTGAATAAGTTCATAAATAGTAGGGCGGGGGGGGGGGACTTTCCAGAAAGTTCAAACGAAGTAAGTTTTATCTGTCCCCTTTTCCTTAACAGCGCGAGTTTCACCTGACGCCTAACCGCAATCTCTGCTCGCACTTTGATTGACAAGCGATTGAGCCAGTCACCTTGAAACATGCGCAGTCGTTTTACTTTTGATCCAATCGGCGACGTCTGGGGGCGGGACTTCCTCGTAAAGAGTCGTTGGGAGAAGTTGGACAGACATCCTTGACTCGGGCAGGAAAAACCTGGCATGACGTAGGCTTACCTGAAGCCCGAAGCACCTGGATAGAGTGCTTATAAATCTACAAACAACCTGGTATAAAAACTCTCATCATCTGTTATTTACAGTAAATATTTGTTACTACAGAAAAGTAACTTAATAACTACCCAAACGGTCTGTTACCTAGTTACCCGTCTTTTATGCGTCACGAAACACCTATAGCTTAGTGTAGTGTTGTAATTATTAACCTTACACTTAATGACACCTAACGTTACTATCTAGCACAGATTTCAGGAGGAAATATTTCTACTTTTTACCCTACCATTTAGGTCTATCCATGGCCGTTGGTTACTTTACACGCAAAACGTTTAAACTCATAAAACATGGTTTCATTTCGTGTAAACGACACATTATAAAGTAGTTAGGCCTAGTTGACCATGTGCTGTTGTAGTAATAGTAGGATTTTTTAGTGTTTGCACATACACGTGTCCTGTCAAGACACCAAAAACGCAGTTGCAGCGATAAAATTACATTTAGAAGAACAGACATTTTATTTTGGACCATAATCAGGATTTTGGAAATGCTGAGGTTCAGACAACCTCCAAATGCCAGAGGGATAATCTGAAATTCACACAAGATTTATACTGTTGTGTATACTGGAATCACTAATCCTTTACTTTCACTATGTTCAATACTGATTTGCAGCTGTTATACCTGCCAAATTATTGACAACATTGAAACTTTCCTTGAGCTCCTCATCCGATATGAAGCCTAAATATTTATATTGGTCAGTATATATGACACCACTGTTGAATCAAAATTAGAATTAACTGTCATGATAAACAGCATGCTGTGTTTAGCTATATATTATATTTCAATAACTTGATTAGGGACCACTTACTTTAATATTTCTATACTTTTATTAGATAATAAATGATTTTTTGGAGTTATTGGTACTTTTCCCTCCTTGAAGCAGCTGAATTATTTATTCACCATTGTGGAATAGACAAGAAGAATGGAATCTGTCTACAACCTCCAATAAACCCCAAGAATAAATTAACTGTCCTTTCCATCTGCATTTATTACCTAACATAAGCAGTCATATCTATCTGCATCTAAATATAAACACCAGTGATTAAACCTATTTACTTAAGTTATCTATTACTTGGACTAAAATATGCCTGATTTATCTACATTTGCTGCTTTAAATAAACATCTGAAATATCTCAGACATAGCTATCTACTTCCTAGAACAAACACCGGACTATCTATTATCTTCAAAACATTGTGGATAAAGAAAATAACCATCTGTGAGAAAAGTGTAGGTTAGAACTAGTGAGACTAATACTGTGCTGTTCACTGTGCAGTATGTACATCTTTTTATGAAACCACTCAGCTGACTTAGACCAGCATGTAAAATGTAAGCAGGCAGAGTCTGAGTGATTTACTCAAGGACACATGGACAGGACACTTGACAGATCTTTTACACAGTGTTGTCTGTGATTGGCCCTTGAAACTTTTTATCCTGCCATTTTACATCCATATAGAATAGGATTGGATGATAATCTGATATTATACATGATTATATACAACAACATTTACAACAGAAAATGTGTTCACTAGTTCATGCTTGAGGTAGTACCATTGCAGAAATGGTTACTTTATCCATTGATTTAAGACGCTCTTTAGAAATAGTTAGAAGTATTTATACCAAAGACTATGTTAGAGTTCAGATAGAATTTTATATTAATGAAAAGTTTTACTTAATTTCATTTATTATATTTGGTAGCCTTTTGTCACAAGCCCATTTCAAAATATTTAGCCGAGAGAGTCAAAGGAGCAAATTTAAATCCTCATAGGGCAGAGCTCAGAATGGCTCATCAGTATTATATTATTTTGCTGTTCAACAAAGAAACATTGAGTTACAGTATGCAAATGCTGAAATAGCCTGGTAGGACAACAAATTCTGCCACTGGACATATCCAGACCACCATGGGAAACCCACACTGTACATTGTTGTTTTCACTTTACAAATATTTGTTTAATGTGTCGTGTCCTGCTATGATTAGTGTGTTTACTCAAGTACTGTAATTAAGTAAAAATGTGAGGTACTTGTACTTTACTTGAGTCTTTTCTTTTCATGCCACTTCCTGGTTCTACTCCACTACATTTCAGAGGGAAATGTTGTACTTTTAACTTCACTGAAATTATTTGACAGGTTTAGTTATTTTACAAATTAACATTTGTGCCAACATGGAGCTTATAAAACCACCCAACAGTTCAGACAAGTACAGCTAAAATGGTTAGTCAATTAACTGATTAGTTATTTGACAGAAAATTAATTGGCAACTATTTTGATAAGTTTTAATAATTTTTCATGCAAAAACATTTCATGGTTCCAGCTTCTGAAATGTGAAGACATGCGGCGATTTATTTAAATTTTTATCATTGTATTTTATTATATATATTATAATTATTTTTGTACCATTGGTTGAACAAAACAAGCATTGGGAAGGTGTCACTCTGGGCTGCGAGAAGTTGTGATTGGCATTTCTCAATATTTTCTTAATTTTTTTACAAACCAAGCAATCAATCGATTAATCAAGAAAATAATCAGGATATTAATCCCTCTTGAAAATAATCATTAATTGCAGTCCTATAAAAAATTGTTAAAAATGAGCACCACCTCAACCAGTCACAACAGTACATTCCTGCTTTTACATGAATGTAGGAGTAACAATCTAATGATATAATATAAAAAAGTCACAGCCATTTTTATGCATTGACTACTTTTAATATTTTAAGTAATTTTTTTTGGATTATACTTCCATTCTTTACTCGACTGACATTTTCAATGCATGACTTTTACTTCTACCTACTAACAGTAGGTATTTTTACATTGTGGTAGCCCTATTAGTACTTAACTAAAGGATAGGACTACTTCCTCCACACCTGGCTATGTTAATATAAATATATTAGCTGAACTGTGTCACCTAGGGCCTACAATGGCATAAACTTGAAATACAAATCAACAGAGAAGTAGGTTAAAACAACAGGTGGACATCGAGTCTTTGGGGAAATCAATCAAAAGGAGTGGGAAATATCTGCCCCCTTGTGGTCTCTAATCATCCCGCGTGAGCAGGAGCAGGAGTCAATCGATTAATCAATAGATAAGTAATTAGTAAACAGATAAAACCGGAAACAATACACTCGCGTGGAATTTAACATGGGCTGGAATATAAGGTGACTACAAGCCTAGTCATCTGGATCTATCTATGAAAGGCAGCGGACGGATATTGTTTTTATTTTGTTGTTTCCAGCTGCCCTCAGTCCCCTACTGTCCTCTATTATGCGCCATTATTTTACTTTGAGGAAATATTTAACTAGCCAAACGCTACCTGCCGTTAATGTGTCTCTTTCTTTGTCAGTGACTCCCGTGGCAACAGCGTTACCATGGAGGCGTTGCTGCGCCGTCTGTCACGGCTGGAGGCGCAAAGACACGCTGACCTGGCGATGCTCGTCGGACTGTAAATCACAGAAGCCCCTACAGCCCAGGGGTGTTTGCGGAGGAAGTATTCAGATCTTATGCATAACGGGCGAGTCGCGGCGAAAGGTTTACAAATGCATTACTTTACAGTACAAAGCTCAAATAACCCAGTGACATGATGCGGTGTGTTTGATCGGTGGAGGAGGAAGTGAGAGAGAGATGGCCGACTGAACAGCCAGGTCTTAAGCACCCATGGGAGACTGGCCAGGTGCTCCCAGTTGCCATGATTAAGTCCACCCACCAGGCGCTGCAGGAAACCCAAACAGACAAGAGACAGGGGAAAACACACAGCAGCAGGGCCGTCACAACTCAAGTAGCCCACTGTAGCTACTTTACTGTCCCTATTTCCACTCTCTGCTACTGTGTACTTCTACGCCACCACATTTCAGAGGCAAATATTGTACTTTTTACTCCACTACATTTATTTTACACCTCTTGTTACTAGCTACTTTGCAGATTCAGAGTAATAATTATAACATTATAGATAAAACTTTATTGATCACAGGGAGGGAAACCCATGAGCTACCTAGCAGCTAAAGTATATAAAGTACTTCAATTTAGCCCCATCTTTACAAGCTCCAGCATGAAAGTGATGAACACATGAATGCATCAATAATTATAATACAATAATGTAATATAGATTATTCTGGAATGGGCCATTCTGCATAATGAGAGTATCTTTACTGTTGGTAGGCCTACTTTTTAAGTATATGTTCATGCTAAAGTAAATAATTGAATGCAGGACTTTTAATTGTAATAAAATATTTATGCACTATGGTATTGCTACTTCTAGATCTGAGTACTTCTTCCACCTCTGCTAATACCACATTGTAAAAATACTCAAGTTACAAGTAAAAGTCCGGCATTGAAAATGTTACCTAAGTGAAACTATGTAGCCTAAGTATAATCAGGAAAATGTACACAAAGTCTTAAAAGTACTCAATGCAGAAAAATGGCCCTGGTGACTGTTATTACTATAATACTATACTATTATATATTTTTATCATTAGACAATTTATCTTGCAAAAATGAAAAAGCAGGATTTTTACTGTTGAAGCTGTTTGAGGTGAAGGTAATTTATCACCATTTTGGGAATAGTTGGGTCTCTTAATAATATAAAGAGCACGGTCTCGACTTGGTCTATAGGAAAAGTGGCGCAATATAAATAAAATTGAATGAATATAGGACTGCAACTAATGATTATTTTTATGAAGTGTTTCAAGTGTGTTATTCCTACTTTTACTTATGTATCCTTCAGGAACCCTGGAGTTCTGGGGCACTTATCCTATGGGTAATCCAGCCTTGAACTATATAATATTACATATTTTTAACTATCATACCAAAACATAGTGTTTTTACTTCCTTCCCAGGACATATTCTTGTTAAACAGGGCCCATACAAAAAAAAGCTTTATACAACAGCCTCCTCTACTAATTATCTGCAGAATGACGACCACTGGTCTTTCTAAGAGAACACATGTTAGGGACTGGAATTCTATTGACAACTTTAATAATGTATTCATATTGATCTTGGGATATGTATTTTGTAGTCTGTCACGTGTTGTTAAATCTGTAACTCACTGACAATAATTCCCGTCTTGTGCATGAAAGAAGGACATTTTGAAATCATAATTAATCCAAATGATTTTTTCCCCTTTGTTTAATAAATGGTCAAAAATGTAAAGGCTAGTTGTGATCATTTTGGACTTTTTACAACATCAGTACTGAGAACTGTCTTGATTACTGCTCCTTCATGTGGGACTTGTGGCACAATTTTGTTTTTTTCATGAACTGAACACGTGATGGATGCTTTTTCTTGCTGTCTTGTAAGATGAATATTGAAACATATTCCACAGTGTAAGTCTTTGATGTGCGATGTTGTTGATCCCACTGTGAGCCTTTCCTCCGTTACTTTTCAGCTTATTTCAGTGGTGATTGACACCTTGCAAAATGCATCTGAAAGAACAGTGATGACAACAAATAATTTACAAGATGTAAACAAGAAAACACAGCAAAAAAATGTAGCGATTGTGTAGAAACATATTTTCTTACAAACTGATACAAATACACAAGATACAGATACAAAAACATGAACTGCTGAGTGTTGGCCGTGCGGTCCAGCATTAAATTGCACCTCATGTGACAGAAGAAGCACTAATAAATACACACATGCAACAGTGACAAATATCTAGCGAATGGAATGCACAAAAACACCAAAGAGCTGCTTGTGGAAACAGTAACTTCTCGACAGAAAACCATTTTTTTCTTGTGTCTTTTCAAAGAAGTGAGAAAAGGGACAAAGTGAGAGAAAAGAGAGAGATTCAGCTAAAAAAGGTTCCCTACATTTTTTTTACTTTTTAACTGTGACAAGCTCCTGAGACCTTTGTGGAGGAAGCGTATCAGTTCAAGTGAAAAATCTCATCCAAGTCTGCACTCAAAAGGGTAGTAATGGTTATTTTACATGTGGTCTGGGAGAAGGGGATGACGTGCCTCAGCAGGAGCGCTGTGTGCTGAGAGCTCTTACACAGCCTTGCGGTGGTACTCTGGGGGTGCGACCTCATAGTCAGTGGCATTGAAGAGTGTGGATGAATTCCTTACCAGGTACCTGAAGAAAATGTAACATTGATTATCATTGTAGAGTGGGATAGAAATGGTTATCGCTGAAAGATGAAACAAATTTGTCCCTCAACTGTCGCCATGTCGAGCTTGCTATCCAATTACCAACAAATATCTAAATGATACAAATAATTTTTATACTAAAGATAAGATAGTGGAGGCTGTCTGCCTCCAGAGGGGATTTGCAAAAAGAACCCTCTATCCTGTAGGATTAGAGTCCCGATGTGAGGCTCGTGCAGTTGGACATTAAATTAGGTTTGTCTAGATAAGCACAAGATGTGACAAGATAAGAGAATGCTCTTCACAGGAAATTCAGAATCAGTTCGCTGGACTCACACAACGTAAAATTACTATGCTGTGGGTTGGTGAAGTGGGAGTGAAATTATTATATCTCAAGGCTAGGGGTTGGGAACCGAAATTCAGTTCCAAATTTGAGCCGAATCCAAAATTTCAAGAATCGGGTACCCATACAAAAAAGGGTTTCCCGTATTGTGATTTTCTGTGGGCCATGAGCATAGATGTATAATAAGACCTGGATAGGGTGCCTTCGCTCAGCCATGCTACATTTTGCCCAGTGGCCACTCGTGGTATTGCAGCAGAAACCCCCCCTGCACACCGGCATTATAAAAGAGACATCTATAAAACTGTTTACAGCACACCTCAAACTGCAAAAAAGGTAAATTATGACTCTTTTTATTATGAATTTTTGATCTGTGAAGGTTTGATATCTGTAAAACTTTCATTGAGCTGAGAAAAGCTATTTAAAAAGTTATCATCACAACATAAAGTCTATGAGCGGAGCAAGATCTCGTGGCCGGGGCCAGTGAGAAAAATACTACTGTGGATATTCAGTGGGCTGCATACCCCAGGAAGCTATAAACTTTGTTTAGCAAATGTGCCTGGCGAGCAATTCTCATTGGACTGAATAGGCGCCATCTTTGGGTCTGGTATCCAGTTCTTATTATATGTTCTTATAATACATCCATGGGCGGGAGCTAGCGAGGAGCGGGTGGTTGAGCAAGGAGGGTGAGCGAGCGAGCAGCAGGAACTAGCAGAGCTCTGACGAAAGCGTGTGAGAAAAGGAAGATGAGAAATGTAACGTTAGTGACAAGAGATTTTACGGTGTAAATTGATTAGCAAGTTATAACACCGAAGAGACCAGAGTGTGTTGAGACTGCAGACCAGCGAAAAGCCGGGTGTGTGCACTGCTCAGTAAATATCTACGCAGTAGCTGATATTGTGTAGTTATGGTTGCTTTAGGGTATTTATGGCAAAACAAAAAGTAGGCTACATTAAAGGGTAAGTACAGTAACACAACAAGGTTAAATTTGCGTGAATACAAATTTATTTATTTTTGTGAAAGGTCAGCAGACTGCTATTTTCTTGATTTACCATTACTTACTGAACCCTTTACATGTCTTCATATTATCGTTTTCCTCTTTAGTTCATCCATTTTAAATTAATTTGTGGGGACATAGTTGTTCTGTGATTTCTGTTAGGTATAAACCTAACCACGAAGAAGCCACAAAAATGAGGGAGTAAATAGTTATTGACCATTGATAAATAAAAAAGGCCTACACTATCAACAAAATAAACAAAACACAGGAATAAGGGTTTAAAATCAAACTAGGGAATTACGTTTAGGCAAAGGTACAGAAAGCGCTACACAAAATACAACATAACATAATAAGCATCTAAACATCTGACCTCTTTTTTTTTATAAAACATATTGGAATCGAAACTGGGAATCAATAACACCTGGAATTGATAAGCAGAATCAGAATTGATCAAATTCAAACGATACCCAACCCTATTCAAGGCTCAAGGGCTTCATGTGTTTAATTCAGAAAATGTCAGACAGCTTTCTTATGGTGTCTGACTAGACACAACAATGTGTAGAAAAAGGAAACGTCCAAGTACAAGTTTTTTTCAGCATACTTCATCTGCAGTTCACAGACATTTTAACCAGATAAACAATGAATGCAGCTACTTAAATACGTCTGTGACATGATTAGTCACAGCTTTTCTAGAATGATAATCAGGATGAATTAACCCGGATCACGTTAAACGTTTGTTATCCCTTCTTTTCTGCAGCTAACGTGGTGTCTCTGGTTTATTAACAGTATGAACGATACTGGTCAGAAAGTAAAGCAGCGCTGGCATACGTAGAAGTGTAGTAAAGAAAACCTCTGTGTTCACCATTTATCAATTTTCTATTCTGGTGCTCCAGCTGAAAAGACTTCAGTTTCTTAAAAAAAAAAAAGATAATAATAATAAAGAGAAATAATTTTGACACTCCAGGTAATTTTTGCTCCTTGAAAGCTGTTGCGCACAATTAATGTATTTTATATTTCATCATGTTTCTGACATTGCATAAGCCATGTCATAGAGCCCGAGCAAATTCAATGTAAAATGTGTACTATTCCTTAATGTCATGTTATGTCACCAGTGGCTGAAAGTAACTAAGTGCAGCTATTCAAGTACTGTACTTAAGTAACATTTTTACAACAGTAAAATGTTGTTTATTCACTGATGTATCAGTATTTACAATCTAATAATATCATATATAACAACATGCAAATGGCCTTGCATTCGACCCAAACGTTACATCATCATAGATATCAATCTAATTGCTGTTGAGTGTTCGGTCAGTCTCAGCAAAAATATTTTCCAGAGCAGAAAATCGATTTCATGGCTTATGTTTTTTTGGGGGATTTGCAACAAGCCTGGCTGCACTAATGTGAATGTGGATGTAACACGACATTTGAGAATCAGCCGGACATTACGTGGAGTCACTGGCGATGTCGTGGGAGTTGAACCTTACTTGAGGAAATCTTGGAGGTAACTGAGCAGCAAAGCCAGACTCTTCTCGTCCAGTGGCGTGTAGGCCAGCATGGCTCCAATACGAACTGTCAGGGGAGGACAACATATGTGAGGAACAACCCAAAAGGAGACTGCAGGCTGAAGGAGGTTCAGGACTGATTTATTTTATTTTTAATACTATATGAATGTAAACATGCGTCATAAAAAAAGGAAAATGGTTACGTTTGTGAGACCAATTATTTGGAAACTATCATTATATTTATAATTATAGTAAATAACATGCCATACTCGTTTGTAAATCTGTTTTCTAGATGACGTAACTATTCCAAACAACTGAGACACCCTGATAATACTGCCATAATACAGTAAATCCGCTGTTTTAGAGAAATGGGTGGTTTTCAAACAGCTGCTCACCAAAGAAATAAACAGTACTTACAGTTGCAATAAGAGTGCTCAGGATCGGCAATGTGTCTTAAATGTTCTGTACTTTTATATTGCAATAGCGATATTTATCATTATATAATACATTTTATGGAAATTCAATTGAAAAACTACTTTTAGATTTATTTACAAAAGGGGAATGTCTGTTTTTTTGGCTAATCCAGTAAATTAAATACCCGACAAATAAAAGGTACTCATTCACATTGATTTGTGAAATCTTAGTTATTCACTGACAGGTCAATATGCATCATGCTGTATTTGGCTTATTTATACACAGAAAAGAGAAAATAGCTGTGCATTTTTTACGCTGCTTACTGTGTAGTGTAGCTACACAACTAAGCTGTTGTAGTACATTATTTTAAACTGTGGGTGTGTAATCTCTAATACCCCAACTATATTGGTATGATTGCTTGGTCTAGGATTAATCTGCTGTTTCCACAGTGAGACTTATTTTGGACAAAATAGTGGAAACACCGAAGACAGTCTCCCATAATTTCACAAGCCTTACTTAAAATGTGAACTTGAAGAACAGCGATGCCTCTCTTTTGCCTCACAGTGTTCAAGCTTCTGTAGAGAACATTTCACATTTCTTTCACAAAGACACAGACAAGAACTAAAAAAAACAAAACAAAACTGCAACATTTAATTTACTCCCACAGCCATTGTATGAGAATAATTGTCTAGGAATCAAATTGAATCGTTTGAAAGCACTTATGTAAAAACAGGCACTTCAGTTGTATAATTTTAAAAACGATTGAGTGTTCGCCTGTGTGTGTGTTTGAGCTGCATTCATGCTAATCGTCTGTGGTGGGGTTTAATGTATATACAACATGTGTGTGTGTGTGTTTCACTGTGTATCTACCAAATAGGCGCAGCAAGTGTGGAGCTCCGTACACCTGAGACATCGGCATGTCTGGGTGCTCAGCCAGGACCTCGGCATACTGCGGCCTCTCGAACTTGTAAAGCAGCTGAGTGCCCAGCATGACGTTGAAGTACTCCCGAATCCCCGCCACCACTTCGTTTACTGCATACTCCCTAAGTGGAAGGGGGAGAGAAAAGTCACATATTTCTCTGGAAAGAGCTTCCACGGTGACGTCAGAGATCGCAGCTTTAAAGAACCATTAATTGTACAGATTTGAAAACTTGCTTGAGATAGGAAATCAATCACAGCTAAACATCACAATCTATGAGGACAGAAAATCAGACCCAGAAGGATAACAATAAGTAGTCAGGGATGCTGTGAAAAAAAAATGACATTGCTTTTTTCCCCTGCTTAAACACAAAATTCGTCCTGCTAACGTCCAACGAAGGAAATTGTTTATCTGATTTGTAAGAGAGCACCTCAACGCACCAGCCTCGCTAACATCTGTCTGTTTTCGACTGCTTAGATTACACTGGGTATCCAATCTTAGCAAGTTAATGTTCATTATCTACTGAAATGAATACAATCAAATGGTAGTCTAGCAGACACATTGTTGTTTTTGTGGCATTTTTAGGAAAATGGCCAGCAGCATATATGATTTGCTGTTAATGGGCTGAAACATGGTAAATACATCAGTAATGGTCATTTAAATACTTCAGAATTCTGTCCAATTATGGCTGAGGCAATAGTACATAATTTAACATGCCAGTTAAATTGCACAAAGATTGTCGCCACTGCCTGTAATTAATTTCATACTATTCCAAGGAAGTTAAGGACACTGATGGGGAAAAATGCATGAACACTGTGGGTCAGGTGGCACAAAGAGGTGCAACAGATCACCACAGGATACCAACGTCTCTCTGCTTTCACATCATTTAAAAAAGGAAGTGAGGGTGTTCATTCTTACTTATTGTCCGAGTTTCCTTTAGATTTCTTATAGTTTGCATAGTCCTCCAAGACAGTCTCTACATTCTTCTTAGCAGGCAGATGAAATAACTGTAAGCAACAGAAAATTCTTCTCTTCATCCAAAACTTTCATTCAGTCAGCAACATTTACAAAACATCCCTGTCCTCCACGTTGATACACTGTACAGCTAAGTTTGGTTCTGATGGAGTCAGTGACACGGCGTTATGTTGTGGTATCATTGTAAAGTATACTGTACCATGTGGCAGACAACTTTCAGGAGCAAGACAGATCTGATTCTAAAGAAAATTGAGATATGGATTGAATCTGCATTTTGATTAGAGTTGAGGAGTGATATTCGTTTTGACACAGTGACTCGCTACCTGGTTCATTCCGAGATCATTAAGCATAAACATGGTTGTTAATTAGGTATTTCCATCGTTCAATGTAACACAGGTAGATTGTAAAAGCAGGATGTCCATATGAAGTTTTTAATACATACACATTTCCTTTACTGTGGAGCCAACGTTCTATAAAATAATGCTGCAAGCACACCAACATGTTGTGGTTTTTTGTGTGTTTCTTTTCACCTGTTTCTGTCGGGTGATGAGGTCCCAGTCGTCCACCAGCCAGGGTTTCAGCTCCTCGGGGATCTTCACCTTCACCTCCACACGGTTGGTAAACATCTCCTCCTGCACACAGACACGTTGATCATTTCAATGGGCGTTGGGAGCAGCAATGCCTCTCCTTCATCTCTACAGTGTTCAAGGTTCTGTAGAGACCATTTCACATTTCTTTGTGTCTTTCGCAGACACAATCAAGAACATAACTGCAAGGCTTTATTCCCGCAACTATTGTACCGGCATGACAAGGATTTTCTAAGAGTCAAATTAAATAGGATGAAAGTGCTAGTAAAAGTACAGATAGGCACTTCACCGCCACCTAACTGTACAAGGTTAATACAAATGAGAATGTAACTTATGCAGTGACCATCATTATGTTGCAGTTCTTATTGCTGTTTTGTAAATGCAGGTATTCAAATGACTTCTTATCATATCGAAATTTTCTTAATATATTATATTTAATAAAATTGAATTACATCAAGCTCTTGGATTATGAAGTTATACAGGTGCAATGCATATTAGTGAATGCAAATGAATCGTGTTTTATTTTCAACAACAATATCCCAGTTTCCCAACACTCCTTTCCTGTTGCTGGCACCTGGCAGCAGGTGTTAAAGAAGAGAATAATGCCCGTCTGTGGCAGCAACCAGCCCCCAACCTCAAATGTTCAGGTTTTTAATGACATAGGTGCTGTTATCTTTTGTTGACACCCTGGTTTGTGTGCGGGTCACCATTATTTCTACTGCTGGCTGCACGGTGCCACCGTTGTCTGCTGCTTCTTGCTTCTCTGAGGCAAACTAAACCATTTTATAAAGAATTCTGTGGTCAAAGATCCCCAGCAATAACCTACTGTGGCTCACAGGGGACAGCGGTCACATTCATGCACGAATAAATGATTCCTCACACAACTTTGAGAGGCGATAAAATGAGAAAAAACAGGGACAGTTTTTTTGTGTTTTTTCTTAACAGCCCTTCATTTTGAATTTCAGTCATTGTGACACTTTAAGGGAGTTTTTACCTTTTTGACATTTCAACATTTTCTCCACTCTGAACACACCTCAGAAAAGAAGCTCAGTCTGCAGTTTTATAAAAGGATTTCTTGGGTCAAATAATCCATTGTAATTTCAATGTATGTCTGTACAGAAGCCTAGTGATCAAAATGACTCCATAAAACCAGTTAGTACATTTCCCCCAGCTTTATACGTAAACAAAATGCCATGCTATGACCTTTTAAACCTATATAATAAGCTTGGTATGTATATTATGCCTGATGATACGCACACTCTCCACAGTGGGATCAACCCGAGCCCTCTTCTTCCGTGGCCCCTGGGGCGTTTCTCCGCTGCTCGTACCTTCACCCGGCCCTGGGGCTAAACAAGACACCTATTACAGCTTATGCAATTATGTAGAAACAAAAGGTTAGCGGTTTCAATAAAAAGTCTGGGAGGTCGATTTGGTAGGTTGTCAAAGTCAAAGCCTCTTCTTGTACTGAACAAATCCATAACGAGTTCCCTAAATAAGGTACAATGGATGAGCATGTAAACAACAACTCATCATGTATTTTAGCTGCGTAAAATTATGTGGACAAAGTAAGGGGACAAGTAAATAAAGCAGCACCTACGCCAATTTTATCCACTTCTAGGAACTCTTAGTATCTTTTTTTTCCAGGCGATTTTCACAGGTTCAGGGTGTCTCCAAATTACTTTACACCATGGAGCACATGTTAGATAAAAGTCTAAATATGAAAAATGGTTCATTTGAAAATATATAGTTAATGTAATTAAAGTGATGTATTTATACATGTATTACCTGATATCACCATATATATTAAAAAGCTGCACTGCCAGAAAAACTATGACGCTGTGATAATATTCACAAGGCTCATTGTAAATGCCTGAATGCCCAAAATGGCAAATACAAAGATGTTCTAATATCATAAACTGACGGGACATCTTTTCCATTTTTTAAATACTTTGGAACTCACTAAAATGGCCCGCGAACATTTCATTGTAATATTTAAATGTTACTCTCCCATTCTTGTGAATAAACAAACATGTGATTTTGGGTTACATAAACAAAATCTACTTGAGCTAAGGCTGCTACTAACATGTAGTCATTTTACTTACTCTTCTGTTTTGCCTTTTTCACTTTCCTAGGATGCAAAAAAAAACAAAGAAGAAGAAAGCAGCATTATAAGTGACAATATATTACACATGTACCCTGTGTGGTCCCCCTGCACAGTAACTACATCCAGTACATCATGTGTGTTAATCCATTCAATATATATTTCCAGGCCAACACATTATGTCAACTTAAATGATGTGTTTACGATATGCTGAGTTATGAGAGGTGGGAAAGCAAGGTGGACACTTACAGATCAACATTTTTCTGCTGCACAGCAGCAATCTTCTTACTTGGTGCTAAACCCCTCATCTTTCCCTCAACATAATGGTCCCTGGGGAAGAAAAAAACGAGTGAGGTTCATTAAATATATCAACTTAGTTTTTACTGATATTTGTTCATATAATGTACTGTCAGGAGCATTATGTTTCAACTCGCAAAGCAACACATTCACGGTCAAAATGTCATTGACAAAGTGATCATTACGTTACTCTTTTTTTAATGTTGAAGCTGTTTGGGGGGTGAAATTACCAACAAAAGATTTAAAAAAAACCACAGTAACAGATGTCTCACAAAAACACTTATCATCTCTACCCTCTGTGCACTAAAAGGGGAACTTACTGATTGGCCTTTTGAAGCTCTTTTTGTTTCGCAAGGTTGCTGTCCACATATTTGAGAACTCTGCTTTCAGGAACCCATTCATCCCAGCTGCAAAAGAAACAACACGACGATTGTCCACAACAATGAAAATGAAAAGGTCATCACTGATTTTATTCACACACACAAAAAAAGCTAACGATAAGCACAGCAGTCTGAAGATAAACACTCAGACAGAAATACAGACAGGCAATGAAAGGGTATGAAAACCAAGCTGCTCACTTTTTGTTCCATCCGCTGTAATGAATGAAGTATTTAATCTGCTTATCCTTTATGTTGATCTTTACACACTGTAAGGCAAGAAAACACACAGGGCTGCTTCAGTCGCTGGCTTAATAATCAACTAACAACACACACACAACAAGGTTAGTAACGTTACTGAAACAAACCTTTGCCTCATAGAGCAATGGCCCATGAAAGCACAGGACTCTCTCACCTGCGAGGACAGAAAAACAAACGTGAGTGAGAGAGGAAAAACACACACTGAATTACCACAATATAATAACTCGTTAGACTATAATTAACAGCCTCGGACAGACTCTGAACTAATGTAATTTTGGTCCTGTGTGTCAGCGACTGTCTAATAAATAAATGTTTAGCTCATGCAGAAGTTAGCATAAATAGCAAGCTAGCTAACGTTAGCCTAACGTTAACGTGCGTTTTACCCCTTCAGCTTTAGTTTAATGAAGGCAGTGGGCCTTTATAAACGTTATTTGTTTACGTTTTAAATGAATTCCCCGCATATATGGTTAGCAACACGGGCTCTGAAGCTTTGTCTCCCTCCTTGGAGTCCACTGTTGTCGAGCTAACTTAGAGCAGCAGCAGCAGCAGCAGCAGCAGCAACAACAACAACAAACCCGCCCCCTTGCAGACGTTAACGGGGACTTCTGTACCGACCTTCTTGAAATTTAGGTTTAGGGTCCTGTTTTGGCGCCATTCACAGACTCAGCTGATAGGATCTCTGAATGATCAAATCCGTGCATTGCCAGAGTCCATTTCTTCCAGGCACAAACCCCTCCGACATCGGAGCCAAAGCGAAGGAGACGCCGAGAATGGCCTGCCCGCTGCAGGGTCACCTGACCACCACGGAGACCCGGAGCTGCGGCGCGTTCACTTGCTCCGCCTGAAAGCTCGTAAAAACAGCCATGTGGCACACAAACGCCACATACGTCTGTATTGCTGCCTTTTTGGGACGCTTTTTAAGATGCATCTGGCAAAAAGAAGAAATTTACAAAAAGTCCTTTATTCCCATTGCAATTTGAATTTTGTACTTAAAATTGTAGTTTATTGTTATTTTATTTCAAGTTACTCGATTGTATTTTTTATAATTTTTGCTTGCTCACACTGGTTTCATGTGGTATTATTGGCGGAGGGCACCACATGGTTCACATATAAATAACACTTTTATGTTGTTTTACATGATGTTGTTGTTGCAAAGTTTTAGTCAAACACAAATTTCGACTACTTGGACAATAAAGTTGTGTTGTATATTGTAATGCAGTACCCTTGTCCATTAGACCAGTATTTGACAAATTGACATCCTAAAAACATGTTTTGTCTGATGTCTGTGGCATCAGTGTATTGTTACATGGAAAGTATTGCTGGGAAAATTCGCGTTCATAAATTTAACTTGTTTGTTCTAACATTTTACTATTTTTGGCTGTGGAAAACAGTCCACTGTCGATCAAGTTGTGGAACCTGTGGGAAAGAAACCGGGCCATTTCAATGTCTTCTGCCACTGATTGCCATGGAACAGGCTTTAAAGCAGCATTAAAAGATTTTGGCCACTGTGGTGGGCGGGTGGGAGGGAGGCCATAACAAGTTCCATGTTAGCATGCTAGAATTTCGCAGCATGTTATGGTTAACATGCAACGAAAAAAACGGTTGACATGCTACGACATGTTTTACTGCACACCATGCTCCACATGGACTTACTTCACCTCGCCAACCAAATCCACCGATTGTTGCAATTCTACTGAAACAAATTTCTGTTAAATGTGCAATAAAGTTGGGTGAGTATTCGTATGGAAGCCAAGTATTTATGTGAATGATGCTTTGACCCATCATTAGGCCCTGCAGGTGGCATCAGGCTGTTAAAGCCGACACCTTTAACTCGCCCTGACCTAGCGTACTGTTTAACTGCCTTTGGATTCTACTCCCCAATCAAAGAGCAGATACTCGGTGGCATGACCCGGCCTTATATCTACATTGTATCTGCTCGGGCTAAACTACAGTGGCTGATTCAACTGGCTTGAAAGGCAGTTTAATCTGAATGCTATGGCCCACTCATCCACTTTCCATGCATGAATCATGACCCTTAATCTGTTTCAGTGAAGAAAAAAGTGGTTTTCGATGTGTGAGTGTAAGATCACCTAATTCCAAAGGTTTCCAAAATTCACAATAGCGTTTTAGCTTTAGTAAACCTATCCAGATTGCTGGGCAACAGACTGAAAAAAAGATGACATTTTTGTGGAGTCACCACACCAGGGTTTCTCAGCCTTTTCTGGCCTGTGACCATGTTTTATAGGTCACATATTTCTCATGAAATCTGTACTCAGCGAGCTCTCACATTGTCATGTGAATTTGATCACGACAGAGTTTTGTGTCGATCAAATTATAATTCATCAGTTTGTCAGTTTTTCTCTCATGAACTCATCTGCATGTCAATGGAGTAGACACCATGAAGACCGGTGTTAGAGGGTCTCTGCACTATAGATCGACAGGCCAACTTAAGATCCTAACCATAATGTCATTTTCTCTTTTCCCCCATGTTTTGCCATTTTAAGACAAAATACGTAAAGACAAGCGGGAAGGACTTGGAGCACCAAAATGTGTATGTGAAATGTGAATGAAGACCACTGCTTCAGCTAGGAGATATAGGTTCAATCTCCTGTGATGGAAATTTATTGAAAATCCCAGTCCCTACCAGCTGCTTCTGTCCACTAACGTCCCCACAGAAAAACTCCAGCGTCATAATGAATCACTCTTCCAAGACCAATAAACATATTTTCAACCCTTCAAGTAATGTTTATCTGTTGCTGAGGAAGTCAAGTTAAAATGGAAAATGTTCACTTTATGGAATTATCCTGCAGAGATTATTGATGAGGAAAGGAAAATAAACATTATGCAATGTCAAAAAGACTCAAGTGAGGCAGAGCAAATATCTGGAAGGCATTTCTTGAACTGGTACATATAAACATAAGAGAAACCCAGGGCCCTTTGTTAATGACTTATTTACATATAAGCCCCAAAAACCTGCAGGTTTTTTACTGCATCTCCATTAATGACTTTTTTTCTACCTCTTTCAAGCCCTTTTGACAATACTGTAAATAATGTAGTCTACAGATTCACTGCATTTTTGCATTACGCTGAGTGGAACAATATCAACAAACAAACATGTAGAAATGTTTCAGCAGCTAGATACATGGGGCAGTATTGTGCAAATAAACATCATATAAGTTTATAAAGGGGAAAACAATAAGTAATAATACATGTAATAAAATTAAATATAAAAGTAAATATAAATAAAAGTAAGAATTGTGCTTTTTTTGTTTGTGGTTAGTTAAATTTAAAGTTAAATTCTGTTAAAAAGAGATTCATATTAGGGGAAGAGTTTTGCTCTGTTTGTGAAATGTACCCATTAAGAGTATTAGATTTGCGATAAAACACAAGGAGTTATTGTTACATTCAAATTTACAATGCCTTTCTTCACAAAGGTAACATAATACCCAGTTTTATCGAAATGATGTTCCACCACATCTGTCCAAAAACTTACTTGATGAGGCGTTATCGTAAAACAAGTGTAGACCTGATTCTGGCTCAGTGTTACAGAATGTGAATTCATCGTCAACATCACTCTGTAGCAGTGGTGGACCCACTGCTCCCTGAGCAGCTTGATGAGCCACATCTACAGGATACCATGGACCGACTCATTGGCTGTGACAGAAACGGAAAGGGTCATAATCCAGTGATGAGACACTTCTCTAATATAAACATTACAGACAGCAACAAATTCACGAATAGCAAACATAAACACAGCTAAGCGTATTAAAGATGTTCTAAAGCATGTTAAGGTAAAGATCTGTCTATATTGAAAGCTATCAAAGCACATTTCCCCTCTGGGGATCAATAAAGGCTTATGTTATCTTATATATGTTTCTGATTTCTATAACCTTTGTGCAACAATTTCAATTTCATGTATGTATCAGGAGGGTCATTGTAGGTGTTGTTGTATTTCTTTATTTGATCACTTCACGTCAACAGGATATAATCAGTTTTGCACCTTTATATATCTAGTCCTTTGTCATGTTAGCCATTTACCTGTTCAATTAAGACATTGCGTTTTGTTTAATCTTGTAAGGTTTTGGGAGCTTTAATCCAGTGAGCGGATGCTCTGCATTTTTGCTTTCTGTCTCTGTTTCTGAGATGTTTCTGCATGACTATAAAAAGTGTATCCTTACCTGTAGCCCTGTTGGAGAATAACCAAGTACATTTATACAAGTATTGTAGTTAAGATTACAGTTTGGAGGTAATCGTACTTTACTCAAGTATTTCCATTTTATGCTACTTTACACTTCTACTCGACTATATTTCAGAGGGATATATTACACTTTTTACTCCACTACAAGAGGTATATTTACTTTTCAGGTTAAGATTTTGCATAAAACAACATGTGATAACCTAATAAAATACAACATAGCGTTAAAGATTAAACCTGTGATTCCAAACTTTTTGGCTTGTGACCGTGTCTAGTTGGGGTCCCTTGTCACGTTTCAGATGTCTATGAGTTGTTAATAGATCCACCAAACTTCTCAGAAGGTTTCATTTAAATAGCTGTTCGAGACCCAAAGAGATAACATTATCCAATATTTTATAAAAAAAAACAAAGATTAGAGAATATTCCAAAAAGAAAGTGTAGAAGAACTTGGTTTTTTTCTTCTTTCCGACCCCATTAATCATCTCGAGACCCCTCTAGATTTATTTTGTGACCGTTTGAGGGTGTCCGACCCCGAGGTTGGGAACCACTTGACTGAACCAACTCACTGTATGTAAAGCGGTTAAAACCAGCTCCAGCACGACCAGCTACACCAGTAAAATTCTGCTTACATGATGCATCAGCATTAACAATCTAATAAAGTCATATATATGTTAATATATCAGTCACAGGGGCCATTTTGGGGCCATGCTGAAAATACTTCTGTTCATGTAGGATTTTAAAAGCAGGACTTGTACTTGTAATGTTGTATTTTTAAATTGTCATACAATATACAGTATAACCATGGATTTCATTTCAAGAGCTTAGAAATTGTCTGCCAATTAGCTAATAGTTTTCATATTTACCGTCATAAATTAATAAAGGAACAAACAGAAAGTATTTTAACACTGCTGGCATAACTAGGAGGTTGTTTCTCACCTTTTTTCTTCTGTCACATTTGGTGGCAAGAAACACTCACAATGTGCCACGCTAGAGCAGTTCTGTTTATTTGCCTGTAACTTGGGGGAATGGCTGGGGTTGATTAGAGATCTGTTTTTACAGTAATAGGCTCAGTCCATATTTTCTTGGAGGTTTTTCTCACGTTGATTTTCTCAGGGAATGCAGTGACCAGAGACACAATTTCAGTGTCCTGAGAGGAGGCCTGATTAGTGCTTTTTAACAACTGTGTTTGCTCCAAAATGTCAGCATTGTGATAAGACCTCCAAGTTTCAGGAGCTGACCTTTTACAAGACCTTCAGTGCATGCACAGGATTAAAGCACCAGCAGCACTGAGGTGACCCTCACCAAAATGTCAAAAGATTTATTTTTCCAAAGCTTGGTGGAAAATTGAACCGTAAGACCACAGAAACAGCTTTGGGCCAATATTATAAAGAATCCCACTGAGGTCTTCAGAGAGGTGCACAACATTACTCTGGTACTTCTCCTGCCTTTTAAGCCCTACTTTATTGCGCCAAGGTGTTGACACTTACCTAAACTCCACATTGTCCAGCCCTGCTACCAGTGGTGGAAGAAGTTCTGAGATCATTTACTTAAGCAAACATACTAATACAACAAACTTGAAATACTCAATGCAAATGAAAAGTTCTTATATTGATGCATTAATGTGTAAGCAGCATTTTATTGATGTAGCTGATCATGGTGGAGCTAGATTTAACTACTTCGTACACAGGTGGGAAGTGGTTCCCAACCTCGGGGTCGGGCCCTCCTCTAAAGGATCCCAAGATAATTAATGGGAGAGGAAAGAAGACACAAAAGAAAAAGTTCTGCTACACAAAATGTATAGAATATATATAATAAAACAAACAATCAGGAGAAGGAAAATAAATAAAAGTTGTTCAGGGGATTCACCAAACAACTCTTTATAAAGCAGTGATGTACTGCACGCACACTTTTTTTGTTTTGTAGTTAGTCGTAAGGAGTCCATGTATAAGTTAAATTGACAAGGAGTTAATGTTAGTTTAGTAATAATGTTTTCCCCACAAACGTAACTGAATTCCCAGTTTAATTGTATATGTCCTCCATATATGTCCTAAATGAAGGGTAAATCATAAGACAAGTGAAGAACTGATTCTGGCTCAGTAGCACAAGAGGTACATTTATCATTAAGAGCAAATTTGCATCTTTGTGTGTATGCTTGTATGTATGTGTAAAATTTGTAACTTAATTTAGTCTTTGCTTTTTTTGTGTGAAATGTTGGATAATTTGACCTCTTTGGGCCTCAAACAATTATTAAATGAAACCAACTGAAACGTTTAAAGGGGAAATGAACTAACAACCCATAAACATCACAACACAAACATGACAAGGGGCCTCAACTACACGCTGCTTTGTGAGGGTTTGATGTTGGCGTTTGAATTTCATGAGGCTTTTTGTGTGTAAAATCTTAAACTGAAACGTAATTAGCTCTTAAATAAATGTGGTGGAGTGAAAAGATATTTGCCTCTGAAATGTAGTGAAGTAAAAGTATAAAGTAGCATAACATGGAATTACTCAAGTACCTCAGAATTGAACTTAAGTTTGAATTGATTGAACTTGATTGATCCCAACCTTTTTTGCCAACGTACCACCACAGCCCTATCAGATGGGCCTAAGGACCCCTGTGTCATATAGTCAAAGTACCCCTTTGATAGATGGGACGGCTTTAAGGCATGAGCCACAGAAACAGGTTGCAACCATTTAACCACAGTGTCTTTACTTTTAGCTTTATGTTGTCTTTTTTCTGGCTAGTCTTTCTACAGTCTTAATCAACTTACAATTGAGGCATGTCTTGTGCAGACTACCATAGCTGGTAAGTTATTGTGACAATGACCATAAAAATCAGCATCACACAAATATGTGGATATATATTATCAAATCTTAATTTCCATTTTTACCTGGTTGGGAATCACTGCATTATTGAATGTGTGTGTGTGTGTGAGTAAGAGAGGTGAGGCCATCCACCCATGTACCAACCCGGCCCATGAATCATGCACTTCATGGGCTACACAGAATATTAAAAACCAAGTCAAACTGGACCGAAAATAAACTATCCAAGTCACCTAAATACAACAGACTGATGGTTCCTGCAAATGCTCCTGTAAGTAACCTAGAACCTTCCATTCAGTTCAATTTAACATTTTACTTTCAGTTCATTTCAGTCCACAGCTGCTGTCCAGGGCCTATCCTGAATGACAACAATAGAGCCTAATTTCTGATGTGCATGTGTTCATATGACACAGCTGTGTGTGCACGTGCACCCCAGCTCGCAAACCAGTTCAGTAAGGCCTTTGTGCACGTGGCTCATGTTCTGCTCGTGCATGTAGCCACTCTTCTCTGATATTGGAGAGCTCTCGGCATTGCACATAAAATTCCATTAAAAAGTTTATTTCACCCGTTTGCTCTGTAGCCTATGTGGATGATAGGTGAGAAGGTAGGAGCGCATTACATAGACATAGTAGTTGGCCTAAGAAAGTAACCTGTTAACTGCAGCCTGCAGGTCCGGCAGACACGTCTGTCATGACTCATGAGTCATGACTCAAACTTGTTGTCACCTGTCACATTTTGACCGGTGCACAATCAATTATTATTTCTGAGGAAAACTAATCCATGTGAAAACTTGAGTACATTTTTATTATCACACATAACGGACAGTGCTTTGCGCATTTACAACAATCATATTTCAGACATTTTGTTGTCTTTTTTGGACATTAATTTTGGCACGTTGTAGTCAACAACTTATACATGACCTGTAACTTACCTCCCTTTTTTCACCAAGTGATGAGGTGAAGTTTGCTTTTATGTTTGTCTTTTGAACACACTGGTTACATTGTTTGCCAAGATATTCACAGGTGGATGTAAAAAGCGCGCAGCTACTTCACCTGTTCAGTTCTAACTGTCAAGCACAATTACGCACGCAGTCACTTAGACTGTAGATACGTCACTCCTAATGATTATTTAACAAGCAATGCCACAACGGTGAGAAGTGTAATATTTTTACACAAAATTGGCAATTGCTGTGCGCATAGCCCTAAACTAGCTACAGTGGTTTCTCTATAGAAAATAGCCACATTACGCAAGCATTTAAATACAAAGAAGCGCAGATGAAAGTCACAGTTTCCAAAAGCAGAATAGTCTTGACACGATGTTGCTTGTCTTCGTGGTGCTTTCTGACAGGTCTCCTCTCTCGCTCCAAGCTGTATTAGCCGCGTGCGCCATCGGTGCGTCTTGGTTACTGTTTGTCAACACGTTTCGCGCTCTGTCACATCAGTTACAAAGCTCCAAAAACGCTATCCTCTGTGTATCAGACCTCTCAGTTTGTCCCTGAACTCCTTCCTCATGAGGCAGTAAATAATCGGGTTCAGGCAGCTGTTGGTGTGCGCCAGACAGACGGTCAGTGGGAACACATATGTGTGAACTATGTAGTACGCTTTGTCCCAGTTTACAACGTTCAGTTTGACCAGCACACTCCACAAGGTCATGGCATGGTTTGGCATCCAGCACAGGAAGAAGGACAACACTACGATGGTGATGGATTTGGTAACTTGGGATCTCCGTTTGGGGTTGCTTGTTTTCATACTCCGAATGCGGATGAAACGCAGCAGCATGATGTAGCTGATGGACACGATGGACATTGGCAATACAAAACCTACAAGTATTTTCTGTATGTGATAAACGGCCAACCAGTACTGTCCACCGGGAAACCTCAACAAACAGAGCTTTTCACCGGTTACGTTGCTCACAGTTGAGAAAATCGACGTCGGCGCAGTCGCCAGAGTCGCCAGGGTCCAAATAATTGCGCTGATCCATTTGGTGGAACAGGGCTTCTGCACGGTTCTGTTCTTCAGGGCAGAGGCGACTGAGCAGTAGCGGGTCACGCTCATGGCAGTGAGAAAAAAGACGCTGGCGTACATGTTCATCACGGTGACCGAGAGGATGATTTTGCACATGGCGTCTCCAAACGGCCAGCTGAAGTCCAGCGCGGTGTCCACGGCCCAGAAGGGCAGAGTGAGCACGAACTGCAGGTCCGTCACCGCCAAGTTGAGCACGAAGAAGTTCACCCTGGACTTCTTCCTCTCTTGTTTGACCCTGATGAAGAAGATGACCAGCAGGTTGCCCATCAGACCCGAAGCGCAGACTCCAGAATAAACAAGGCAGATGAGGAATCTCAGAATCGGGCTCCCGTCAGCTGTCACGTCGATGTCCTCCAGGTTGCTGAAGCAGTCCATCTCAGTCAGTGTCCTGTTCAAGGAAACGCTCTCATTTTCTTCATTCATAGCGTCAGCAGCACACAGAAACGTCTATATGTAAGCTAGTTAAAGACATTTATGTTCAAATAGAGCTGGATCTTGGAGTGCCACATGAGTGATAGGTAAATTTTGCCCTCCCGACTCCTCCGTTTGTATCTACCCCACCCTCCTGTCTTGTCATCTCCCCTCCTCTCTTCTCCAAAACGCACAATCATCCAACATCACTGCTCCCAGCTCTTGACAAAATGAAAGGAATGGTGGGGTTGGAGTGTTTATTGGCCAACATTAAGTTTGACGCGTCCGTCAGTCTGATGCGTAATGGAGGCTCCGCGGAGCGTGAGGGTTCCCCATCACTTTTAATCCCAAAATAAACATCTAATTAGTAATGACAGACGTTACTGTTAAGTATAACTTGTGTCACAGCCAGGAAGGCACCGGCTGGAGGTGACAAAGCCTGCGTAATTGGTTTATCATCATCACGGAAAGGGAAAAGTTAATCAAAACGACTCTCTGCTGCCACCCAGTGTTCAGTTCTAAGTGTAACAGGCTGATAAAATAAGGGAAAACACACAGAGAAATAACAGAATGCAGTTTATTACATCTAAACTTTTCTACATAAACAGGTAACATTCAATAAGTAAACAATTTCTTCCAATGCAGGTAATAAATATTTTTTTCACTTAGTATATTTGTACAAACTGACATGGGTCTACTGTACACTGTCTTCTCCTTGCCCTCCTTGAAAAGCCTTTTTCATGATTTTTCTCGGATTGGAGCCGTGAAACAGAACCTGTGAATGTTTTAAGGCAGTGAGTGCAGATGTCGACTCGAGTCTGACTTTGAGATTATTTCATTTGTGTAAGACTCTTTATTGGCCACAGTCCTTTTTCTCATTATAATAGTACAGCTTTTATTTTCTAAAAAATATATAAATTAATTTATTCTCTCTCTCTGAACTGACACACAAAAAGCATAAAAACAGACATCAAACACCCACGTTTGGATCTGAACTTTCAGTTTTCGGGTTTCCATACAGACATAATATACACATTGTTGACTTTTCCCTTTTATCTAAGGTGAGACATCATGACAACCAAAGAGTTTAGCTGCTGTGTCAAGGTTGCCTGTGGAGATTTTGAAAACACCGTTAAGAGAAACTATCGATAATAATTCACTTCTGCGCAGACACTGGATTTGGCCCAGTTTCTTCACACAGTTTAAACCAGCAAACGGCTGCAAAAATGCTGTGTATATATATATATATACACACACATACTACGCACATGTTCACAACCTGTTTGCGAGTGAAGTTGGAGAAGGATTGAGATGGAAACCGCATGCAATCTGACATTTTTCTAACAAAAAAAGCCAATAAAACCCAGCTCACAACTGCAAACTCACAACTGTGAACCACAGGCTGGAGCTGTGGACACATATCATTATGAATCAAGTGGGAGGGGAGGAGAATGTAACTTTCGGTAATCCCATATAGATCCCCAGTATGTCGAGCACTTCACCAGAAACACATTCAACACGGTCTGCTCTCTCACTTCATGTGCATAATCGCAATCTGCTGCACTGTCTCATGCCAAGCGCTAGGAAAGAAGTAGTAGTTCAAATAAATTAAACTGTGATCAAATGCATTCATTTACTGTGACCACCTTATCAAGTGTCCAAATACTGGTGATTAATATTCAAATTAACATGATGGAAACTAAACGGATCCACATCTTCATCAGTATAGCAAGTCAGGGTAACACTTTATAATAAAAGGTACAAACACACATGCGTAAGTATTACCTAACTAATGCAAAAGTCGTGATGATTTGTTGCATGAATTAATGCAGGATGTATGATGGAATCCCATTGCTCACTATTAAGAAATGATCAAGTCACTGTGAGTTTTTTTGTGATTAGTTAACGCTCTCTGGATCATCGGTTAATGAGTGTTTACTCAAAGTTTCTTCATACATGAAATCATATGCCACCAAATTAAACCAAGCATCTCCAAAACGCTTACTTTTCACGAGTCAAGAAAAACACCCTTGTTTTCTGCTCTGTGACCGTGCGTGTTTAGCTAATTCAAAGGTTTTTTAAATGGTTTATTTAGCTCAAGAAGTTGGGAGATTTCTTCAACCAATAAAGTACTCAGGAAAATTCGAACCCCCCAAATTTGGATACATGCTTTTCTTTGGAAAGGGATAATAGAAAAGGACATTTCAGAAAATTTGATCAGCTTCTCTGAAAGCAGAACCGTAACGCTTCTAAAAGAAATATGAAGCTGTTTTTATGAAACTCATAGTCAGACCCTGCTGCATTTGTGACCCGATGGTCTTTGTTTGTCACATTTGCAAGGTAGCAAGTGAGTCTTTTTTCATTTTGTGTATATGTTTTTGTTGCGGTTGTTGAGTGTAGCAGGGAAGAGAATTGTGCACTGAAACCAATAAACATCCAGCAGGTGCCAGTTGGCAAAACAGGGGGTGCAGCATCTGTCAACAGTTTACATTGTAATGAAGTGAGAATGAACAAGAGGCTGCAATTAGGCGCAACTCTGAGCTGGGAATGTGATTAGTTTTGCAGGTTTTTAGCCATAAAGTATTGGACAAACAAAAATTATGACCTCATGGTGGCGCTAGAGGAAAAGTCAAAGGATCACCAAAGTCAGTAGGATTCATCTTCTGGGGACTATGAATGTTTGTACAGTCAGTCATTTCCCACCGCTTGTTCCCGTTAGGGGTCGCGGGTGACTGGAGCCTATCCCAGTGACTTTGGGCCTTAGGCGGGGTACACCCTGGACAGTGGCCAACTCGTCGCAGGGCTGACACATAGACAGACATCCATTCACACTCGCATTCATCCACTACGGTCAATTTAGAGTCACCAATTAACCTAAACATGCATGTCTTTGCGGTGGGAGGAAGCCGGGGAACCCGGAGAGGACCCACGGTAACACGGGGAGGACATGCAGACTCCACCCGGAGAGAGCGTCTGATGCTAGTCTGGTCCGGGATTCGAACCCACAATCTCCTTGCTTAGGCAGGAGCTCTAACCGCTCTGACCCCGTCCACCCATCTGTACAACATTTCACGGCAAATGAATCTAACAGTTGTTGAGATATTTCAGTCTGGACCAAAGTGGTGGATAAACTGACAGAGTCAGGAATCTGATTGTGATCTGCCAACTTTACTACAGACGGTTTCTGTTGACTGTTGGGTCATGCAGCCACACAGTCACTGTCTGCATCTTACTACCAGTTTGACAAAAACAGCTTCATATTTTGATAAGAACCAGTACTGCCCTTTTTCTATGTAACTGGATTCCAGCTAATTTGGTGGCATATTAAATTTGCCATTGAGCCTTAATTATGAAATCATAATGAGCCATGCATGTATTAATTAGGCATGTGTTTTGTGCCCTTTTTATAAGATTTTACCATGTCAGCTCCCGAGAAAATACACACACGTATTTCCATGACAAATAACTACACGGTACCTTTTTGAGAAATTGCGCTGCTGGCAAAGAATAATAAAATGCATATTAAATAAAATCATATACCGAGTGACAGTGACTCACATGCTCACCCCTCGGAAATCAAACAATTTTTAAAAATATAATATATAGAATTAAGAATACAAAATAAATAAAATACTGAAAAACACAGGAAATACACAAGACTTGTTCCGGCAAATTATTGAGTCAGTTTGAGAGCCGGGGGTTGGTTCCCATGAGCAAAACAGCGAATAAAGTAGAAATAAGAGCCAGGGAGGGAAGGAGGGCTGGGGGTCATTTTGGGTTGTCTAAGTCTCCCTGTTAGTCGCTGACGGACAGGACAGGGGATTTCAGGTGATGGTGGCTGCTGTCAGAAGTGATTATCTCATTGAGGTGGGAATAATTAGGCTTTGAAGTGAGCTGCCTGTCTCGGATGTCTGGAAGTGGAACATCGAGGAGAGGCTGATAAGAGGAGACTCTGGGAAAGTTTCAAGGACACACAGGCTGGAAGAGGGGTGGGCTGACTGGGCAGGAGGGGTACCAGATCTACTGTATGTCACTGGAAATGTGACCAGAAATGGAAGCAGAGCCCAAAAGTGTTACTACTCTTAAGATTGTACAATACATTCGTGAGCAAACTCTGCCTTTTGTTCAGACAACGCTGAGGTATCCTGAAACCTCCACCTCGGTTTGACACTTCCACCTCATACACCGACTAGCTCGCAGGGTTTTTAAGTTACAGACAGGTCATGTATTTTTAAACCCGCTGGCTTTGTGCTCAGTCTAAGTTGGCATGTTGAGTTCTCCCTCTTTCACTGTGGCACTAAACTGTCTGCTTACACTCTTCTATGCTTTTCTACAAGCAGGTTCCCAAAGATAACACCATCGATAACGCCTCAAAGACTGTCAAAGATACCAGTCACAAGTCAGGTCTTCACAAAAACCTTCGACAGAGATGGGATAGAGGTTGCGGTTGACCATTTAAGACATTCTCATGAGTTTGAAAACTCCATCCCAAACACGCTGTGATGCATGCACACAAACAGGCACTAGTTTAAACTTGGTCACATGTCATGGACGCCTGACACTGCTACAACAGCTTGCTTTTCCTCGTAATTACTTTTTAACAGTCAAGCACAAAACGATAAAACTGAGAAGACAAAAGAACACAGTTTGAGTGTCTGAATAACCACCAGCTGAAACCAAAGAAGTGGACACTTGACTGAAACACTGTGGCACATTCAACTGCACTCTGATTATTGTGGTACCGTATATTATTTTTGGCATTGTGCAAAAAAGAAAAGAAAAGAAAAGAAAATCTTCCAGCTCAAAACTCTAAATCGGCAAGTATAAATAGTCTAAAGTCTCCATTTCTAAATGCTGTATGCCGGCAGAGTCTTTGTAAGGAGTTGGAAATCAAGGAGTGAAAATGAAAAACCAGAAATGGCTAATTTCCACCTACGCACTCCCCACAGTATTAACCTGAAGGTTTAAGGGAATGCATATATATATATATATATATATTTATATATATTTATATATATTTTTAAAACTGTTCAAATATCATACATAACTTAAAAAGCATAATAAAATTATTAGTACATGAATAAACTGTAAATTCAGTGTCTGAAAAGTTCTTGTCATTGGACAGAGAAATAATACCATGAATTTAAAAATGAGCTAGAGCAAGAGAGAAAGATAAAAAGGGAGACATGTTAGTATTGAAGAAATGCAAATGGTCATTTAAGCACGATAGAGCTAAAAGAGAAGAAAAAGATAACCACATGGCAACAGGCATATGTACAAGCTTTTGTGAAAAAAAAAACTAATTCTGTCTTCCACTTAAATACAGCAATTGAAGCAGCTCACCAGACTGAAAATGTCCCGATTTAACATACAAAAGTAAAAGAGGAAAATATATTTTGTTCTCTGTACACGTTGCCACTCGTCGTTTTTGTAAAAAAGAGCCTTCCTCCTTTGTGTTTTTGCTCCGGTAGGGTCTTTGCTGTTTGTGCCAGGTTGGTACCTGTATAGCAGTAATGTGGGTTCTCATGCTGCACAGGTCAACACAATGTCCACAGCTGACCTTTAAGTGATGACTCAGTCCTGTCCTCAGGTCAGTGTAGTGAAGGGAACCCTTAGACCTGTTGCCCACTCATAATATTAGTGCTCTTCTTGAGGCAGTCTTGTCATTGCGACTCCACAAACGTTCTGAGTTTGATGACTTGGGGCCAGTCTAGTTTTTGGATCAAGACTTTACCCTGCAGTCAAAAGGTCTGTGATTGGGTTTGTTACTGGATCGTAGCTGGACCCAAAGTGCAGTCTTGACTCCCCTTGAGTCAGTCCAACGATATAACGTCAGGTATCCCACCGTAAATAGCTGCCACTGCTGCTTCAGTGCTGCTCCGGCTGGTCACCACCCCAGGGTGTGTGTGTGTGGAGTGTGAGCCCGAGTGCGAAGACGAGTGTGCGGAGTGAGTGTCGCGGAGGCTGCTGGACGAGACCAGGCTGCTGGTGCTGCCCGAGTTGCTCGCCCCATTGGTCGGCGCGGTCAGCGATGGGGCCGAGGAGGCTCCTGACTGGTCGAGGAACAGCTGGGAGGAGGAGGTGGTGCTGTAGGGCAGGAAGCGGTTGAGAAGCAGCTCGTGGTCGTCCGAGGCTGAAGCGGCGGCCGCTGCTGCCATCACCATGTTGTAATGCTGAACCAAGGCAGAAACAAGAGAGGAGGAAGTGTTAGTCAGGTATGAGCCCACATTTAGAGAGTGCTAAAGCTACCAGGGGCAGTATTCACAAAACATCTTAACACTAAAAGGAGCTCCTGACTGGCTGAGTTTGGGGAAACTCCTGAAACCAAGCGGCGTGTCAGTTCCTAGGCTTCATCCTCGCGAATACGTTTTAAAACGCATAACTCTTGCTACGCTTACGCCTAGCGTCCACACTTCTCCGGCTAAAACGGAGACTCTTGAAAATTGCTGCTGACCCCGTTTTAGTTTGAAAACTCCGGGATTGCGTTTTAGTCTGGATGGGCGGAAACGGAGAACTTTGAAAACGATGACGCCCACGTTCACTTCCTGAGTGGGTCTTATCAGTCATGTCACGTCGCCGACCTTGTTGTCACCTCGTCGTCGGTCCAAGCAAAGAAAACTCTGGTCTTACTTTTCGCCGTTGCTGTGCTTCGTTCATAGTATTTTTCCTGTAACTAAGCAACCAACCGCAGAGTAGACAATCTGCTTCCTGTTTACACCAGCACGCGCATACCCCGTGTACGTGAACGGTCATGTGATATGCGTTTTCAGGCGTGATAGTATGGACGGAGATTATTTCTTTAACGGTGCTAAAACGCTCGTGTGTACAGAGTAATTCAAAAAGCATTTTAGCACTAAAAGTAGCTCCTAAGTCTGGGAGAAGTTAGAGGTACTCTAGTGGACTTTTACATCACTAAGGTAACGACTTTTGTAAATACATTATATGAACTTTTAAAAGCATATTATGATCGTGGCCTAGGTAACAAGAATCTACTCAGCTCACTAACAAAGCGAAACTACCTATTACAGCAGACATGATGGTTTTCACGACTCTGTACCACTTGGAAACTGGAAAAATGTCTGTCAGAGGTATTCATCAAACCAAAAGTGTGCTCTTCAGACAGTTTGACAGTTCATGAAGCGTACGTTAAATACTGACCAACTGCAATAATTAAATAAATAAATCTGATCTCATCGCTGAATTACTGGGTAAAATGGATTCTATATGTAGAATTACTCCAACAAAGACTTGTCCGGTCAGCTGGAAATAATTATCAGTGTCAACATGAGGATGGTGTTTAACAAGTCGGTATTTTACTTTGCTATGCATTTATTAAAAGTTTTACACAGATTGTTAATGCTAACAGATGTAATTGAATTTGTTCCTTGTGCATCTGCGTGTTGATGGTCCCTGACACAGACAGCTCTTCAGCCAACCAATCACTGTGGACATCGTAAATTCACTCATGAAACTCGATGCCATCCATGACAAAGGGATGGGGTCAACCGGCCTTTTCTCTTATCTCAGTAAAAGTTGCTCTCAGCAGCTTTGTGAACTGAGAGGCAACTCTTAGCCAAGTTTTTTTTATTTATTTTTACAATTTAGTATAAAAGATAAGATGCTTTGTGAGAATGAACCCATTTTCCCCAAACACTAGACTGAAGACTGGACATGAGGAAACCAGCAGCATTCAGGCTATTAATTCCTGATTTTACCCAATGAATGACAGCATCAAAGATCACAGCATAGGACAATGTTGACCCTTTACCTTTAGATATGCTACTAAAAGAGTCTATTTGCCCCAAAACTACAAAATAATAAATTACAAACCTTAGTGGTATCCAGCTGTGCAGGTAGTTTTGGTTTTATTTGTCCAGGTTTTGAGATATCCGCCTCTGATTTCTGTGCTCTGCTCATGGCATAAAAAAAATTACATTTAAAAAATTCAACAGCAGCATCTTTCCAGAAGCAATGTCAATGTTAATCCACAGAAAACGCTGCCTCCAGCCTTCATAGAGGCTATTTCTTCAGGAGAAAGTAGTTCCAATGAAAACTGTCCACAGCTCCACAGTGTGGACTCACCAGAGTAACAGGGGTATTGATTCTGGAAATGTAGTTGCTGTTGAATTTTTCATATGTAATTTTTCAATACTGTGTGAACCACATTTGAAATTCCATTCACCCCCACTGTATCGGGGTGGCAGCAGAAATCTCAAAACTATCTGAACAGCTACATGCTGCACCTCTCAAAGTAAATTACATTTTTTTTTATAATTTTGGGAGAACCAACCCTTTAAAATGTTAATTTCAAATAAAACAGAGCAGGATGAAAGATGATGATATCAGAAACCAAGAGATGTCTGTATTTATGTTTGACTGCCTTAGAGAATTCAACCCACCAGTAACTGTCGGGTGACAGCCATCATTTGTCAAATGTCTCACTCTCATGTCTCCCTTAATAGCCCGTTGAGACAGAATCAGACAGGGAGGAGGACATTAGGCGCTCACCAGCAGGTTGTGTGACGTTTAATGGGCAATTCCACAAAATATCAGGTTTCAAATGTTTTTTTTTCTAAATCCTAAGTGTTTGACTCTGCATGCTGTGTAGTGCAGAGAGGAAGTTTGTTAACAAGGAACACTAAGCGCACAGCTCTTTGTTTGTTTTTTGGTAAGTACAGTTTATTGTTATATGCAGAGTCAGAGCCCTTGTATTATCTTAAAACAAACCACGGTCACAGGCTTCCAGGATTTCACTGAAAACAAAAGTGCTTCAGATGGTAAACTTCAGCTTCTCCACGTAACGTGATGCACTGTTGTACGTACCTGATGATTGTCGCCTTGAAGAAAAGAGAAGAAGTTCAACTCTGGAAATCAAGCACAGGCAGAGTCAATGGTGAATATTACCAACCATCACTATCACAGATGCAAACACAAGTATTTGGTTTAAAGCTAATAAAAGCCAGGGGCATAAATACTGCAATTGCTGCTACTGGAGGAGTCTAATGGTATTCTCAACCAGGTACATTTTATAAAAAAATAGCATCAAACCTTTTATAGAAAACAAACTAGCTGTAATTTTAAGACTGCCTTTGACCGCTTAAGAATTTCCTTATTCCGATTAAACTTCCCCTGAAGTTCATTAATAATTAGGGAAGACTTTTTCCACACTCTATGACCATACAGTATCACATTTTGTTTATCTGCTTGTTCAGACTCTTTATCAAGCCACTGTAATGATTTTAAATGGCTGCATAATTACACTGAATAAAAATGTCAACATCTTTTATATATATATATATATATATATATATATATAATTTATCAGACATTCTGCCTAACATAATAATTTGGGATATCCAGTATAATTTGAAATAAAGTTAGGAGAGTTTGAACAGCAATCGGCCGCATACCATCAGGGCAAAGATGTAGAGACGGACCAGTTTGGTACACGATGAGTGAACACAGTTTTGTTTTGAGCAATGAAGTCACTCCCATGAATATTCCCAAATCATCTGGAGTCCGCGTGTGTTTGCCATTACCTGAGAGGTCGTTGGGGGTGTGGTAGTAGGGTCTATAGTCCTGGATAAGTGGGGGGACAGGGGGGATGTAGCTGGTGTCCACGGCTGGCATGCTGGGAGTACGGCTCACAGGAGAGGCCTGGTGGTGCAGGTTCAACACTCTGGGGGCAGTTACAGAGGAAGAGGTTTAGAGATGAAGAGTTAAAGAGGCCCCTACGTTTCTAGCATAAATGCACTTTGGGGGTCGTAGTTAACTTCTCCCATGAAATTTTTATATACACAAGCTTGTACCTTCGACTCTTTATCAATGAACCAGATATTTTCTAACGCAGATGTTCATTTTTTTGACTGATGATTAAACCAAGAGCTCCAACTGTGACTCACATTACATTGCATTATGGGAAAACCTTTACTTCTGAAACCAGGGCCGCCCAAAATAACTCCTCCCACTTTGAAACTCGATAAAAGCTATGTTTGTTAGCGGAAACTTAACCAATCCTTCCTAATACTGAGAGGTTTGTCAAGCGTTTAATGCTATCTTGACTCGTAGAACGATTGGCTGAACTTTAATCCTCTGTTCATGATGCTAATGTGCGGAAAAACTAACAGATTTTGTGTTTTTCTTTTGGAAAGTCAGCCATTTCTAGATCTATACATCCAAATTTAACTTTCAAAAAAGGAGTTCATAAACAAAGCTTGCGCAGTGAGCACGCTTGGAAACCTACTGTGAATGCTGTTGATGCAAAATGGTAAAAGATACTTATGAGTTCAAGTACAAAACCCACGAATCATTTAACATCTAGATACATAACTACTCATGTGAGCAGCTAAAATGAGCCTCATTTCCACATTTAATGAAATACAAACTACGCGTGGAGATGAAATCACAGTGTCGAGCTTGTGTCTGACCCTTTGTTGATGACGGGCGGCGAGGTCGGGGACATAGACGGACATGCTCTTTTGGGGGGAGGAGGCAGTTGTGGCGGCGGCGGCGGCGAATCCGGTCCTTCATCTTCTGAGGAGCTGTCCAGTGTCAAGTCGATCACCTCCACTTTCTTGCTATTGCTGCTGTCGCTGCCACCGTGGCTGGACGACGAGGAGCTCCGCTGATCTGAGCCTGCAGACGTCCGACATGAACCTGGAAAGCAGCAGTGACATATTAGTTTGTGTTCTCATGTTTGTGATTTTCGGAGACTGCAAAGTAAAAATACAGCGAGCGTCCTAAAATGCACATACACATTTCCCCTGCTCTGATATGAGATACAGTATGTTTGTTACTATGGAGACAGGCAGTTTACTCAGTGGCATTATAATTAATGCCGTACCAAATTAAAACTGACAATGCATAAACAAAGAAGGAAGGGGATGTAAAAGCACGGTCTCTCTCTTACCACGTCTCTTTAATCCTAATTTAATTACTTCCAGCCTTCACTGCCTTCATGTAGAAGCAACCTTTCTGTTTCTTACCCAAACCTTTCCCCATTCATCCCTCATGACATGTCTCACCATCCAGCCCGTTGTTGTAGGAAGCAGAGGAGACCTCCTGCACTTCCTTCTTAGACCTCATGGGGGCCCAGCTGCCATCCTCCTTGAACTGGATCTCGTCACAGTCCATGCAGCTGTTAAGGATCTCCACAAAAAGCCTGAGAAAAAACATACACGTCATACACAAACCCATCCAAGAAAATGAACATAAACCCACACAGAAATTGGTATTTTTTCAAACAAAGGCGTAGCAAAGTGGAAAATACGCTGCACTTTAAATGAATTCTTAAAGGCAAGAAATCCACTCTAAACAGGCTAACATCAACACTGTGTCTCTCTACATAAAACACTTCAGTGAGTTAATGGAATGCTCCACCAAAACCTATATCTTTTGATATTATACCCTCGCCACATGTCGCTCGCTACCTTTAAAAAGGTACAAGGTAGGTTTACGAACATTTTTGACCCACAGTTTCTGCTGTGAATCGAAGCTGACTATTGCTGCTGTCCTCCCCGAAGGATCAAGCTACAAACTTTTCAGAGCCACCTTCAAGTCTACAAGAAACTCAGAAGATACATTTTCGGTCCTTCAAACGGCTACACATGAGGAAATTTAAACAAGTAGTGTGAGTGTTTCTGTGAAGCTCTAGATTTTGAGATGAGTGTACACAAATCACAATGTCTCAGTCACAGACAGTCATTAGTATTTGTTCCTCCTTTTCTGGTTGGAAGACATAGTTGCGCAACTAAGTTAAAGGAATAGTTTGATATTTTGGTAAATAAGCTAATTTGCTTTCTTGCCAAGAGTTAGATACAACCAGCAGCTGGCTAGCTTAGCTTAGCATAAAGCCTGGAAACAGGTAGCCTGGATCTCTCCAAAGGTAAAAAAAAAAAATCCACTTACCAGCACCTCTAAAGCTCACTTATTAACACATTATATATGTTTGTTTAATCTGTACTAAAACCAAACAAAGATGTGTTTTTATGTCAAACGTTTGAACATTCTTTGCTCTAATTCCTAACAGGTTGAAGGGTGGGTAGATGGGGGGTTGGGTGACTTACCCGTCGATGATGAGGTGCTCATAGGGGGCCTTCTTGTCGCAGACAGGACACACCCAGGTGGGCTTCTTCTCGTTCATCTGGATGTAGAGTGTGGCGTCAAAGCACTGCAGGTGGGAGCACGTCAGCGCCCGGCATGGAATCATCAGCCGCATCTTCCCCAGCTGCAACACAGATGCAGTCAGGGCATGAAGAGGATGCATAGATGTCACAAACATGCCAAACCCTCATGGAGGAGATGCATGATAGGGGTTGAGAAGACAATTTGACAGGTGGATCATGTACACAACCCGACGTTAAGGACATGTAGGCATATTGAAACACATACAAAGAAAAGAAAAAAAAGCAAAGAATGGACGGACACGTTTCGGCATGACTGAATAGCTAAACACTGCCTTAAACTTAGGAAGAGCAGGGATCATGTTTACCGGGCAGAGCAGCGACACTCGAAGGCTGGTTGTGGCTATTTCACTGTCTGGGTCTGCTGTTAGCTTCTCTTTGACTGCAAAAAAGAAGAGAAACACACACACACACGAGTGACTTCCAAACGTGCTTAGTTTCTCATTTCAGAGTGCAACTCCTTTACTACTTGTTTAAAAACCAAGGTCACGACTTAAATAGCATTCTGTAAATGTTGTGCGGGGTTCCCCTCTGCACCTACATCCTCTTATATCACTTCCCATACAGTATAAAATATATATATAGAGATATAAAGTTTTGTGATTCATAATACAGTGCTTCCTCCTCTGAAATATTTTGGCCACTCACTGGGTGAAAAAGAAAGATCAACGAATGTGTGTCGAGCAACTAAAGCATGGCTCCCTCGCTTACAACAGAGTTTCAAACCTTGCTGCACACAAGATCACCAGAAAGTATTATTTATCGAACCGATTTATTTTATCTTATCGAAGATGAGAAGTTATGGAGCAAAAAAACCCCCAAAACATTTCACCACCACCGCTTCTTCAATTTTGCTCAGCAAACAGACAAGATATCACACTCAATTTCACTTAATAAACTATGTAAAATCATGAAACGTACATGTATATTGCACATCACTGTCCTTATAAATTTGCTTTGGATTATGTACATCATATTGTACATACTCTATTCTATGATTATTATTTTCTTATAACATTTTGGTTTAATATTATTCGATATTGTAAATGTTATAGTTACAATTCTTCCCCTGCATTACTTATGTTTCTTTATACTTCTTTACATTCCTACTGTGTTTATTGTTTTGCTCCAAAAACACCAACGCAATTTCCTCTTATGTGTAAACTTGGCAATAAAGCTGTTTCTGATTCTGATAAATAAGGCCATAAATACACAGATACGTTTTCTTCATAGTCAAAAAGAGCTGGTATGAAACAACAGGACATATTCTCTCCACAATACCTCAACTCAGGGCATCTCCTGATGCGGATTCCTGATCCAACACCAGTGCTCTGTTTTCCCCAAATTTAAAATCTGAATACATCACTATGTGAAACTCATTGGGGTCATTTTTATGTAAAGTAACATGAAGCCAGAGATTGCTGTGGTGCCTGAAAACTAAGTTTTGTGACTCAAACAAATTAAGTTATAGTAGAAACACATGAAATTGTATTTAATGTGGATCTGTCAGGTCCGGCCAATGCCCGATCCACCTAATAAGGTCACTATCAGCCCTGATACAAGTCCAGCATATGGTAACTCTAAAACAAAGGGGTTGGCAGTCCTTACTGAGTGCTCTGGAGTGGTCTGGGTTTCGGATGCCTTTTGCCCGTAGTCTCTGTAACAGTACTGTGGATGACTGCTGCTTCACCAGGTACACTGCCATGGAGTAACTCTGTGGGGACACATGAATCCAAACATGAATGTAACAATGTGAAAAGTGATACTTTATAATCCCACAGACATTTTTTGCTTACCAGAGTCAGAGTTCTGGGCCAGTTACAGAGAATGTCCTTACAGAGAACAGTATTACTCGAGGTAACCTCAGCAGCCAAGATACTTTCTAACGATCCTATTGCTCTGAGACACATGTATGTTCAGCCATGTGTATGGAAGAACAGAGGGAAGAAAGAACTTGTGCACAGTACGCTGACGTTTGAGGCGAGCATGTGTTTCCGTTGTGAGATGGCTCCTTTGCTGGCCTCTACTGCCTGTCTGCAGAACAATCTCAAGCTCCACCAAACTCAATATAGGTCAACATATGAGACAATAGACTATTAGTCAAATGAACAGATTTATTTGGTCCAAAATGTTTTGTCTAAAGGTGATTTTGTCAATAACTTCCATCAGCCTTCCCTCAGCGTGCACATGGGCTTTTTTTCTGAAGTTGTGGCTTTACCCGTTTCTTAATCTGCTCCACCATTTAATGCTCATGTGTTAGATTTTTGGAGGTAAGAACTTCCTGGGCTTCAAACTGCTTCCCCCCCCACACACACACACACACACACACACACACACACACACACACACACACACACACACACATTTAAATCACACAAGTACTGTAGGCAAATGCTGAATTTAAAGCTACTGTATATAATAGAAGTCTGCTTTTAAAGTCTACATTCGTTTCAAACTAGACTGTTTTCGGTCACACGTTTGTAGGGCATTTTGTTTTGTTTGCTGTGGTGGTGTCTGTGTGTCTGTCTCATCCATGTGAACACAATAGACATCGATAGACAGTAGCCAATCAGATTTTGCAGAAACTTGTTGCATAAATACATATTAATCAGTTATTTCAGAAAGTCTCCAATAACTTGTTAAAGATAAAGAGTTAATCTCAATATTACCCATGTATTATATAAAGGATGAGTTTGTGCAGATGTGTACAACTTATATATTAATTCATGTCCAATTAGCATATTTGGATAGATTAAAAAACATATCATAATGAGGGCTGCAAGTAATTATTTGTATGATCAATCATACATGTTTAAACATGTAGTCTATAAAATGACAATACAAAATCCCATCATAAGTCACCAAGGCCCTCTCCAAATGTATTTATTCTGTTCCCATAATAAGCATCCCAAAACACAAACATATTCAGTTTAGAAGGACAAGAAACAGAAAAAAAGAAAGCAAATCTTTAGATTTGAGAAGATTTTATCTGCAAATGTTTAGTGTATCGTAATTTACTTGATAAATGACTTTATCACTTATCAAAACGGTCATTGATTATCAGAACTGGAAATTCAAGAGTCCCTTGAATTTGAACTGTGACACTTTGGTCCTTACCCTTCCAATCTCAGCAGTCCACGACACCACAATGGTATTGGGGACTGTGGTGGACAATCTGACCAGTGAGGTAATGTTGATGGGCCGGCTGGGCCGCTTGGGCTCTACGCCGTTTTTGGTTGGAGGGAGATAACCCTAGATGGCAGACACGAATGTTAGAAGGAAACGGTTTTGTTGTGAATATTACAAAGTTAAATTCAAACACTCATCAAGAAAATGGGTTCAACACTAACATGAGGGACAAGGCAGAAAAGCCTGTCACTGTTTATATGTGAGTGGCAGAACAAAGATGTTTTTGCTGGTTGTTTATGTGGTTAATGCAGAGCTCCTCACCGGCAGGTTACATGGCTTGCCGTTAACTTTCACACACAGATTGGGTGGAAAATGGTCTTCCTGAGGACAGCTCGTCTCCGACAGGCAAAACCGCAACTGCACTTGAACTGAGAAGTCACATTTGGTCCCCGAGATGTCCCTTTGAGCACAGAAACAAATGTATCACCACACATCTGTAGAAACCATGTACATTTATGAATTATTCATAAACGATTCAGCATCCTGCACTGACAGAGCGGTGTTCATCTTACATTGAGCTGCTGATCTGCTGGACTTGCTGTGGCGTTAATGCAAATGCGAAACACGTCTCCTGAAATCGCTGGCTGTTGTCTGAGGCTGCAGAGAGAGAAGGGAGAGACGTTTTTAATAACTGGGAAAATTACATACATGCAACAAGTTTTTGGCAGTGTCCAAATGCTGGCCAATTACTAAAAAAAACAAAAAAAACTGTGACCCCAGTGAGGAAGACCAAACCTCTGCACCATTCAGTAAAGCACAGTAAACCACTGTTTTAATGTACAGACAAGCATAAAACAAAGAAAAAAGGCAAAGAAGTGTGTGCACAGCAATGTATCAGTGGGTGTCCCCTGCATAAACAGCATACTGGGCAAATTAGCAAAAGCTAAAGAACACCTGGACGTCAAAACCAGACCACCTCACACAGAGGCAAAGAAGAAAAAAATGTGTGTGTGTGTGTGTGTGTACGCGCTCTATTTATAGGCTGCCCGAGAGGTGCTAGAAATAACTGGTGCCACTAACCCAGCCTCCCTTAAAGAGAGAGCAAGTTTGCAAAGGCAAGGAAAGTTTGTGTGCATGTGTTAGAAGGAGCTATGAGGGTTCAGATGAACTGCGCTTTGCATTTGTACGCGAGGGAATTGTTCAATATTTTGGGAAATACACTTACTCACTTTCTTTCCGAGAGTTAGGTGAAAAGATCGATACCACTCTCATGTCTGTGTTCAGTATGAAGCTAGTGGCGTGGAGGCGATTAGCTTAGCTTAGCGTAAGGACTGGAATCAAGGGGAAACAGCTAGCCTGGCTATGTCCAAAGGTTATAAAATATACTTACCAGCACTGCTAAAGCTCACTAATTAACATGTATTTTGTTTGTTTAGGTAACTATAATGAAAATAAAGTTGAATACTGTAGTTATCTGTCTTTTAATATTGTTTGTTGTCATTCATGCCATGTCACTTTATTGCCAAATTTGTAACTATTTATACGTCTAAGCTTTCACTAAAAATGATGTGTGTAAAAGACTGTTATTCCATCTCTGAGAAGCAGAACAGATGACTGAACTCAAGTTTTGCAGGAAACTGTTTTGTTTCAAAAGTGACCAACTAAAATGAATGCAATAGCCTTTCAGCATTCACGACAAAGGCGCTCCGTGCACCGGTGAGCAAGCAATACAGCCCAGTGTAAACAAATGTTACCGCACTGGGGTATTCTCTTCATGTGGGCATGCCATATTTCGTGAAACATAATTGCTGAATCGCAGTGGGAAACGTTTGGCCTGAAGGCTGTGTAAGTGACGGGGAAGATGAGTTACAGAATTCCCTATCATGAATCATGAGTGTTGCTTTAATTGCTTAAAATAATGTCGAACTGTCAGTGAGTGGCAGCTCACGAGACATGCAGAGAATCTGTGTGCATGCATGATTATGCACCTAAACACAGATGCGCGCACACACACACACACACACACACACACACTCAGCAGGATAAAGTACATACAGCTAATTTCTTTCCATGTATGGTGTTGAGGGGGACGAAGTCTACAGCTCCTGCGGGTGATTACTGGACCAATTGTGTTCCTCCTCTCATCTGCCTTTCAAGCAGCCATTCATTTTCCCAATAATGACCCATCTTACCACCCACGTGGTATATAATTTGTGTGGCATGTATTTACTGTACATTTCTGTTCCTGCACCTTTTGAGCGGCAGCCTGTGTACTGCAGAACAAAATCAGACGCACCAAGTGTGCTTTCGAACAACAGTCTTCCTCCTCTCCGGGCACACAGGCTATAAATAGAATGTGCTCTCTCTCACTCTGTCCTCTCGCACTCTCCCCCATCATGTCTCCATCACTCTATAAATCACTCTCTCTCGCTCTGGCAGTGGATTTGTTTCTGGTGTTTCGATGTGTGTGGTTCGGAGAGATATGACAAGGGCTGAAATGAGCTTTGATTGATGTCTTCCTCTCTCACACACACAAAATTTAACCCCAACGCACACACAAACTCCCTCAGTGGCTTCTTTACTCTAGTGATTTAAGATGCATACGCAGTGTTTGACATCAACTTTAGAACGTTTTCACTTGTCTGACACATTGTGATAGTAAAACTAAGGCTAGACATCAGACCGTAATACTTTTCTGGTACTGACAGATCTGTTTTCCATAGCGGAAGTCTGGATTATCAAAAACTGTCAAGTACTGAAACCTGACGTCAAATTCAGATTCGTACTCGTCTTTACCTAATCCATGAAGTTAATTGGTGTGAGTGAAGAGGATGCAGAGGACAGGGTTAGATGGAGGCGCATGATTCGCTGTGGCGACCCCTGAAAGGGAACAGCCGAAAGGAAAAGAAGAAGACTCGTCTTTACCTAATCACGATCAGACAGGGTCTGATTTAAATTGTAATTTTGCCAAATTCAAACTGTATTTAATTTAAGCAAAGTTCTTGTACTGCTGCTTGTGTTAGACAACATTTAAAAGGAATTTCTTTTTTCCTGAGACACTCGATAACACTCCCAATGTTGTCATTTCAATATGAAGCAAACCGCCAGCAGCTGGTTAGCTTTAGCTTAGCATAAAGACTGGAAAAACACTGGGGAAACACTAGACTGGCTCTGTCCAAAGGTATCAAAATCTGCCTGCCAGAACCTCTAAAGCTCACTAATCAACATGTTAGAGCTTGTTTGTTTAATTCACACATAAACCAAAGCGTAAAAAGGACATGTTGCGATTTTACAGGGGGGTTACGTGTCAGACTGTTTCTTGGGGAGTTGTTTCCCCAATCAAAATTTACCATGATTCAAAATATCGGCTTGATTAATTCAACCATTCACAATTATTTACCTAACTAATATTTGGTATTGGAAGTTTAGGTGAATGAAAAGTAAAATATAAACTATCTTATTCCGATGCTCCGTGTTTAAGTCTTTTTCCCGTCAAGAGGGTTGCACAAATCTAAATATTTTTACTTAAACTGATAATTTAATATTTCAAATATCAAATATAACACAGGTATGTTGGTGAAAACACAAACAAGGTGACGAAGTATATGTGTGAACTGCATGTATGAATTTGGATAATTTGATATATAGAACACAAGACTGACATGCAGGATACTTAACTTGATTTTCACTAGCTGATAAATTAAGTCATTATAAAGAATTAAATTGGCTAAATCACATCCAGAATGTAATTCCAGTGAATGAAGTCTCTATTTAACTTCACTGAGAGAAGACACAAAATGAATGAAGCTATGAGCAGAATTGTAATTACTGTTATTAAGCACATTTCTGCCACTGCATATAATCTTATTTCTGCTTAGTGGTTCTTATTAGAGTATGTACATTAATAAATCATTGGGAAATTAATTTTGAGACGCCGGCATAATTACAACAAACAAGTAGGAGCTTCTATCAGTGCAAATCTCCAACCATGCATCAAGAAGTAGCAAGACTTTGTTCTGATCACAGCTGATAAGACCTCGCTCTCTGGTTTAAAGTGCAGTCATCAGAGGAGAGGAGGACAGTTCAGGTGACTTTTTGTAAGGGTGTAAAGAGGATAGCTTAGGAAAAATTCTTCTTTCCAAGTTGCCTTGAAGAGAAGAAGATGCTTCTTTGCCGTTTGTGATGGACTTCGTCAAGCTTTAAAATCAATCTGACTGTTTTGCAGCCACGTTTTAAATGTCAGTAATTATGTGAAACCTGTTATCGTGGACCTAAGAGTGCATACTGAGAAAGAGCCCTGGTGCAGTGACCGTCTGGCATGGAAACCTGCAGACTCGATGTCCTTCAGGGTGCATGGTTTGAGGCCCTCGCTGTACCAGCCCCTATGCTGCATTTCACATTATTTTATAATGTGAAATGTATGTGTTGGAAAGACAGATGGTGGGAAGAGTGACAGATGGGAAAATGGCCTCCAATGGGTTGATGATTACAGTGAAGACGACATAAACCAAAGGGGGCCCAACACATACAGTCACTTGCCTTCATTAGGTATGGTGTATAAAACTATACGGAGTGCTATTTGTAATATTTCATCCTCCTCATTTAGAGAAAACAATCGTCAGGTTACTCAGTAATGAAAATAATCCCTATTTGCAGCCCTCGTTTGTAGTGTTGTTGAATGGTGTTGGGTTATATTGAGAAGCGTTTCTAATATTTATTTTGCCCTCATTGACATAAATAGGGTGGACAAAATAATAGAAACACCTGTCAGTATAATGCAATACAATTTAATAGAACCACGCACGATAGCATCGAAAGTGATCATAAAGGTAGTACTGCAGCATTAGACTGCATTCGGTTTACCTAAACTGGCAACTGAGTGGACATTTGACAAAGTGAAACTGAGGCACATTTGCACGTCTTCACATTTTTTTCACAGACTTAAGAAGAAAAGTAAGAAAAGGCCTTATCACTGCAAGCATACGGTTTTGGAGCTGTATAACCTTTCCAATCTCAGTGAGCACTGAGCACAAGAGACACGATGGGAACAAATACCAATAATGATACTCGTGTGGTGAATCAAAGCAAACCGAAGACAACCATTATTATGCTAGTCATTTACATTTTGAGATCTAACAAATATTCTCCACACAGTAAAAACCCTGTAAGATAAAACACTTTGTACCCTGCACATTTATGTTTGAACTAGATTCATGTTCCAGCTTGGTCACATCTGGTCTCAAAGCACTTGTTTGTCACATTAAAGGGATATATTTCTACATTTTGTTCTCCTGCTAAACTGAAACCCAGCTGTACGTATTGCATTATAGTATTTCATAGTGAAAATATAGGTGGGAAACTATCAACAAGCTCACTTATGGCTACCAATCCATACTAGTATGGAAAGTACCAATATTTTATAATGCTGATTTTGACTACTGTTATTAAAAACCTAAAAAAACTCTTGGTTCTGCGTTTAGTTCTGGTTTGAAGGGAAGATGTGTGAGCTAAGCTACAGAGAATGTGCTCAGCTCAATAGCCTGTCTTCAGCACAACAAAGCCCAGCTGGAGTTTATTAACTTGTTAGTGGCTTTGCTACTTTTTCTCTGTTTGGTACACCGCAGACACACACACGCACGCACACGCACACGCACGCACACACACACCATACAGCAACATTCACAGGCAGAACAAAGACAAAGATCCTTTCAGCGTCATTCAAATTCAAAACTACAGTGCTAGAAGGATCCACAACAAAAAGGTCAGACCTGGACGTTAGGCCCACACTCACACACAGACAACTGAAAACTTTCCAGAAGTGTTACTTCCTCTCCCCCTGACAGCAGTGATTATCCTTTATTATCGGTGTTGTACAGTTACATATTGACAGGGCTTATTAAGGCATTCCAGCGCGCTTACAGGACTGCCATGGGTGGCATTTCATTTTCTCAGTCTGGCAGCTGGCCCTGCTATTCCTATCAACGTATATACTGTAGCAGGCATTTCACAGTGCCTTAAGAGCTTGACTTCATGCATTATACACCATGCTCAAGTCAGTATATGATGAAACTCACTAAGAGCAACGTTAACTGTTTGACAGCGGTGGAAAGAACAGTGTTGTTTATGTTTTGAGATCAGCTGAAAGAGCAACAAATGTTTAGATTTACAGGTTTTGGGTCTGTCTAATCAGGCCACTCGATGATGATACACCAACTCAGGCTGAGGGGGAAATAAAGCTGGTTTTATAGGCTCTGAGTAAGGGAAGCCATTTTGTGCAGCGTGTTTATAGTTCAGAGCAGCCAGGGCTCCTTTGTTGATGTTCACTTGTTGTGAGAAGGCAGAGATGTTTACAGTGAGATAAAGAATTTGCTCGGGATCATGCAGAGGAGTATGAGCTGGGAAATCTCAGGTGGCGGGTTGATGTTGAGCGAAGAGGCGCTTTATTGGTTTTCCGTGCCGGAGATGTTTGGGAACATTACCACCATGACCTGTTCTAAATAGCTGATAATGTATGTGATATACTATCTTTACTGATTCCCTGAGGACACATGCATTTGCTTCCCAATCCAAGGGCAAAACAAGATGTACAGCAGCTGATTTGTAACAATTAAGAGTGTTTGCTCAATGACACTACAGCAGGGTGGATAACTGCTCTCATGACGACTTGAACCCAGGACTTCTGGTTTATGTGACTGTATCAAAAAAAATACACCCTGCAATTTCTGACATCCTGCTAGTGTTAGTTTGCCACTGTGTGTGTGTTGTTTAGATCTATTTATTTAACTCACAGTAAAATCTCACATAATGACCGAATCTCAAATACCGTTTTCACCCATTCATTAATTCAAGTCTTATTGTACTTTATCTTGCTTTCTTGATATTAGGCAGCTGGTAATTAATCTCAGCACTTCTTACAGATTTTGTCAAAATAAAATCCTTCATGGGTTATTGCTTCTGAAGCCCTGAAATATGTAATGCCATTTTATTCAATATTAAATAAATAAATACATAAATATGGCTATGAAATAAACAACACAAATACGAAGTAGTAAATTAATCAAATAATAAATCAATATGGTTCAATAAATAAATAAATAGGTTTTTATTTCATTGGACTTTTATTTCATAATGCCACATTTCCATTCGTTATATTCAAACGAAGGGGGAGTGGCTATCTCAGAGCTTTCAGCCAAGATATTTTGTGGACTTTGATATTGCACATGGACTTGAATTGTCTAATTTAAAAAAAAACTTGATTATGTAACTTAACATTCCCATATTTTATGTAGATTTATATAAATCTAAACACATTATGTATCTGTCTCACACACTTTACAATTCACTCATTCACAATAACCACAGATCACAAAGCACAAAAACTGCCTGCAGGGCACTTTAGAGAGGCATCCTGTTCTGTAAGTATAATCTATGTATCAGGTACAATTATTGAATAAGTTATTATGTTCACAGTGTAACTGACAGGCAGATGCCACCATGTTGACATGATTCATGTCCTGGCACCGAAACAAAGTGTATATAAAGCTGAAGGTTATTTTTTCTTTTCTCTGGGCCTTAAAAATAAGGCGAATGTGACTGTGACCTACTGGCCTCATTAGGCAGCAAAGACATTTTTAACAATGAAACCCAGACGTCTAGTTTTCAAAGAGGTTTCCAAGATTTTATATGCAAAAATAAAATCAGGGACTGACTCATCTTTGATGGAAGTGATGTTCTAAACTCTTGATTAGACTGACATTTTTTACCACATGATTTTCCTCCTTTGTATGAATATCACAGCAATCTTCCCATGTAACAAGCCATTATCAACGAAACGCTCATCAAACGCGAAATGGGCCTGCATCCTTTTACTGAAGATATGGTGATTAAATCATGTATAATGCATGTGCACCACAATGAAATCCATAATGAGTACAGTTCTCTGTGGAGGATGGATAATGATGGGGATGAGACTGGAGTTCAACCAGTGAGGTCGCCATGGTAATGACGGAGTAGCTGGCGCAGCCCAGACTGTTGATCAGTTTGGACTGGCAGGGCTAAACTGTGGGCTGACTAACCTTTATCCCACAAACTGATAAGACTCAGCAGAGAGAACGAGGTTCCATGGGGGGGGGTGAAGGGGAGAGAGAGAGCGAGTGGTGTGAGAGAGATAATAACTATGTTTACACGCACAAAAGAAACCAGGATACTGTGAGAAATCAGGTTACGGCAGGAAATCTGAAAACGCGTTTACATGCACCGCAATTCCTCAGTTACTGCCAACCCGAATGTACATGCAGCTGGTCAGAAACCACATTTCTTCAACCCCTCTACCATATTTGTGAGCCAAGGCTGTAATATTTTAAGTTTATGATGGTGATATATGCCGCTGCGGCTTTTTAGCATTTGGATTGATGTTAGTGTGACACAGCTTTCTTCTTAGTGTGCACATGTGCAATACTGTATAGAGCTTTCTTAAATCAGGCTACAGTATACTTCATACACTACTTACTGTGTGAAGTGTTGGGAAACAAATACAAATCCAGTTATTATACTTCAACTGAGAGCCAAGAGAGCTGCAGACAAAACTAGTTATCAAGAATCAACAAAGCTTATTAAATTATATTAAATTAAAGGCTCTAAAATGTAGGGACTTGGTAAGTCTTAAATTGAAAATGTAAATTTGTAAGTGAAAAACAATGTTTGAAAATAATATATAAAAAAGATAATTAGTACAGTGGGGATTAGTCTACATTTTAGAATGGTGTTACTTTTTGACCTCAAATAGGTATTGTATTCTAAAAATGGCAGTTGCAATGAGCTTCAGCTTCAGCCAGCACCTTTTTGATCTATTGAAAATCTTTAAGCTGTCAGTATGCTTCAACAGAAGTGCGTGTTGGATGGTTGAACACCTTTGGAAACCCTGTCCCCCCACGTACACCTTTCTGATGGTGGAATTGGAGGGGAGGCTGCGTCCAACAATTTCTGTAACCTTCCCAAACCGACATTCACACACACTTCACGCAGTGACTGGCAGCTGTGTGGGAGTGAGAAAGTAAGCAGGGTTTGAACTTCTCCCTTAGGCGCTCTTATTTCATTCTATACACAACTTTTTCTGTCACTTTTGATATATATACCCGAGTGCAACACTACGAATAAGTTTTAAAATGTGCGCAGTCATCCCCATATTTACACGATTATCATGCCCTGTACCTCCCTGATGACTGGCATAAACCGACCCTCATGCTATGTTGTACTGTTTTCTACCGCACATTTTTTTTTTGCATTTCCTTTCTAATATCTCCTTTTTTAAACCAAATTACTTGTGTAATTACTTACAGATCAAAAAAATTTCCAGGTGTCTGAATTTTACAAATAACCTGCAGTTCAGCTGTGGAAACAGACTTACTCAGACTTATTTTTTCCCCATTTTAGAAGCAAGGATGCACCAAACAAGTAATAATCTTTCCTTTCACTGCACTGTCTTAAGTCTGTCATGCACATCCGCTCTGGTGAAAACCCTGTTTGAATCCTGGTTAAGCACAGACACGGCCAACAAATCAGCTTTCTCCTGCAAAAAAGAAATCTAGCAAACCCAGGGAACAAGTGGGGGAAGGGAGAGAGGAAGTGGAAGCAAGGCAACAGGAGAGGCACCAACAATGGCGGAGAAAGAGGGAGGGAGAGAGAGAGAGAGAGAGAGGGACTGAGCAGTAATCAGAAGATTAGAGAGTAATAAACAAGCAGAGAAGAGTCTTTGAAAGAGTGTGATCAGGGAGTGATGGGACTACAGTTGTCTTAAAGAAAGAGAAAAAAATCTCCCAGTCTGCCCACGAGGGGGGAATAACAATTAATCAAGTAGTTTCATTACTGCCCTCCATTATTATTAAGATAAAGAGGGTCATCACCTCCAAGCTGCAGCTGAGTTTCATTTCAGAAGCAAATTCTAATTTTTTGCTTTGTGAAACGATGTGCACCATCTTCCTCTGGGTTTTTCCTCCTCTCAGTCATCCCTCGCTCTCTCTCTGCTTCTCTGAGAACAATACGATCAACATGCATTATTTATTGGAAAGTACGTTTGTGTTTTGAAGGAAGTGTATGCGCGGACGGGATGTGTGCGTGTTTCAGCGTGTGTGAGAATGACGCGAATGTGCGATTCAGATTCAAATGAGGGGAGGGTGTGTTCTGCGGGCACAGGTGTACGCCTGTGTGATTTCATCACTTTGCATGCAAATTGTAAGCCACGACAGCCACGGAGACAGAGTGAGGATGGAAGACGGAGGGAAAGAGAGAGGAGGCAGAGAGGGATGGAGCATGTGCAGGAAATGGATAGAGTGAGAAAGGGAGAGAGAAGAGGAGAAAGATGGTGTGATGACAGAGCTGCAGGCGCTGTGTTTGTACATGCATCTGCAGGCAAATTAATCACGAGACGGCCTCTAACTCCATTAAAATGCTAATATAGGAAAATCAAGACATTCCCATATATTTGCAATGTATCCCAGAGCCCAAGGAATGTTATTATGCTAAATGCAGGCTGGATGCTGGATGCACACCTAATATAACGACAAATCTGACCAAGATAAAGCCAAGATTAAAAGTCTCTTAAGTAGTGAATTAAAGGGCAGACTGGATACAAGACATGGTGCTTAAATGCAGGACCTTCAGGAAATTAGACAGGAGAAGAGTCTGGATATTTGGACTTATTAAAGGCCCCGAAAAACTATTTTCGTACTCAGTGAGTGGGGTCTTACATAAACACAATATTTTCTGCCAAAGTTGGAACAGTTTTAGTTATTTTACAGGAAAGATATGTGTATTTGTCTCACTGGTTTGAAGTGGGTGGGGCATAGCTGGAAATAGGTGATGTCACATACTGTACATCTCTGCGCCAATCAGGATTTTGCAATAGTTGAATCAAAATCTGATGAAAGTTGGCGGGTTGTTTATGGTGAAATCTGATCAAACCACATCCACAGAGTCTTAATGAAGCAGAGTTTTTGACCGTTAAACTCTTAATAATAGTACCTAAAGATGTTTAAAATTATTGGCTAGTACAAAATACACATTGTTGTAATCAGTTTTTGTGTATAAAAACAGACCATTAGTATACAAATATATAAACTTTTATATACAGAATCAATAAAAGATTGACTTACACTTTAAGGATCTTCCCTTATTTTGGGCTAACCACAGCCATGTGCCGCCAGATGGAACACAGATGAGTTTTGTTCAGGAAGTTAAGACGTGATTAAGTTACGCAGAGCCACTGCAGAACTGTTTTCTCAGCAGTGCTGCAGAGTGATGCCTCAACTGCTGTACTCATAAAAGCCTGGGCTCGCATTGCTCACTTAATGTAGTATCCTATAGGACACAGGACGTTGTGTGGACAAATGCACTACTGTCAACATATGTTGTTCATTCATCAGGTGGCAGCATTGCTCGGCCCATGCAAAATAAATTCCAGCATAGAAGTTTCCATTATTCACCCCTAATGAATACTGAAACATATCTAGTGGCTGAATGTCACTCCCAAAATTACTTTCAGATTCACCAAAACATCTGATTCATCTGTATATGTTGGTTTCTTGTGACTAAAGTCAGGCTCTCTTGCTCATTAATGGAAATAAACACCTGACCAAGTACGAGAGAATCTGAGAGGGCAAATTCTTCAGCTTTAATTTTTTTGGATGAAGGATGGATAAGGCAGCCAATTAATATTTTCCACTTACACCTCTTGGGAATCAACTGCGGCCTCTATCTATTCGGAACTCTCGTGGAAATCCAACAATTTATTATTTTGCAGTAACATTTCTGTGCACTGTCAACACATTAACAGGCAGAACAACACCAGCACTGGCAGGGAGCATCTCCACAACAGAGAGGCAAATGCCAATGTTTTCTGTGACTGCCTTGATTATTACGGAATAAATATACTGGTATAAATATGAGAGTGAAGCTATAAACAGGAAAGATATGGCGAGAGAAAGGCATGAGGTGCACTAAAGTCATTTGCAGTTACTGTATATGGTATGTGTCTAGGCCAGCAGGATGCTCTACAACCTTCCATTTCTTACATTTCTAGACATCGAATTTGGAATATTTTTTTAAACACCAAATTGTTAATAAAAAATGGTGCTAGTTTGTTGAAAATTGAAACCAGGCTTGACTCCGTGAATTATTTACTTACTAAGAAATGCTTGCCACCAGCTAACCCGACAGACACTCCATTCAACCCTTCTGAATGGTGTGATGATATATTGTGCAAATATAAGGCAAAGCAAATATAGTAATTTAATGTATCCATCTACCATCATTCCCCTTAAATCCAACACTTTTTATAGAAAACACACTCACACCTGCCCTCACCTAGACTGGTTGGCTTGATGAGCTCGTCCAGCATGTCGTAGAAGGGCAGCCTCTGGAGCTTGACATCTGGGTGGACCGGGTGCAGCGTGGCCGAGGTGGACAGGTGGTGCGTCAACCCGGTCAACTCGTGTTTCCCTGGGCCGAGCAGAGAGAGGGGAAGTAAGGCAGCGGGCGATGGGGCTCCACCGTGACCGGCGTGACCCTCATACGCCAGCTGTGTCAGGCCGGCGGGCAGTGCGGCGCCCCCTCCTCCAACCACTCCAGCTGTGGCAGGGTGGTGTGGTCCCGGAATGGCCAACTCTGAGTGGGATATCATTTTGGCAGGGAAACGTCGTCGGTAGAGCTCTTTGATCTTCATGTGCACAGCGGGGCTGCAGCCAGACTTCAGCAGATGCAGCGCCTTGGTCAATAGCTCGTGCTTGCGTCCGTGCTTGTTGCGCCCAGCGTAGCCCAGAAGCACCTGCAGCTCCGACACCCGCAGGCTCATCACCATTTGCTGTGATGGAGAAGGGGACGAGAAAGAGGTTGAGAAATCAACTCTCGCGACGTTGCGATGCAATGCCAATTACTCATGACTGATACAAAATGGTGTACTGAAGTACCAAACCGAGAGGAAATCAACAGTCTTTGAAGCAAATAATTGGTTGCAGCATATTTTCATTTATGACAGTACTTTTCCAAAGGGGGACAGTGACAGTTTACGAGTGAAATTTAAAGAGAGGGGAGCAGCTGCCCCATGTGGAGTTCAGCTGTCTTAGGCATAGACTGTATAAAACAAATACATCGACGTAGTGTCCGTGACGTCACCCATAGCTCAAAGTGGGCAGCTCCGGCCATCGCTATCTGGGCAGTGCCCAAATCCGGCTTATCCAAAAATGGGCAAAGAGGTGGAGCTGAGGCTGGCCTAATGAAGCCTGGTTGATGAAACCACCTAGTGGCAAGCCACCTGATAGGGTACCCACCTGTCACTCAAAGCAGCCACGTTCTTAATTATGCATAACTTTAAGCCTTAATATAATATAAATGGGTGAGTTATATAAAAATTCACCCCCCATTGTCATGAACAGGGAATTTAGCTATAGCGACCAAAACCGTTTTTTGTACCAGGCTGTAAACATTTTCATTTCTGCTATAAATGCGGGCATTTTAACATGGGGGTCTACGGGGATTGACGCGCTTTTGGAACCAGCCTCAAGTGGCCATTCGAGGAACTGCAGATTTTGGCACTCATGGGTTGGCTTCATTTTTTAGCCCAGGAGGTTGCTGCTTGGTCTTGGGGCGAAAAAAAATTGCGTCTGATAAGCCTTCAAACTGTTGAATCTGTTACTCAAACTGGACTTCCTGGATCATATTTCATTGTCTCCCCGGTACCTGAGACAACACACTCCCTCCAACACAGCCCCTTACATTTTTAATGCAGCGCTGCTTCAGTCTTTTATGTGGTGAAGAACCAAAGCTTTCAGTTTACCAGTCAGTCTTCACTAAAAGAATGAGAGTGTAAAGTGGGAGAAATGTTTCTCTACAGGGTGTAACTCTATGGGATTAAGTGAAGGAGAAGATCTGAATCAAGCCTCTGCCAGTTGAGCAACTAGTAAAGTTGTGTTGTAGAGGAGGTGTTCCAGGTAAGATCGATGGACCTCAGGGCAGAGCCAGGACACAATGGTGGGTTTACTTTAAGGGCCGTTCATACATACGGACTCAAAAGCTGGGACAGCGATGTGTGAATACAGCGTAATTCTCAGTTCGCCTTGGAACACTTGGGGATTCATCAGGGACAAGCAGGGGGACGTTACCGTGGAAGAAGACATTAGGCTGCTCTGCTAGCCCTTCTGCCAACCTGACATAATTGGACGATTTGCATCAATATTCTGAGTCTTTATCTGGCTTAATGCTCGTGTGTTGCCTCTCAGCAATGCCATAGGCTGCGCTGAGTCTCTCCCTACATTAAGATACCTTAGCTGGGCACAGCTGGCACTTTCCCCCTAGACGTTTTTTTTAAAACTACAAACACTGCAGAGTTTCCTCCTGGCAGAAAAGCATTTCATTGCACTACAGTGCATATTATAAAAGTCTCAGTATTAGAACAGCTTAATTTCCCGATCTGTGTATGAGAACCTGTCAGCTTGATCAGCACCTGGCCAAATATTATAGACACCACTGACACTGGGAAGCAGTGCACTCTATGCAGTGCTGATGTTTTTGTCTGTGTTGAAATGAGAAAAAACTTCAACCAACAAAGGATTTTTTTTCCTGGCTCCACGGGAGGCTGAGGCTGTACCTCCCAGGGGGCAGTGGGATGGAGTAGCTGCAGCAAGAGCCTAGGGAAAAGTGTTGCCTGCACTGACTTCAGGTTTGGCTTCAGGGTGGCTCAAACTACAGTAAGCGCTAGCAGCTCTTCATCTAAACAGACCAATTTTCCAACTAACGTACGTCAGGTAAAACTTAAAAAGAGAAAAACAAAGTTAGTTATACCCTCAGTGACTATAACTCAGCAGCTGTTTAAATGTAAAGGCCATAATCAATTATCACCTGAAGCTGCTGCACCAAAATGCTGAAATCCCATTATTCAGCTCAGGTGATCAAATAAAAAGCTTAGATTTAGATTGACAGAGAAACAACCGCACTTATAGTTACTACAGTAAATAAAAACAAACAATCAAAAACTGAACATCACAGCCCATTTATATTGAAGGGTGGCCTTGAGCAAGGTACTTTTCATTGTTTGCTCCAGATGACGGAGGACACTGGGCAGATCGCAGGTGTGAATTTAAGTACTTGAATCTGAAGCAAAAGAAGTGTTAGTGCGCTCAAAACATCACCTTAAAAAACAGATTTAGAAAAAACCAAGCTGGGCTGGAACCTGAGATCTGGAAAAGTATTTTCAGACTATCTTTTCCCCTGAAATACAACCAGAATGTAATCATCATTCACAGTAAAGCCAAAGGACTTGCTTGAATTAAAACAGGTTAGATTGTACTTTCTTAGTACATTGTGATTACCTACAGTATTTTAGTCTTAGCATGTTTGAGGCTTCAGATACTAGCTAAATATAAAAGAAAAATAAACCAATACTTTCTTTAATTACGTGTTTTGTGACTGAAACAAAGATACAGAGCTGAGAAAACAGAACAGGACAAAATAGAAAGAGTAACCCACAAGCTCTTTATCTTAAGGCGGAGGTGGGTGAAAAACAGCTCATTAACTAGCATCCATTAACAATGTGGACATTATGTGGCAAATTACAGCTATGAGACAGACCTTAAAGAAAGCCAATCTTAACGGCATTACACAAGCTATAAACATGGACATCTAACTGGATATGCACGTTGGAATCCGCTTTTTTTTTTTTTTATAACCAACACACACACACTGGGTAGAGTTGTAAGAACAAACGTCCTCCCTTCATCTCCATAAATGACAGAGCAGGGATAAAAAAAAAAAAATAAAAAAAAAACTTAAACAACCCCGACGCACACAAACACACGCCACTTAATGACACAGCACACAAGGCTATTAGTGCCCATTGTGTCCATTTCCTAATCAATTATATACATGCTGTTATTATTGCAGTGTCCATACCACGGATTAAACCTTTAAGCCGTCAAGATTTTATTTTGGTTTCTTATAATGAGGCACATTTTTCTTGGGTTACTCTAGGGTTTTGCATTTAATTGACATTTAAAATGACATACATGACTGCTGTAGGCTATGTTTTGTGACCTAACCATAGCAGCGACATTTTAGGCTTGAAAAAAATAAATAAATAAAAAAACCCACTTAGATGCACCAATACCACTGTTTCGTTGCTGGAACAGACTTAATGTGAATGACTTTCCTTCTATTTAACACTGATCCCACACAGTCTAATTTGTCTCTTTTAATAACTGCTCAACATAGGAGTTACATTTAAAAAATAAAGTTAATGCATACAAATCTGAAAATACATATTTAATCTGCATTTCAACCTTAGCATACATCATTTTGGAAAGAAATACCCCTTACTGCACTTATTAGCTTTTGTTTTACAGCCTCCATGCACTCTTTTATGATCCTTTTTACAGGAATACAGCAGAGTCTCTATGTTTTTTGTAATGTTGAAGAGGACAGAACTGATAACCACAAATAATCACAACATCTTAAAGTACCAAAACCACTTTCATTTTAACGAGCTGCTCAGGTGCAGAAAAAAACAAAACAAAAACCTCTCACTCCCGTCCAACCAGAACTGTGCTCTCTCATTAAAACTGAGTTTTGAAAGGAACTGAAACCCCAAAGTGCTGCAGTTTACTGTAAAACGTGCTCCAGTTTTTCATATCTAGCTTTCAGTGCCTGCAAGTGCAGAACAACACTTGAAACATCTAAAACCATCCAAAACATTTATGGAAATCCAATAATCAAATGGTGAAATTAGACACCTATAAATAGTTTCAGGATGATAGGAGGGATGAATTAGCAAGAGGCATGATCAGATTTAAAAAACAAAAATCATAATTTTTTCTTTATCTAGTGAGAAACTATCACTATTTGTCAGACACTTAAGCAGCCAAATGTCTTAAGCTTCATTACAAAAGCATTTTTCAGGATGCTGTTCTGTGGTGACAAAAGATGAAAAAAGACCCAGAAAATATGTGACACTCACATTGTGACAGCTGATAGTCCTTTAACTTGTTTCTACTTCTCAAAATGTAGCGTTACATGTAGCTTTTATCACAGGCTTTGCTTTTGTGTCCGCTGTTCTCTACCCACTTGCCTTGGGAGAATTTGCCGCTTTTCTTGCTCTTTTGTGATAGTAAACTAAATATCTTTAGGTTTTGGAGTATTGGTCAGACAAAACAAGCAATGTGATGACGTTACCTTGGGATACAGGAAATTATTTTCGGACATTTGATAGACCAAAACATTAATAGAGAAAATAATCGTTAGAATCATCCGTAATGAAAATAATTGTTAGTCGCAACCCTTGATACAACACAAAGATGGACAATTAAACGGAAAAATCAATAATCACAATGTGCGCAGTGGAGCAAACTAAAAATCTGAGATGGTTTGACGTGCTGGGCGTCCTGTGGGCCACCGACCAGCTTGTGTCATCCCCCAGCAGTGCTTTGGATTCTCCGTTGGCGTATAAACCTGTAGCTCATTTTCACATTAATGTGAATGAAAATGAGTAACAAATATCAGCGCCACTTCATCCATTGTTGTCTGTCCTACAACCTCCCACTTGCTTACCAAACAGCACATACAAATGATGAGGTCGGTCCCGCTGTAGCCCTTTTTGTATACAAACAGACCCTTTTGTGAAATACAGTGGAAACGCAACAAAGAATCCAGTACAGAACCCTCACATGTAGGGCTGCAACTAAGTAGTAATAAGCATGTTCATTACTGATTTTTTTCCTTGATTAATCAATTATCTATCATTTGGTCTATATATCAGAGAATAGAAAAAAAATGCCCATCACAAGTTCCCAGAGACCAAGGTGACGTCTTCAAATGCCTTGTTTTGTCCAACCAACAGGCCCAAACTCAAATATATTCAGTTTCCATCACAGAAGAATAAGACCAACCAAACCAAATATTTACATTTGAGATACTGAAACGAGTGATTTTCTTTTCAGTTTTGCTTCAGAAATGACTTAAACAAATAACTGATTATCAGTAATGTTGCATATTAATGTTCTATCTATCTACTGACTGATTCATCGACTTGTTATTTCAGCTGTACTCACAAGGTTCTTAAAAGTCCAGGTTATAGGAACTTTCTGCATGGAGAGGACCATTTCAGACAACCTGGGCCCCAAACAAGCTCCACACTGCTAAAAGTGACAGAGCAGATGCTGCTCTTTACAGACCAAACACTGAATCTTGGGTACTGCTGCCACACACACACACACACACCAACAAAGTGCCGGATGTATACAACATATGTATACAACATCCAGACAAAATGATCAGTCAGGACATAGAACTGTCCTTGTCCTTTGTCACTACAGACATATGGTAAAGGCACATTCATGGAGGACTAAAAACATCAGGAGGCAGACCCCCATTTGTGAATGTAATTCTGATGCCTTCGGTCTGAACGTCACTGCAGTTATAAAAACACACCAGTCAAACACAGACGGGCTCTTGCAGCAGGACGAGGAAGCTCAATCACAGGTGCAGCATGCAGGCAGCAGCTGTGTTGTCTCTGGGCTTTCAACAGTTAGAGATATTTTTAAACAGAACAATAGTCTTAATAATTCAATAATATTCTGTTTAGTATCCCTAGACATGGACAGCACACGCACGCACACCCAGAGTATTGGTTTCGGCCAAGAAACTCTCCTGCTGGCGACATAAATGACCAGTTCCATGAAATATGCATGTGGTAGAGAAGAGTGGTGTGTGAAAAAATGATGACACTGGCTGCCCACCATTTCACTCACACACAGACAACACACACACACACCTTGTGCCAAGCCCCCCACCGACTCTACAAAGCAAACGCACACAAACGAGAGACGGATACACACAAAACACCGGCTCACATGAACGTGACACACACACACACACACGCGCGCGCACACACACACACACACACATACGCGCGCGCACACACACACAGCGGATGTGTAACATTCCTTTGGCTTCAAAAAACAAAAAAAGGAAAACAAATAGAGCAGAGAAAACAGTGGAGCGGGTGGTGTTGCAGGAGAGATAGATGAACAGCTCACAGCTCTCACTATCTCCTCTTTCCTTTCTCCCAGTCAATCATTCTCCTTCCCAGGACAGGTGGCCCCCTAAACTCCTCCATCTTCCCGGTCAACAGAAGGGAGGGGGTTTCCGAAGCTATCCAATCATCCGACGAGCACTTCGGACGGAGTATACTTGCAGCTTAACAGTTCAAAACCAAGAGATGTTCAGTTCACTATCATGTAAAAGCTGCAAAATCTTCACATTTAAGAAGGTGGAATCAGGAAATGTTTGGCACTTTTGCTTGAAAATAATTCAAACTATTAATCAGTTATTAAAATAGCTGCCTACCTAAGAGCAGCTATATGGCATTATTTTCTTATAAATGTGGGTAAAATATGTAGTAGTGCTACTACAGCAAATCCTCCTGCACTTCATAATGAAGCGGCGGCCAGATGAATCAATCAATGGCTGGTTTAGTCAAACAACAATGAAATGCTTTAAAGTAATATCAAACAGGCATTTTGACATTATAGTGTCACAGTATTAATAGCCAAACTGGCAGATGTTGCTTACTGATCAGCTGAAGACATACAAGTGGAAATCATCTTAACGTGATTACTTAACATGTACTCTTTAACTTGATTCTGAAACACAAAAATCAGCTTCACCCCATGACCGACTCCACTGCACTGAACAGCCAGGTTTGAACAAAGCATGTTTGTGTGAGAATGTGCTCTATTGTATTGTTTTACTGAAACAACTTGACACGTAGGTGCAAAGGGAAGCTGCAACAAAGGAAGGAGGGTGAAAGAGGGAGCGAGGACACGACATAAAGAGAATAGCTGGTGGTAACAGGCGAGTTCTTACACACATACCATGCAGACTGGTGTGGGTTTTTAAAGCCGAAGAGGACATTTTTGCCTTATATTTACCAGCCTGTGACATCTTGTGCCAATAAACAATATATCTAAATGTGACAGCTTTGGGTGCCAAAGAAAAGATGAGGGTTCACTGTGTCAACCAGAGAGATATTCTCATCAGAATGGGAAGGGCCCTGAAACAACATTTTGACCAACACGTGACACTAAAACTGAAACCCACAAAAAGCCCAGAATGACGAAATTCCCTCAGGCAAGTTAACCACTGCACCAAAATTCATTTAGAAATAAATAAACACTAAGAACTGTCCAAAGACAAGGCATTTCACATTTTACTGCAGAGTTACAGGCGGTTGTCATTTAGCTATAGTGAGGAAGAAACGCAATAATACCAAAGGGTGATGGATGACACTAACTGGGGAATATTTTATCACCCTAAGACGCTGGCTTGATTTGTTGTGAGCAGTTTGATGTAGGAACCATCGGTACACACACTTCCCACACAAACTTCCTACATAGATTTAATATGTGATTCAAAAGGTTTCAGATTCGATGAAATTCCAGGGCTGCATTAAAACCATCCAGGCCAATATACAATGCAGATGTCAAAACTAAGGGATCCGGATCAAGATAGTCGGTTTATGTTATGTGTTCATCAAAAAAAATTACTATCAGCCGGTATGTCGTATATCGGTAAGTATTGGCCTCAAAAATCCAGTATAGTTCGGGCTATAGGTTGCAGTCCCTGATTCTGGTCTTTAGTCCACTTTTCTTGACATCTCTAACTTGTGTAACATTGCAATTTTGTTTTATTCCCTCAAAATTACTTTATTCCTTTAGTCTTAATAAAATGTGTTTTTCTATCTTTCAATGAATGTATCCAAAAATACCTAGGCGTGTGTATGAATGACAAAAGTTAGTTATTAATTTTGGTAAGCATGCTGCCTGCAGAAGAAATACCATGGCACTCGGTGGAGCAGGTGCCTTCGCCTACGCTATGCAGCTGCGAAGGTGTGACAGCTCCGAATGTTGGCTTTTTACCAAAGGTCACCACTACTAACCTTTCCAAAAAGTTTTGAGCAAATCCTGCAAACAGACAGAGGGATGAACAGATGGAACGGGATGGAAATAAAACCCCTGTTCAGCTCCACTGGCGGAGCAGTAAACATTTAAATATGTGATGGTCCTTACAAAGCATTTCTCACAAAAACAACAGACTTTAAAAACAAAAAATGTCCATCTTTGTGTCTCTGGTCAACCCTGTGCTGGCATACTGTATAGCAGACAGATTAGCTCTGATGCTTGGACTAAGTTGAGTCCTTCTAAGCTTTTTAGATGCAGTGCTGTTTCTGTCTCATGCCGTTTCCCTCCCGTGCTCGCTGAGACATGTTGCTTCCTTTTTCCAAAACATCTGTAACTGACTCGGCGTCCAAACTGGGCCAAAATTTTGAGAAAACATTTCTGAGCCGATGGCACCCAGTCACAAACTAACAAACCCTGATAACAAGAAGCTCTAACATAGATTTCCATCTCGGTTGATCCTTCGCAGAAAATTCTCCATCACAACTTTAACACTTCATCAGAAGCAGCTGGTGGTGGTGCAGAGCAATAAACACCAGGAAAAAATGGATATCCATATTTTCAAGACTACATCCATCCTAAGAAATCTAAAGATGCATATTTTTCCTCACAGTTGTGGCCTTTTGTCCTATACTTACATACCCCAAAAGTGAGGTTTATCAAAAATAAAAAAACCCTCCAGTGTATAAAACCGAACCGTTTTAGTGTGAGCAAAGAAACAGAGCTTTTCAAAAAACAGTGAGTTCAGAGTTGTTGAAAGCACTCCTCATCAGATGTTGTCTGTGATGCAAGTTTTGTTGTTTGCTGACCGAAGGAGGGAGAAGACATTTAAGCCATGTCCTGTTGTTTCAGTGTGGATGAAAATCTTCACAAAAATGACCACAAAATGGTGGTTTAGGCGCTAATCAACGGCTTTTAATAATTAGCCGTTTTATTGTGGACATTCTCTTAGTGTTCACTTTACTTAAGCGACGGTAACTACAGTCTCACATCTCTCAGTAGGTTGGGAAGATTCTTGTCAGACTGGAGAGTGGGGTGTAGGGTAATAATTTGCTGTGTCCAGAGCTGGTGAGAATGACTGATGGAGAGATGAAGGGAAGGGGGATGGGGAGAGAGAGAGCGAGCAGCTGAGCCTCCAAACCAAATGAAATTCTCCACAGCTCCAGTGAAAAGGCAGGAGGGAGGGGTAGTGTTAGTTTTTAGCACTTTAAAATCCCATTTCAGTCTTGTTTTAGAAAATGTGATATAATGTTACTCAACTTGAAAGCACACGAGTCTCCTGCATTATTTTAAGATATCTTTATGTTTTGGCCATCAGTTTTAAGGACATAGTTTCTGAGAAATCCATCAGTTCGGTATGGTTGGTGACATTATTGTAAATAACTTTTCCCTGAGTCTCAGCCACCCTTGCTACGGAGAAGAAATCAGTCAGCAGCACAGATCGGAGCTGTAGCAAAATCAAAAAGCTTCGTCATTGCAGTTGGGACCAAAACTCCTCCCTGTAGTTGCCAAAATCATTCGAAATTGATCCATGATTCGAAACTAAACTCTTAAACCGCTGACTTTCTTTGCTTAATCTGCCCATTCTTTTCTCGATTAATCATTTGACCTAATATGAAATGTTAGAAAATAGTGAGAATTAAGAGGTGACACCTTCAAACGTCTTGTTTTCTCTGACCAAAATCCACATAAAATGTAAAAAAAAAGAAAGAAAAAAAGCACCAGATCCTCACTTTTGAGAAGCTGGAACCAGAGAATGTTTTTATTTTTCTGCCGATCCTGATTACTTAATCAACTAGCCTAATTGTTGCAGCTCTAACTTCCAAAAAGCATCATCTTGAGCTTCCACTTACAGTTAGCAACACACGAATAAAAATGTTAAGCTTGGTAATTGAATGCATCCTACCAAAATGCACCTTGGGAGCCATAGTTAACTTCCCTCCTCAAGTTTCTATGTAACCCTAACCTTTTACATCAAGGAATCAAGACATACTCTAACACAGTTACTCATATTTTGCACTGATGATCCAAATCCGAGAGTTTCATGTCCGTCCAAAGTCATTTAACTTTGTCTGGGCTGAAAATGAACTAAACTGAAGACAGCTTGTTTCCATGCCGAGGCTATGTGTTATCGGAGCGGGAGAGAGAGAGAGAGAGAGAGAGAGAGATTCAGAGTGACACTACTACTACGTCTGTCAGAGGCTTAGATGTTATTAAAAACACACGCATACAAACACAGCCGACTGAAACATGCAAACCAACTCTTGCATGCTCGGTAGGCTTGTGCTGATTGGTGATTGAAGAGAGAATAGTTTTTCCCCTGCAGATATTAAGGAACCAAAAATAAAAAACGAAAATCTGCACCCTACTGTGCATTTACAGTACATGTTTCTGGTGGTGTCTGTGCGAGTTGATGATGATCACTGTTAATCAGCACAAGTGACATGGCTCCTTAATTTAAAGCAACCAATCCCTTTTCCATCTGCCAGTCCTGACAAGTGCGCTCTCCAATCTGACTAAAACCAGCATCTCCACATGCCATCGAATTTTCCTACGCTGTATATGGGAATGTAGTTTGGTCCAAAATGTACCAAAAATATCCAAGTGTGCATTTTCTGTTATTATTGTGGGTATAATAACAGTTTGTCGAGTTATTTTAGGACACTAGAAGAAAACAAAGGCTCCAGAACTGCGAGTTTAACACATATACAGCAAAACTAGTTTTTCATTGTAATTAGAGACTGAGAGAAGCAGGAAGGGAGATGGTCTGGCAGGAACCGCCATTCGGTTCCTGCATATACTGATCACATATACTGTGTATTAATGAAGGCGACTTCACGATATTGTTGTTCTCATTTACATATTTTTCAGTTTCTATTGTCAGATGCCGGAAGAAGTGTGACATTTGATCACAGCTCATAAATACTTCCTTAACCAGCAGTCATTACCAAGCTGTTGCGCTTCAGACAAAATCATTATTTTATCATTACACTGTCTGACAAAATGAACAAAAATACAGCTGTGTTTTGAGATTGGCATTTTAAAATAAGTGATCACAGAGAAAGTTGGATATAATGAAAGGAAACAGGCAGCACGGAGGCCTGCTTGGCAGGTTGGAACTGGCCAGTGGCTGAGCCGCCTTATTTTATCTGTCAGGAGAAACACTGGCCTCCAAAACTGCAGACTGACTGGCAATGAGCTCTAGTTTCTGACAAAGTCCTGATCAGTGCAGGTTACCAGCGCCACGCGCTCACTTCTGTTAAGATTTATGTTCCACTATTCATCTTTTATTTCCCTTGTTGTTTTGATGTTCCATTATTTTTCTGCTGTCATCTATTTTCTGTTCTTTTTTGCAGTTGTGTCTTTGCTTGTCATCTTGATTTTTTTTTTCCCTTTTTGAACCGAGATGTTTATTCGCCTTTCTATTTTTCCACCTCACCTGAAAAGATTACTGGCTAGAGTCCAAACACAATACTGGCTATAAAAGGCAGTGGAGCACACTGATTGATTTGCAGCCTTTAATTGTGCAAACAGATTTTTTCCCCTTGCAAGTTGGCTATCTTCGAACTGAGAGGCACCTGATTCACGTGCATATTGCTGGAGGATGCATGGAGAGACCTGTTTCTACACTGACAATAATCAGCTAAATGTATTTTAGAACAAGATGTATCTGTACTACGGTTGCAACTAACAATTATTTTCATTATGAAGTTATCAATTTTACTATTTACATCTGTGATTTTCCTACTGTGACATGTTAAAAATGTCTTCAGTGAAAAGGGTCTATTATTAAATTTGTGTGTGTTTTTCTTAAATGTAAACACACACAATCAGCAAACAGACCAACAAATTTTAAACAGGGGAAACGACCATAAATAAGTGCTAAAAGGACATTCACAAATGCACCATGCACACACACAAGTACACCAAATATTTCACGGTTATCATGCGTGGTGCTTCAGTTACAACTGAGCTCAGACGCAGAGGGCGGTCACAAAGACGGTGCATGCATGCCACAGATCTGACACACAAGGAGTTAGCATGCGAGGGTGAACATGTTCACAAACACACACGCGCACACACACACACACACACACACACACACACACACAAAGTGTCAGGTCCCACGCACAACACGAGAGATCATTAAGCTCGCTGGTGTTTGTGCAAAACCTCAAATGCGCCGCTCAGTCACATGACCATCACACGACGCGAACACAAGGACACTTTCTGCATGTGTATGTGAATAAATCTGCAAAGAAGCTGAGAAGCCAAAACTACCTCAAAACCTTCCTTTTCACAGGGCTGACAGAGACACAAGATAAGAAGATTTTTGGTAATGATCATCAACTCAACCTCTGCTTGGTTGCATGATCGAAATGTCCTCGTACAAAGTTAGCCTGCGCAGGAGGACAAATGTGGGCTAGCCTTTTTTCCATTGCCTGAGGCGACACAGTACACCCTAAATATTTTCCTCCCCTCATGACGACACTGAGAAGTAATGCGGTGAAACAGGAGGTTCCAGACCACACCCTGATTCAGACTAACTTGCAATCTTTAGCAATATCATGATTTTACACTTTACCCTCACATATTAGTTGGAAATCATCATCTTGAGGGACACCGAAACCTCCACGTTTCCATCACTGTGTTGCCTGTTTTATTGAGGATGCTGATGGCTTTTAGGGCTCAAATTTCCATCAGTCAGCTATGAGAAATGGTCCAACTATAACTCCATGAAACTCTCTGTGGGGATTAAGAACTAGCAGCTAATATAATTGTCAGACAGCACGGAACATCTGCTGATACTGGTGGCACAGGATCCTATTATAAGACAATGCAAGTGGAACTTATTGGATGCAACATCATACGAAAATGCTGTTTGACCATGAAAGATATATTTTGAATGCACAGAATGGCAAGATACTATGTATATGCTGTAGGTTCATAGGTAGGGATGGATATCGTTAGAAATCTGTTAAGGATGTTAAACAACCCTCATTTGTGGAATGTAAAGAAGTTTTATACAAAAACCCTTTCTTCATTCAAAAAAAAAAAATAAAAATAAGCCAAACTTCTCAAATATTGAGCGTTGACTCAACACATGCAGCTGTACAAGAGCCTTACCAGAATAAGATTGTCTAAAATTACTATTTAAATCAGAAACAGACTTGTACGACACAGGATTGAGGTTCAATACCAAGCCCATATAGGTTTTTATCATAAGTGCTCTTTAGCAAACCCATAAGACTTTGACATTTTTTTCCATTCCTTTTTCTCTCATTGGTCTGTGTTAAAGCCTTTTTCCGTGGGGGGTGGGGGGGTGTTAGTCGCACTGAGCCACGCTGTGACAAACGGCAACTGGTCGAACTGCGCTGGCATGGTGTGAGTGTTTTTCCACTGCACCTTGATAACGTGTTGGAGGTGTGCTAGTCACAAACCACAGTAAGAGCCTGTCAACTGCAGCTCTTTTCAGCTCACCGTGGCTGTTTCTGTTGGTACTATTCCTCCCTGCAATATTTAAAACTGATCAAATAGTGCAGAATATGTCCATATCTGGTTGATTAGACTTTTTTTAATTGAAGAATAGCACCGCTAATGAAGCTCTTTCAACCTGGTGACAAACATTGCATTTCCTATACAGTAGGCCTGTCGCGATAGTTAGTTTATCGACTCATCGAGGTCAGAAAAAAATATCGAGGTTATATCCAGATATCATACGATATTGCCCGTTGTGTTCACATGCGAGTTTATTAGGATAAGAATGTCACCAACATTTTAGCCAACATGATGCCTGAATAAATAGAAGGGTTTTCCCTCCTATTATAAGATGTTGGCACAACGCCTGAGCGTTTTCTTTACAGCGCCTAAGCCAAATGTAGCAGAAAAAAAAATATGCTTCTGTCCTCGCATCGTCTGCTCTCTGTGTGTGAGTTATGCCATAGGTGGGGCTCAGGCAGCTTAAAAGTTCATTGCTCTTCGAAAGGGTGTACTTGCATTATTACACTGTTATATTATCATTATATCAGGGGCATAAAATGTTTTTTTCTGGGACAATATCATCGTCCAACAAAAGTAGTTATCGTGAAAGGCCTAATCCTACGGTTTCGCCAGTGGAAAGCTTTTAATGTGAACAGCAACAGCAGGAAATGTTCGGTTGTTAAGTAACTTAACACAGCTCTGATATGGCTGAAAGTGATCAGTACCCAGTAAAATAAGGCTGATGTGTGACAGTACAAACAGGAACACAGCAGTGAAGCTAAACTCTAAACCATCCATAGAGATTCAGGTAGAAGCTACCAAAGTACTGAGACAAAACAGAACTCTCCCTCTTGTCACTGGCAAGGCCACATACAGTAGCTGTACAGACAGGTAAGAGACCGCCATGGGTTGGCCATGCAAGCAGGGCCATGGCAGCGTGGCTCGGTTTGGCTATCCCCTGATGTGAGGCTGAAGTGGAAACGCGTGTCATCACAGCAGAGCTTGGCATGGTGCAGCTAAAGCAGACCGACCCCGACCTATTGAAAGACCCTATTAAAAACAGGTCACTTTGCCATGGACGCACACGATAAAATCAGTGAACAATGAAGTGTAAACTCAAGCGCTCACATGTCCGCCCTCTGTTTCGGTCTTGGTCTCTCCTCAGTGTGCATTTGGTTAAATGACAGTTAAATGTCAATATGATTAAATTAAATGTCCGTCCCCAACCTTTAATATACAATCTACGTCCCCAACAGAGATACTGAAGGCTGCCGGCGTCCCACGAGTTCAACCCAGGTTGGAAATAGAGTCACAAACAAAGGTCAGCTGACAACCACTGCCAATGACAGTGAGGACTGAATGGGGTATAGTACAAGTCTAAAAACCTCTTCCAGTGTCCCCTAGAGGCAGTGCTAGTCGTTACACCTAACTAGACCAAAATAGCGGCTTTAAGCAACCAACATCGTTTCCCTGTGAGCTCCACATGTTTGCTAGCAGAGCTAAAAAATCTGCTGCACTTTACTTGGTTTTGAGGAGGTGAACAGTAATGCAGTTCTTGTGAGTCTCAGGAGACTGGGAAATGGTGAGGCTAATAATGTTGTGCCAAGCAGTTTCTGCTAAGGTTCTGCAGGACGTGTATGTGTTTGTGTGTGGGTGTGCGGAGGTTGTGTAGGCGGATGGGGGGGGGCTTGCACACTACCTGGCCATTATATAAAGCTCCCACTCTCAGCTAGAGGTCTCTGTAGTGAGTGCCAGCTCCCTCCTGATCCTCCTCCCCTCTCTGTCCTCCCATCCCCCCACATCTTAGCCTTCCAGCTACTCTGACTCAGGCTTAACTCTCCGCCTGTTGTTTTCTCTCCCTCCTGCCTCGGTGGTATCAAAATCATGGTGTGCATTGTGGAGCGAACAAAAGACGGAGTTTCGGACTAAAATATGGATCAGGCAATTCCTTCCCCAAGCATGCTCAGTTCATGCAACCCAGCTGGACTGAGTTCAGAATAATTTCTCTTTTAATCATAAGTATGTTAAATGCCTTGCCACCACACCTGAGGCTACTGAGGTCTAGTCCCAGCTTGCCACAGGCAGATAGTGAATCTGAATCCTGTCCCCTTCAGTGCTGAATGGCACAAAGTTGGGATGACAACTTTAATCTCGTGCCAAAATGGTAAAGGTACATGCTGCTGGCAGCAACCAAACAACACAGTTTTGCTGTCATGTATTACCCCTTTTCCACCAAGGCAGAGCTGGTGCTGGTTCGGAGCCAGAGCCTAGTTTCTAATCGGTTCTTTGTCTTTCCACACCCAAAGCACCAACTCCGAGCCAGGAAAGGTGGTTCTGAAGTGGCACCAACTCGTTGTTGGTCTAGAAGTAAGAACCGCTGACGTCAGCGGCTGGGGGCGGGGTTACCGTGACCAACAAGACCAACAGTTTTCACTTCTGCTTCTTACACCAACTTAATACATTTTTATTTAACTGCAACGTGATCGTTTATCAGCAGCGTTGATGCTAGGAGGGTAGCAACATGCTGAGGCTAAAGTTGACACGTTATTGTTAAAAATAAATGTTATGTACGTACCGTTACTCTCGCTTGTGATCTCCGTCTGTACAAACTACGGCGAACATCGATAGCAACGCAACGTCCGTGATTGTTGACGGTGTTTGTGTTTGGCGCTGCCGTGCTAGCGTTGCCAGGAAAGATGTGACGTATACAGTCACGTAAGGCCTGGCTCTGTGCTGCTCTGTAGCCAGTGGAAACACAAGCCGGTTCTTAGAAGGCTCGTCAGTCGAACCAACTCCTTCTGGCTCTAGCACTGGCTCTGAACCAGCACCCGGTTCATTCTGGTGAAAAAGGGGTCTATGTGGACAAAGAGAGTTGGTGGGAAAAACTCAGACAAAGTCGTGTGACGGCAAAGTGGTACTGACAACTGAACGGGGGCAAAACACCTGTTAGACTATCACCGACCTCACCCCTGCTTTGAAGAAACAAGGAGGGAACGGAAGCTAAAAGGCTAAGAACAAAGACATTAGACACCAAAATCCCATTGCACTGGTCTGTCGAGAAAATGAAGAAGAGTAGAAAGACCAATGAGTTGCACTTGCCCTCTGCACCCTTTTAATCCCGCGGAGTTGGCAGAGGTTGGCAGACGCTGAGATGAAGGGGAATTGCAGAGACAGCAGCCTGAATGTGCAGGCTGCGCAGCAAACATGTTGCTGGTGGAGTAGAGAGCACAGATGCCTTTTTATCATTAGAGCGTCCTATCTGATGCTGGGCTCAGGACCGCCTGGGAACTGCAATTGCATTACTGTGGTCTAGTCCTGATCTTCATTCAGAGGAGGACAGCAGCCTAGATGGGTACACCAGGCTGGTCGGTGCTCAATGAAGTCTTCCAATTCAATGTCCGCTCTGCCTCACATCTCGCTACAGCCGCATGATGGGAAAAAAAAACATACTGCAATTTGTTTATGATACACAGAGCAGAGAAAGCTATTTCAATATAATTTTTTTTCTAAATTTAAACATAGAAAGATGCTAATGATAGATCACACTTCAATAGTTTGTTTAGCAGCTTTCCCCAAGATTTTAAAATTACAATTACAGCCTTTTTTCTTATGATGCCTATCGTCAATTAACTGAAGGTAACACTGAAAACACATCAAACAGAGAATAAGTGACATATAAAGCCAAATTTAAGACATTTTAATCCCTTATGACCTGCAGTGTCATGGTTTAGGTCACATTTGAAAATATAAAATCATCAAAAACCATTTTCATGTATTTGTAGGTATTGTATGTCTGAAATAGCAACTGTATTGTGTATTCTTGTTGCAGCTTAACAGACATTTGTTTTAAATGCCTATGTTTTAAACTATTTAATTTAATCTATTTATTGATACTCGATTGTTTGGTATGTCACAAAAGCCTGAAACCCAAACTAAACATGTCTTTTTTAACATACTGGCACTGGTCTTATTAGAAACACACTGCATGGCAGGTTACAGGCTCCTGCAGAGCCTACAATAGTTTTGCCAGCTCTATTGAAAGCTGCAAAAAGTAATTTCTGGAAATACTTTGCCTCTGAGGCAATACTGATTGACAGTAATAGTCTTTCACCATGATGGTACATTTTGGAAAATGCTTAGGACTCCAAAGAAATGGACATCTGACTAGTGATGGGATTGGGGAATAAAACAGCATGGGCTCTATGAAATTAACCTGGGTTCTGATTCAATTTGATGGCCATTTTTAGTTTGGTTCCCTGCAGAGACCTGCCGGTATCACACCGAGCCGATTACTTCACAGAAAGATGTTTATTGCATAACAAACACTTTAATCTACTGAATGCAGAATCAACCACCAAGGCCATCATTCGACAGGTGACCCACTGGATCATCGTCATCATTTAATTCTACCATTGAAGCAAAGCGTACAAAGCTGTTACTTTCTAAAGGATGAATTCTGTCTGGTGAATCAGTATCTTAAGCTGCGGTCCCTCAGGTTACACGTCACTGGAGAGGCTACGGCATGCTCCCACTTCTATTATTAGCCATTAACCCTTGAGGCTGACAGGACTCAAACAGAAACATCTTTACCAGTTGGCTTAATTCTCCCACAGATTCACTATCACGTCACCACCCGAGGCGCACGGCTGTGAGGCTGCAGGTGTCATGATATGATGTTACACAGACATAAGTGAGGAAACTATTTGCCAATTAACACCGGGGCATACGCAGAGTACTGTTTCCTTGTGCCTTTTACCAGCAGGGAGGCAGTTACATCTCAACAATCACCCCCAGAACACACACATGTAACACAGATGTATAAAAATGAAGTCTGTATATGAGAGCAGAAGGTTCAAGAAAACCTTTTTTCCTCATTAACTTGCACACTTATGCAGCAAGGTGTCCTAAAGGTCTTTTTTTCAATTTTTGTTTCTATTTGGGTACCGTGTCGTCTAGGTGCTATTGGCAACATGACGTCTAACATACTGCACCACGGTAGTGGTTGGGTGGCTCAAGATTTATTGGAAAACGGTAGCTAATCTTGATGCATGTCGTACACAAAAGCTTATGACACATTGCGGCAAATTGTAAGTGAATTATGAGTCACAAATTACAAAAGTGACTGTTAAACTAACTACGTAACGCAAGGTGCACGAAGCTGCGTGCCTCGGGTGGAGAGATTTATAAACTTCAGGGTGAGGGGTCTGACAAACGCACCAGACTACTAAAGCCTGCAGCAGGATAAAGAAATATTCTACCGTGACAGGCTTTTCACGAGACATTTTTTATTCATTTACCCCTCATGATTTATATCAGTCTCTCTGATATTCCAATATTTAAAAACCTAAAAGAAATCTGCCAGGAGCGTGGCCAGTGAAATGCCCGTCTTTCTCTTCCAGTTGGAAACTGGAGCGCCAAACTGCTACTTACCCAATGTCTATCTCAAATGTGACATGTTTCCAAGGCAACAGGAGCGTGTAACAAAATCACCACAGGAGAGTTAAGAAACGCTCCATCTCGCCGAAGCCTAACAGAAGTCAATGGCTGTGCAGACAACATATCGCCAAGGCAAAACATCGGACAATAATGGAGCTTAGATGCTGGCTTGACTGGGCTGAATGTATGTCACGCAGCCTGACGTGACAGGGCATGTTTGTTATCTTTATCTGGCAGCCTCACTGATAAACTTCACTAAATGCTGAGAACAAGGAAAAAGGCAATAAACTCTCTCTACAACAGTTTGTTCCAGCTGGTTCAACGCTAAACACCTCTGACATCTCCGTAACAGACGAGACGTGCAACATCTGCATCGCGTTTCACACTGTGTGAGCTTTAGACATTCTGCTGTTCACTGCCATGCATCTTAAATCCACCACCATCACTCCATCACCACCAGTCTGAGTTTTACATTTCCAGTAGTTCTGCGTCTGAGATGATGCCGTGAAACGCCACAAAATCTAAGTATGAGCTAGTATCACCTAGTATGAGCTTAAAACACACGCCAAACATCTGCGCAAGCATGCAAGCTTTAAATACACCGACAGATGAGAACAGCTATCATTCACTCTGTTGATTTCAATGTGAACGTCTAATTCTCTTTAAACTGATAATTAACTGCAGCGATAATGACAATGACAATAAGAGAAATAGGCAGGTGATGAAAGTATGTAGGGGAGCAGAGACGAAGGCCTGTATCATTAGGGATTAACCTAGCCACAGGCTCTACAAATAGACTGTCTCCGCCTATAAGCCGCCAGCGCACAGACAGTTATTTGTATTGCCAGGTTGCTGCTGCAGCAGCAGCTCCAGAGAAGAGAGAAGACAATTCAAAAGAAGCTGAGGCGGATTGGGACTCCTGTGAAACAAAATGTGATGCAACAGGACACATTTGGGGGCCTGGCAACATCAGAGGCTTTCACAAGCACAGACTTTGTCTAAGATGACTGCATCACAGATTTATGCACCAGTTCACTCTATAAGCTATAATATCCAGCCTAAGGCAACCATGAACAAAACGTATAGCAGTGCAAACCAATATATGTCTTAGAGCTGAAACGATTGGTAGAATAATCGATTAGTCAAACAACAGAAAATGAATCGGCGACTATTTTGTTAATCGATTAATCGTTTTTAGTCATTTTTCAAACAAAAATCCCAAACATTCCCAAGTTCTGGCCTCTCAATTGTGAAGATTTACTGCTTTTCTTGGTTTGTCAGCTCAAACAAGCATTCTGAAGACATCACCGTGGGCTTTAGGAAACTGCGATGGGTATTTTTCACCATTTTCTGATTTTATAGAAAATGACGATTAATCGACACACTTATCGTCAGATTAATCATTTTAATAATGAAAAGAATCATTAGCTCTAGCTGAAGCCCTATTGCAAAGCTACAGGTTTAAATTAGATCATTTGGTCCATAATTGCCTTTCTGGACGACAAACATTTTTCACTGAAATCAAACAATAAAGCGGGTAGAGTCATTTGATTAACTGACCATTAATTAACAACTATTTTGATAATCAGTTAACTATTTCAGTCATTTTTCACACGAGAAGTCCAATCATTTAGTGGTACAGCTTCCCAATGCATGAGATTTTGCTCTTTTCTTTGCTTTTCATGTACATTTGTAAATCTCTTTGGGTTTTGGATGGTTGGACACCACAAGCAACGTGAAGGCATCACTGTAGGATCTGGAAACATGTGATGGGCATGTTTCACAATTTCCAACCAATTTATAGAAAAAAAATAAGTCTATTTAAGAGAGAAAATAAACATCAGATTAGTCAGTGGTTTGTTGCAGCCCTTTATGTTACAGAACAAATGGGGGCTATGTTTATATGCGGCATAGAGCACTGTAATGTTCTTGGACAACTCTCCATTTTTAAACCCGTTTTGTTAATATTATCTGCATCCACAGCTTCTGAGCTCTCTGTCTGGTGGTCTGATGACTCCTGCCACACACTGTCACTGTTGTATGTTTGCAGCCGAAGCAAGAGTAAGGCCAGTTTAGTGCTCTCTGCTCCTCTGGCGGCTGACAAAAGCACCACATGGTGCATATGGACAGAAGAGACAAATCCAGTCATTAGAAAGGACCCACATTTTTAGCTCCGGTGTGAAACAGCAGTAAAATGCCACGATGTACCATTTTTAGTTATTTTACGTCCTAATGAGTATATTCATATTACAAAGGAGACAGGAGGGGGAATACATCATTATGATTACTGTAACATTACAGCATAAACAGGTCTTTTTTTTATGAGCACTAATCCCTTGTTGTTGCATCAGTATTAACTGGTGTAACCGTGTATCACGGCACAACGTATCACAGTACAAAACTCTGACAGCGTGAACCGTGGAGCTGAAGGTGGGATATTAAACTAAATCTGATCAGTTATGACTGCAAAAAGTCAAAATTTGTGCTTGTATACATTTATTGAAACAAACCGTAATCAAGCATAATCCATCAACACTGTCTGCTGCCTGAAAATGTTGACAAGCTCAGTCTTAAAAAAAAAAAAAGTTACTTCCCTACTCGAGAAATCTAAAAATAGTTTGTGTGAAGGTTTAAATTGGGGTTTGTGGCAAACTGAATTCAACCCAGTTCAGACATTTGCTCTTTCACTGACAACATCCTCATCTAGACATTACTCTTCTCAATTCTGCTTGTGAAAAAGCAGCTTTCTTTTAAGATAATCAAGCTCGTTCATGTTTATATTTAAATTTATTGTCCCTGAGAGAGATTTGTATTCACAGCCAGTACAATTTTTCACTTTTAGAGATTCACTTTTTATTTTATTTTATTGTCAAACATGGATACAAAGTTTTTGCACATTTTCACCAAAAGAAGGGGGAAAAAAAAGAGAAAATAATTCAGACTCTTATTTTCAACTGTGTAAAAAATATTGTGGGTGTACCGTGAATCAGAACTGTGAGCTGACTTATATTTTTACAGCCCTGCCATGTATTTAACTGCGCGCACTGTTCCATCAGCGAGATGATCTGTAAATGTAAGATGTCCCGCAACATTAATACTTAAAACATCATTAAATGTGCTCATAGCCAGGATGGACAGCAAGGAGTCACGAGTGGTTTGAGGGGTAATATTGGTGCGTTACTTAAATGAGGCTCTCGACAAGTGGAAAATACCAACACTAGAGAGAGTCTACGCTGACCAACAAAAAGTGGCATCTATGGAAAATATAAATTTAAAAAAATCACAAGACAAAAAACTACCCATCCTAGCGGTGGTGTAGACAAACTAATCACACCCACAGAAGTGGCCATCACCTCTCGTCTGGTCACAACTGACTGGTCAAAGCTTGAATCATTTTCTGAGTCATTTAATTTAAAAGCTTTCCACACTGGGGGGAAATACACACGAATGTTTCAATCTCTGTTCACACGCTTGTTATGTTCTTTTAGAGTTTTTTGTCTTTGAGAAAGTGAGCGCAACAAAGTTTAAGACCAGTGAGGACAACACTTATTTACTGTTAAAATTTGGTAATTTCTCTGGGTGAAGACTTGTTCAGGGCGCTCATCTCTGTGCCCTTTGGGTTGAATATTTTTGTGTAAAATGTTGTGTTTCAACAGACAAGGTCTTAGCAGCTTCATTTATTCGACAGTTAACGTGCACACATTTTTTGGCGTTTGGTTTTCAAAGCATAGCTCTTCGCGAGGAGTTATGTCGAGCTCAGGTTGGCAGTAGTTCCACCTACAACTCCGAAAAAGGTCCAAACCAGCATTTCAAACAGGTTTTCAGAGATTTCGATCTCTGAATCACTAAAGGTCCAGATAATGCTTCTGTCAATTTGATTGCCACCGTCAATAATTTCATTCAGTTGGCCTATTTTGTCCACAGGAATTTGCAGGTGATTGACCCTAATAATCACAACACTTTAAGCAGGTTGGAAAGAACCAAACCAATCACCAGGAAAATCACTGGAAACTCACTACTAAACCAAACCTCACTTGTTTGGATTCTAAACAAAGTCCTCAGGCCAGTTTGTCAGATCCAGTGCCTTCTACAGTACAGTGGTTGCATGATGCTGTAAATACAATACTGAAATAAACTATTCATGCGTGTATAAAAGCTTCCTCAAAGTGGGAGAATGCGAAGTATCATTAGTGGTTCATCATTACGGTACAGCCAACAGCAGGGCGTAAGGTTAACACGCACGCATACAGCCTGAAAGAAGACAAGCCTAATGACTTTCTTAGTGTTTGTGCAGACAAAAAATCTCCCCCATTTTAAATTTTAACAAGAGCAGCATCCCACAAAAACAACACCTCTATCCTAAACCAAATTATCCTGCAACTGTTGATTAAGCTGATGATTGTCTTTTATATATTCAATAAATCCATTCATCTATAAAAAAAAAACCAAAAGATAACAAATGACCATCACACCTTGCCAGAGCTGAAAAGTTCATATTGTTAGTCCAAAAACTCACAAGTAGAGTTGAACCATTACTTGATTTAATCGCTTGACAGAAAATAAATTGGCAGCTGTTTTGATAATCAATTAATTCTTAAAGCCAAGCAAAAATCCCAGCTTCTCAATTGTAAGGATTAGCTGCTTTTCTAATTCTTATCTTAGTAAACTGAAAATCTCTTTGGGTTTCTGTAGGTCAGACAAAACAAGCGATTGGTGGGTGTCACCTTGGGCTTTAGCATATTGTGATGGGCATTTCTCATTATTATCTCATATTTCATACATATAGAAAATAGCTGACTATGAAAATAATCGTCAGTTGCAGCCCTACCCCAAAGCATTCAACTTACATCAAAAGAAGCAAGCAAACGTTCCAACTCGGGAAGCTGTGACCGTCTCTCCACAAGGAACCACATTTGACTATCACTAATCAGGGAAAGCATATCATACACAGGCACTGCGGGGCTATATAATAAGAACATCTGGCTTTTCAAAAGAGGCAGAGGGTGCAGCTAAAAACCTGTTCATTACAGTCTGTGTAGCTGAGCAGCAGCTGGCACAAAGGAGCACATATAGATCCGCAGATCCCAGGCAGCCGGTGCAAAGACGCTGGGGGAAAGTCTAAAAATAGCCCAAGACTGATCAATAACTGCTAGATATACTATATGGACAAAAAACAGCAGACACCTGGTTGGACATCCCATTCTAAAACAATGGGCACATATGGAGCTGACCCCCCTCTGTGGGGATTCCTCCCCTCTCCATTTCTCTCTCAACCCACCCGGTCGAGGCAGACGGCCGCCCACCGAGAGCCTGGTTCTGCTCGAGGTTTCTGCCTGTTGCCACGGTGGGAACTGTTGGGTCTCTATTAATAATCTTATAAAGCGTACGCTCCAGACCTGCTCTATATGACAAGCGCCCGGAGAGGACTTCGGTTATGATTGTGGCGCTACATAAATAAAATGTGCATTGAATTTGTGCCCATTCAGCCAAAAGAGCATTAGTGAGGTCAGGCGAGGATGCTGGACGGGAAGGCCGGGCTCACCATTGCCGTTCAACGGGGGGGGTTGAGGTCAGGGCTCTGTGCTCCTCCACAACAAGCCTTTATGTCCACTGTCCCAGTCAGTGGGCCTTCCCCAAACGGATGCCACAAAAGTAAGAGATGCCCAATTGGCTAAAACGTCTCCGTAGCATTAAGAAAACCCCTCACTGGAACTAAGGGGCCTAGCCCAAAAACTGAAAAGACCATTATCCCTCCTCCACCAAGCTATGCAGTAGGAGGCACCCTATGACAGTGCCACGTTTAAAGTCACTGAGCTCTTTTTTGACCGCTTCTAAAAGGTTTGTTTATGGAGATTTCATGGCTGTGTGCTTGGATTTTATGCACCTGTTAGCAATAGGTGTGGCCGAGACACCTGAAATACGGATGTCCACTGACCTTTGGCCATATAGTGCATGCTCCTCCAACTCTTCTTCACACGTTGAAACGGTGTTTCGGTGAAGCCACCAGGCAAACAACAAGGTGCCTGATGACTATCTGAGCGCGGACCACCTGGACTGTCAGTCGGCTGCCAGCGTACCGTTACACGAAGCGGTGTGTGCCTCTAAAGCGCGTATCAACAGGTAAAGGGAGTCACAGGTATACGTGCAGGGGCCAGGTAACGCAGCTCCAGCGGCAGGCGGACTCAGCCGCCGCTCGGACGCGATGCGACGCGTCGAAGTCAACTTTATCACCGCGCGTGTGCGCAGAGAGCTCGGTGCCGCACGCCGCCGCTGTCACGCTCAAGCCGCCGGCCAGTCCGGAGGCGGTCGACTAACGATCGCAGGCGAACCGCGTTGTTCATGGAAGAAAATGTGTCCTCTAACAAACCGCGCAGAGACCGTTAACATGCCGCTGCCTCCGTGTTAGGACAGGACCCAGAGGACGGCTGCGAAGGGAGAGCCGCCCTGCGAGGAGCTGCTGTACCGAAGAAAACGGTCCGTTGAGCCAAAGCAGCGCGTCTCAATATCAACATAAACATGCTCGCGACCGCTTTGGCGCCCGCGGACTCAATAAAGTTCCCGCTGTGTTTGAGCGATAAACACAAAAACCTGGCAACGTCTCAGCCCCCCCCCGAGGTTTAAATCACCGACGCACTGTGTCACTTTACAATCAAACGCTCGGTAACCGAGTAAATTTATAATGATTTCAGGCTGCGCCTTACCTTCAGTTCCGCACTCTCCGCCATCTTGTATTTGTTTGCGCAGGCGTGGTGAGGTGTTGTCACATGACTGGGACGCGCAGAGCCTCTGCGTGCCCGCGCACACAGAGACAGGGGTGCGTTCAGGGACACAGATGATTAGAGGAAAAACAGCGGGAGAATGTGACAGAACGAAAGAATAGAATTAAAAAAAAACAAATCTGAACTGAATCTCAATTAAAGGTCCACACGCGGGCTTTTTGTTTTGCAGACCTTTCAGTCAGATCTCACGGTCTTCATGGTTGTACCTTCGCTGTGCTGAGCAAACCCCATCCACTCGTGAAGATCAGTGAGATGCAATTGAGAGCTCCAGAGAGTAAGTTGGCCTAAAGTAAAATGTTTGTCAAACTAATCTGCCTACAAACAGCCAACATGCAATGTACTCACATTTGGTATTCTTTGCAAAACATTTTTAGGGATGCATTTTCAGGTCTACCAATGCCATTTTCTCAGACACCTGACATCACAAAGGCAGTGGTGGAAGAAGTACTCAGAACGTTTTACTTAAGTAAAAGTAGTAATACCACATTGTAGAAATACTTAAGTAAAGGTCATGCATTAAAAATTTTACTTGAGTCAAAGCACAAAAGTAGTGGCATCAAAACATACTCAAAGTACCAAAAGTCAAAGTACTCATTATGCAGAATGGCCCAATTCAGAAATATATATATTATTTATTATATATATATATATATATATATATATAAATTGCTCTAATGAGTACCTCATTTCAATTACTTCATAGTGCTGCGTAGCTTGTGAATATCCCCCCGGGGATCAATACAGTCTTATCTTGACCTATAATTATACATCATAATTTATTTTGTTGATTATATTTTGTATTATTAATCTGAATCTGCAAAGCAACTAGTAACTAAAGTTATTAAAAAATTGCAGTGGAGTAAAAAGTAGGCTACAATATTTCCATCTGAACTGTAGTGGAGTAGAGGCATAAAGAAGCAGAAAATGGAAATACTCAAGTAAAGTACAAGTACTTCGAAATTGTACTTGCGTATGCCTACAGTACTTGAGTACACGTACTTTCCACCACTGACAACAGGGGCGTTTTTTTTTAAATATCTTGAGTCTTAACTTGTTGAAAAGTAGCCTACCAGCTGGTGACCATAATCATATGTGTTCATACAATGTTTTCTCCACACATCTTAACTCAGTGTCTAAAACAGATTCCCCATTGCATTTTCCCTTGACCGGTTTCTCTGTTTGCATCCATTAACAAAAAGTGACTATGGAATTGCTCGTGAACTTGCCCACACTGTATCTTTTCAAACATTAACTGCTGAAGTTGATTTTCAAACTCTTCCACGAGTACTGAAGCGATTCTATTCCACTGAGGTTTTTTTTGTGTTGCTGTTGTTGTTGTTTTTTAAGATACAATGCAAAAATGTCAACATTATTACTCAAACATGCAGGTGATTTCTGGCTATAACAATGTGGACCAAACGGTCTAATGTCATCTCTGTCTAAAATATAACGGTGCCAGCAGTGCCACACCTCAACATGCTCGGCTCGTGTTCCCTATGCCAGTGCTGACTAAAGGCCAGCAGTGCCAAGCTGAAGACACAGCTGGTCCACATCACTCTGCTATGTGGGTTAAATCATTTTTCATCGACAACAATTTAAAATCTGTTCTGCCATCCAACTACTGGTTATTTAAAACCATTCCTGTCTGGAAGATTTGGTGTGACATATTGCAATGGACAAAAACAAACAAACATATATAGATAATGCACATAAAAATATACATTTGTCTTACTAATATTAAAAGATGCACTCAGTTGTACACTTTGCTTGTATTAGATGTAAACGCTAACCTGCAGCTTTAACCCGTACTGTACCTGAATTCTGATTTTAGTTTGTGCTGCTTTAAGCAATTCAAACTTTCAACAGGAACATGTCTTTCCAGACACAGTGTCCGGGTTACTCTGGGTAATTATTGTGAAATTATTTTATAGTGGAGAAATGGTCCGAATGAAAACTTCTGACACTGTCTTTCTGTGGATTTTACAGAGTAACAGTCTGACAGGTAGAAAAAACAGGGATATTTTCCCTGAAAAGAAAGGTTGCTGTTAAACAATATATTTAAACAATCTGCATGGCTAAATCCCATTAGAGATAAGGGACAATTGTTTTGGGTGAACTGACCCTTTAATAGACCAGTTGCACCACATTCCTGTATGTCTTTCTTTTGTATTTATGGATGCGAACGACCCTGTTTCAAGGGAACGGCATTCCCAGCTCTTGTGGGGTCGGACAAAGACATGCTAGCTAATAAGTTGCATTATGGGAAGTGTAGGATCCAGCGCTTCTGAAATGTGTGACCAACATTAGCGACTAGAAAACAGGATATCGTGGCCGCTGCTGGATGATGTGAACTAATCTCTTTTTAATCTGTCTCTCACAGGTCTGCCAACTTTTGGAAGTGCAATACTAAATGGCTGGAGTTCACTTTACACTGAATATTGTCAATTTGACAGCAGATTTACTAAATACAACCCATATTGAAGCAGACTTTACAGTAATAACATTATGTACTATCCATGTTCTTTGGTTACGTGCTCCTTTGTCAAGACTTGAACACTAATTATTTTAATATCTTACTTTCAACTCTTATGATCTTCGACTCCAATGAGAAAACTATTTTTGTAAAGTATGAGACCCTGCACAATTGCAGATAACAGAACAAAATCAGGACTGTAGCTAAGTCTGAAAGTACACAGCTCGTGTCCTTGGTATGCTGCATCTGGAATTTGGGGCACTACACTTTAGAATTAGAAAACAAAAATGTTGGGTATTGTATTTGCCAATTCGAACATTTTCTGACTCAATAAACTTAAATTTGACTTCTTCAATGTATCTTTAACAGAATTTTTCTTGAAACAGCATTTAGACATTAATGTTGGGTAGTGAAATATACAGAAAATATAATTGAATATATAAAATCTTAAAACTCCAAATCGTTAAGAAAATATAATGGCTTTCCTTTTGTTGCTGGGGTGTAGAGAAGTGGTGGGATGTGTTGAGGGGACTTGGACTGATGACTGTATTTCTGGCTAATAAACCCTGAAGAAAATTGAAGGCATTTAAATCAGGCAGCTGTTTATAGTAACTTGATACCACTGCCTTTTCTATACAATTTTAAGTACATTCAGAGGAAAGGTCTAAATCAGACAAAAGAAAACTGCTACAAGAATGTGTCAGGAGAAACTCAAAGCCAGGTAAAGGATTTAGTGCTGGTAAAGCCAGTAGGTGGCGCCCTAGCATTTCAAATGAATTCTCAGGTCCAGATCCTCCTCAGCCTATTTTCTTCCTAAGCAATGACATCTTTGCTTAGTATAATGGTTTTATACTTCCATACTGAACTAAAATTCACTATTACACCATACACATTAGGCTTTATCCCCAAATCCATTATCAGAAAACGCTCATTCCCTCGAGGTTCGTACAAAGAATCTATTGACAAACTAGTTCTGCTGCTTGTTTCATGCAGAGAGAATCACTGAGGTTTTATTATATCATTATGTATCGCTGCCATCTGTTGTATTGTTGATGGCCAGTGATGGGACAGGTGTCCGCTGACCACACGTGTTTATACAAGCAAATAATGAATCAGTAGTACAGACTGCAAATACTGTGAGACAATATGTCCAACAGGAAGATAAAACATTAGTCCCCTTTTAAAATGTTTGATTTTACAGTGTTTGGATTTTTAATGTTAGCTTGTGTAAATGCACTCAATGTGGTATTTTTCCTGAGAGCAGCAGGAAACAGAGCTGCTTACTCTAAGAACATTTAAAACAATACAAGAGTGAACGATAAAATCCTCAATTACAGTACTGTATAATTTGATATTTTGATATCCATATATAATATATATCAATATACATATGTCAGGCTATAGAAAATCAACCGAGAAACCATATATGGATGAATTAATAATGAAGTAATTTGAGGTACTTGTACTTTACTTGTGTATCTCCATTTTCATTATATGTCAACACCACTGCATTTCATATAGAAATATTGAACTTTTTAGTCCAGTACATTTATTTTGCAGCTAAAGGATGCTTAGTTAGATTATATTACACCACCAATAAAAAATAGCTCTACCTCAACAAGCGACAACATTGAAATGCTGCTTACATTTTAATGCATCAATAAAAATGATCCAAAAAATATAACTGAATTGTCCCTGTGAGGGATATATAAAATATGTTTACTTTTGATACTTTAAGTTATTTTGTTGCCAATACTTTTTTCCTTTTACTTAAGTAAATTTTTGAATGCTTTTCTTTTACTTATGTGTACTTCCTGTACCACTGGTTATTCCAGCAAAGAAAATGTACGACAAATAAAAGTATTTCAACACATTGATGAAAAACTCGTATAAACATCCAAAATTGCCATATAGCAACATTTTCCACAATGTAAATCATTGCGTGTGTGAGAGAAGTATAAATTAATAATAAATATTATATTTTTTCACAGCTGTTTATGGTCATACACACTGCATATAAAAACCTGTTTGTTTTGAGACGCTGTGTGTAGGGAGTTTATTGTGTAGGTCATAAAGAAATAACCTTCAAACAGAAAGTATGTAGGATAAAATATAATTTGTTAAATGTTTTGTTTTACTGTCTTACAGTGTTTTACAGTGTTTTGTTACTTCTTTAAACTATTATTCTTCTCAGGAATAATATTAATTCCTCATTAATTCATAAACCGTTATGTTAGTTATTTATTTTGCCAATTATCTTAGTTTTTCTTATATGTATGAAATAAACTCTCAGGTTTACCAAGTAAAACAACAACAATATATCATTAAGTTGTGGGAATGTGTAAATTGCATATTTTACCATTCTTATTATGTAAGTAGTTTATTACCAATGCGTCATATACTGTATATGCACCATGGAGCAATGTGGGAACACAGGGCACATTTTGAATGAGCGCCTAAAGTTCTACTTAAAATTTTAAATTTGAATAATTATGAAATTATCATGAAATAATTGATCATGCCAGTAGTCAGTAGCTTTCAGGCTTTCTGTCCTTAAACGCACAACAGACTCTGTTACCGTTCAACTTTGGAGGGATTTAGACAAGCCTGAATTCACCTTGTTAAGGAAACCTTTTTTTCCTCTTGTCCCCATGGATAGATTACTGAATAGGCCTAAAAAGAGACACCAAACCACCACAAAGAGACCAAAAAGAGATGCAAAATGACCACAAAGAGACACAAAATGACCACGTAGATGCAAAAAGACCAAAACGTGATCCAAAACGACCACAAAGAGACGCAAAATGACTATGAAGAGATGAAAAAAAAGTGCAAAACGACCCCAAAGACAAACCACACATGCGGCTGCGTTGTTTTTGAATCTGTGGGTCTCTCTCGTATGTACTTTTACTTTTACTCTGTGCCCACGGCCCCATTGTCACATAATCCATCCATGCTGGTCACCACATATCAACCGTAATCAGGTTTTTCTTGACGTCAAACAGCTAAATAAAAATAAAGTAAAGCAGCCAATCGTTCCCACAGTAGTTGAGTTGTGTTCATCTTTGCAGGCCTTGTTAGTATTCAAAGGGACCCGGCTTTGCCATGGAGGGCAATTACGTTCACAGAAAATTAACATTCATTGTGTGTCAGTGACATTATGCGAGGTTCTGTCTTAGTATGAATCATCCAGGGACCGAGAGCCATGTAATCAATATCTATTAGTCCTCCCATCAGAAGAATTAGATTTCACTATTAGATCAGCTTGCTCCCCTGACTCGACGTCAAACATTATAAGTTGACTGGACATGTCATGCGCTGATGTAGCCGCCTAATGAAAGAGATCATATTGAACTCAAATACAATAAGAGGAAACATGATCCATCTCATGAGGAGCTATTCTGAGTGGAGGCCAGTAGGTGTCAGGCTCACACTGGTGGGAGAAACAAAAAGAGTGAGAGTATAAAGCAGAACCTGGCTTTCACATTTTATTAATATTGACATGGTACATACATAAATGGGAAACTTATAGATAGATTGTGTCAAAAACAGGATTCGTTTATTTTAGAACTGCTCTTTGTGTTTTTTTTACAAACCCAATTCAACAAATGAGAGAAAATGAAATGCTGCTGTGTGAATGGCAGATTACACATATTTCATACAGTGTCTTCTTCTAATCAAAAGACCATCAGAAGATAGGAAAAAGTTTTGGTTTTGTCTATTGTGACTCACAGAGATGCATGTAATGATAGAAAAAACCCTGAAACAGAGAAAATTATGGGATTGCATTTGTGTTAAAATACTCACTCTAAACTGTACATGATATCTAAAAATGGCTCTAGACTGTTTTTTAATCATCACTTCAAAATCGGTAAAAGAAAATCTTTTGTTGTTTGATGTCAAACCTGAACGGCTGTATAAGTAAGTGCTCATAATGGTGTGCTCTATTTTAAACATAACGATCCTCATATTTTTGATAAAAGGATTTGGTATAGGACGGCATGGTCAAATTTAGAAATGTTGCCCATTTAAAGTGCTTATCAACATATACGGTGTTACAAATAAATTAAAATCAAAGATAAATAACATGTATGTGTAAAAACTCAAGATAATCAAACAAGCAACAAAAGCTAAATAATGAAATACATTTTGAACTTAATATCACAATTATACAAGCCATTGCACATCGTCACATGATATATATATATATGTATATGTATATAGTGTTGTTTTTTTCCTTTCAGAATAGCTAAAGAGCAGACGACTTTGATTCACAGAGACTCCTTGGTTTGAGCTTTGCAGCTTCAGATCAACAATCCTTTGATTCACAACCTAAAATTAACTCCATGTTTAATCCTGAGCTCTTTTACTCAAGAGTCCAGTTTTTTGGGGAGATGGGGGCGGGTGGGGGAAGAGGTCGCTGCCAAAACCGTTCTCCGGGTCTCGATGTATTCGCGCAAGTGCTAAAATCAGGAGTGTGTCTGTACAGCAGGCTGGTAATCCTTAGGTTACAGGTGGGGGGTGAACACGCGAGAGCTCCTGAGGAGGAGCTGTGTGTGTGTGTTTTTTCTTTTTTTTTGGCTGTGCTGGGGTCAGGTGCATGGTCGTGCAGCAGGAGCCCTACGGAGGCAGCAGCGGGGGTTTGAAGGTGCAGGCTCCGGTGCACTGACGAGGGGTGAGCATCTTGCAGGAGAAATGGTGAAGGGCGTCATGAGCTTCTGGGGAGGAACGCGATCCATCAGTGAGAACATGCAGACAAACACAGACAACACCCTCATAAAGTATTGTTCAGTTTACAGGTGTAAGTTTCTTTTTAACCTGATGTTGTTGTTGTTAAAGGGCGAGGTTCACATTTTTTCAAGTCTGTCTCAAAGTAATACTCACATTTACGGCGAGAGAGTTGTTGGTCGTTGTAAATGTTCCCCCTGTCCATAAAGAGACTTGTTTCTTAACATGATTTCGATGTAAGCGATGTGGGACAAAATCCACAGCCTTTGTTCTGTGTGTGTATCATTCAAAGTCTTTGTGTTTTCATAAGCCAGGTTTTCGTCCAAATGTAGCGTACATTTTCTGCAAACTAAAATTCAAATCAAACATGAATTAATGTGCATTTCCATCCACCAGCATCGTCGAGATAAACAGCTGGTGACGCTAACGGGTGCCATTAAATCATTGCAGAGGAAGAGGGCGCAGCGAGATGACGTAATTAAAAGAGCGCCAGCCAAACCTCAAATGGTGGAAAACATGATGGAAATATGACATTTATGTTTGGTTCATGTACTAACCAGAGGAGGTTTACAGCCTCGCCGCTCCACGCAGAACTGATGTTTTCTTCTCGCCGCCTATTTTAAGTCTCTTTGGTGAAAGTTTGAGTCACTTGCTTCACGTACGTCATGATTTATTCTGCCTGCTTTTATCATTACACCAGCTTTTGCACCTCCCAAGCGTAAAAACTCTTTTTTCAATATTACGAGCCCCCCCCCCCAAAATGTTCAGTGTTTCCACTCAGGTTTTGGTGGAAGGTTAGTAACAAAAAGAGGACATTTTGTACTAAAAATACTGTAATTTTGGAAGACAGACGCTTGATTTGACTAATTTTCTTCATCCTCGTATTAGCTTTGACTGAACTTATCATTTTTTCTGAATAATTTCTATGCACAGAACAAGGACTATCAATTGCTTTAAGAAGGCATCTCTTTGCAGCCAGAATGGACAGGGAGAACAGTTAAAGCAACCAGCAGTACTTTCTATCTACATATGGGCATGTGAGGGTTGTTTTAAGAGAGACTAGAAAAAAATGTGAACCTCTTCTTTAATGGTGTCCTACTGAAAATACCGATCACACTGATCACATGAGACGTTTACTAAAAAAGTAGCACTTGCATATTTATGTTTGTAGGCAAAAAATGACATGTATTCATGTTCCTTTTTGGACCAGATAAAATTACCTTTTAGCTTCTGCTGTATTGCATAACGAGCCTTTCTCTCTTGGTCCAACTCGCTGCACAAAGTGTCTATCCAAAAATAAAATGAATAAAAATAAATAAAAAACATGGTCAAAAAAGGAATAAAAAAAAGAAAACGTGAGTTGCTGTGTAGCATCTGAATGGAGGAGTGTAATGTATGCTGTTTGCCCCTATGGTATTTAGAGTGACCCCTCTGTGTACTTGAACCCTGTATTTAAACTACTGTAACATTAAACCAATCCTTTAACGGGTGGCATTAGTTGCTGTCTACTGCATGTAACCGATACAGCACTACATAATGCTCTGTCTATTCAATTTTCCAAGGTATGATTTAGGAGAAAATAACCTTTGCAAACAAAACAATGTGGTTTCAGTTTCACCTTTTGATATCGAATAATTTACTCGACTGCAGGGGGAAAAAAATATGGGGTTTCCAGGAAAAAGGCTGGACACAAATCACCAATATTTCAATATGCAAGTGTCACTTTTCCTTTCTTTTTTGGTTTAGAGGCAAGTTGGTTCAGATGGATTGATATGGCCTATGTTACTTAAACGCTTTTTGTGGTTCGAATTTTCCCCCCATAAACCTAAAGAGCATTGATCTACACCCGCTTCACAGTCATAATCTATGGAGGCACAAAGTACAGAGAGAGACCAACCTCGAACAATCTGCAGCTGCTGGACCATTTCCTCTCTGTAGGACAGCTCACGCTTCATTTGATCCTGAAAATTATCTGAAGAGTACCGAAGGCCACATCAGATGGAAAACTCTCTGACATTGTGGAGACAAATTTAAAGGCACATTTCCTGGATTCGAAGGCGAAAACAACTCGCTGTTCTCCTAACATCAAGGCTGCAAGCACAGGGTTTAAGATCCAAACACTGATGCAAAAAACCCCCCCACATCTCTCTCTGTGGCTTCGACTCACAAAATGCAGTCAGACTCACTTTTGTCCTACCTTTTAAATGCTGAAATTCTCTCTCCAACTTTTTCCTCAGCTCAACTTGTTCGACAAGCTGCTTCTGCAATTCCTCTGCAAAGCCCAAACCCAAAATGTGTCAATTTCAACACCAAATTAGTTTCCTCTGCTGCAAGTAAATGTCATTATTCACCCTAAAACAGTGACACATACCCCATCTGACACCTACAGTACTTCTGATTTAACAAGCAGGGATGTGGTGCAAGAAGAAATCCTGCACCCTGATGCAAATAACCACCAATATCAACACAAATATCTTAAAATAATCGGAAAACACATTTCTCTTCTCTCTCCTCACATCAATTTGATTCCACTTAATATGATATATTGAGAATTTCTGCACATAAAGATTTATGTCAGCCCAGTAAACCGACTTCAGGTGCGTTTACATCCTTGATAACAACCATTTCACCGCTTTGCTTTTTGCTGGCTGCCACAGTAATTGCCATGCATTGCCTGGAGGTTGAGACGATAATAATGGAGTCCCAGGGTTTTTCCAAGCGTTGTAAAATAATTAGCTGCCGTGCCTCGGGGTTATGGCTCTGTTCGTTAAAATATTAATAGCCTCTAAACGATTTCCTCTTACAATAATAAGTCAAAACTCCCACATCTCGTGATTAAGTGGTTAACAACTATGGAAACACTTTAGGCCCACAAAAATGTAAATTCTCATTCAGATTTTGGCACGTCATCTTTAGCGGGCCGTGGGCATTTAGCTGCATTTAAAACGAGGTGCAATTCAGTGTTTAATATTAATAGCTATAATAATAGGCCTAATACACTTTTGTTTCTTCTTGTTATGCTGATAATCAAACAACCCTGGACAAACGGCCGCCTTAAAATTGGTTTGATAAATTCATAAATTCAACCTGATTTGCAAATAAGTGGCTATATGTAATTAAATGTAAAAATAACACACAAATATCCGTGTTAATTAAATGTGGTGACCAGGCCCTGTCAGCCGTTTAGCTGCTGTATAAATATAGATTTGCTGGCTGGCTCTACAATCAAAGCAGGGATAATTGCTGACGATAATTAATATCACGTGCAACACTTCTCCTCTCTTTTGTTTCCTTTTGATCCTGAAAACAGCCTCTTACCTTTGGCCATGTTCTCCAGATCCCTTTCGTGCACGCTGATATCGATGCGTAAAGCTCCATCGGCTGCACAGAAACATCGAAACGCACGACTTAACATACAAACACGTCATGTATACAACGTTACTGTGCAAGGCTTCTGGCGGACGAAAAGGAAAAGCAGCTAAAGGAGACCGAATGAGTAGCTTTTGAATGTGAAAATGGCAAAATGTAAAAACAGAAGAATTGGGGGAAAAAAAACCTTGTCTGTTCTTCTGCTCCTGGTAGGATGTTGCGTTGCGTTGGTTCTGCATTTCGGACACGTGATGAACACCTAAACATGAAACAAGCGACAAAAACCTTTTCAGGCAAAAGATGCATTAATAACCAAACCACAAATTGGTCAAATAATCACCGTTGGATCTGCGGGGGCTGCTCGATTGTTTCAGCCCGCACGCCGAAGGCTCGTTCGGGGGCACGTGGCCGTCCTTTTCACGGGCGTACACCTGTAAAGTGAAGCGGACACTCGTGTTTAATAACGCAGAGCAATTACGTGTCATTCACCGCGGCCCTTCGCGTAATTGAGGCCCTCTTCTTCAAAAAGCAAAAACAAAAAGCAAAAGCAGCAGGAGCCCTGCAATTTGTTGGGAAGATGTTGAACTGATCCCTAAAAGAGACAAAAACACTAATGTGGTGGTGAAATGTCTTATGATGACAGACACGCAGAAAAGCATTTTAATGGAAACAAATCAAAAAACAAATCCGGATAAATTAGGGGTTTCTACTGTAATTACCCGGATTGAGTCGATTGAATTACATTAGATGTGGCTCCTTATTGATCTTTTTGTGGGTAAAGTTGTATTGTACTTATTTAAACGGCGGCCTTGCTGCCTTGCTCACCGGCTCTTCGGCAGGGCAGCTGAATGACAATTTCTCCAAACACTAGGCCGCACTATTGACCTTTATTTTTATTTCTATTTAGAAACTTTGCCCATGAAATATATAGGCTACATCTGGACTTCTTAGATTCCAGGCCAATTGATCTTGATTACAATTTTATCGGCCTCCTCTCTTCTATGAACTCTTACATCACATTCTCCACCACTGCGACAATTCAACTTCCCCCACGGGGATCATTAAAGTTTCATTTAATCTAATCTTACTTCATGACGAGGAGAGCCATTACGCATCCGTCTGTCCTCATCTGATGACCCAGTGTGCACGGAGTCCTCCGGTGATGACGCCGCCGCTGCGGGGCTGGAGGCATCCGGCTGCTCCTGGCTCTCCTCAGCACCGGAGGAGACCGGGTCCGGCGCAGGGGAGTCACGGTTGTCCCCTCCCGGCGAGATCTGGATCGGCTCCTCCTCGTCTTGTCCCTGGTTGGACTCCACATCCACGTCCGGGTCGTCGTCGTCGTCGTCCACCACGCTGTCCCTGTCGGGTGATATCGATCTATAACTGGAGCTCTCGCTGATAAAATCCGGGGACAGGTAGCCAGGGCGCACGCCGTAGCTGTCCCGGTTGCCGTAGAGTTTGGCGATGGTCTCCGCGTCTTTGACCACGGGTCTGAAGGCCGAAATGTAGCTGATTTTCCTCTGTGGGGTCTCGTCCCCGGACTTGTCCTCGTCGTTCCTGGTGGAGGAGGACTGGGAGCTGGAGCAGCGCTCTCCGCCGTCCTGCTGATGGAGAGGGTGGTGGTTGGTGTCTTTGGGTGTGTTTGCGCCCCGGTCGCTTTGGTCCGATAGGTCGAGCTCGCTCTGCCGGACGCCTGGCAGCTCTGGGGGAGGTTTGGGTGGAGACCCCGGGTAGGGCGGCATGGGTAGGCCGCCAGCTGTGGGCCAAAACATAGGGAAGGCAGGGTAGAGGGTGTCCTTCGCGCCAGGCCAAAACACACCAGAGACATTGGTTTTGCTCGCGTCAGGCACACCGTCGCTCTTTTTCTGACACAGCCCATAGCCGGGGAAGCCATAGGGGTGGTGGGGGAACAGAGGTGGGGGGATTTTCTGAAGCATGCCAAAGCTCTTGCTGGGCACTGGGATGACTGGGTAGGTCCGTGCGCCGCTCGCCAAACTCAGGCTATTATTCCCCTGATCCTCTTCGCACCGTAAAGTTTTGTGAGGGATCTCAGGGGAACTGGTTTGGGCCAGGCTGGACGAAGCCTGTGATTTCATCGACGAGGACATTCCCGACCCGCTCATGGGCAGAGTCCTCTTTCTACTCCCCCCGTTGAACATGGCCTTTACATCCTCCCACGCGTGGTGAATGTCCTCAGATTGTTTTTTGTCCGACAGTTTCAGGTGGCGTCTCCACGAATTGAAGTTGGCCGCGTCTGGCTGCAGATACTTGGACTCCGTGGTGCGATGGGAGTGGAAAATGAACTTATTCGGGGAGAAATACATGTTGCAAAAGCTGCACTTGATACACTTCGCTCTGGAGCTGTTGTATCTGGCGGGTATGAAGCTGCCCCTGCTGCCCCAGGCGCAATCATGAGACACATCAAACGCGAAATTTTCTGGCAGCTTTGGGGGGCTGTGCGCTCCCAGGAAGGACTTGCAGAGCCTCTCGGCCTCGCGTTTGGTGATCATGCCGCAGCGCCTGGAGGAGATGGGCATGGCCCCGGCGCGCCGCAGGAGCTCCAGTTGCACGGGGGTGCACTGCACACAGGTGATGCCCAAAGCGACCCGGCGGTTGTGTATCTCGTTGTAGCTGTAGTTTTTCAGCAGGGTGTTCGAAATCTGCGCCAGGCAGAGTCTCTCCTTACCGTCTATGACCAGACATACAATGGGCACCCCGTACAGGGAGGTCTCACTCACTTGGTTTGGTTTGAGGGAGCTGGGCCCGGAGAAGCTCTGTGCGTCCTGCTTTAAACTGGGGGAAGAGCTGGCGTCTCGTCCCGCGTCTCGAAGCTGCCCGGGCATCGACTCCATCCCTGGAAGCCTGCCAATCAAAGAGCGGACTGCAGTGAACCGGGGGGAACTTGCAGAGGGAAGAGTACTTTAAAAAATAATAATGAGCGTTTACTTATTTCATGATCAACATTGTTCCAGCTGTGTTGTACGTTACACTTCATTTTCACCTAATGTTTATCAAGACATCTTCAACAGAAATCCCCTCCCAGGCAGCTTAGCAACACAATGCTAACTCACAATATTTTCAGGCCATCGTCGTAAAATTACCTCAGCGTGTGACAAGAACAATTGGTACAAAACAAAAATCAAACAAACACGCACATCTAAATATGTTTAAATAAATAGAAACATGTTCCAAACTGTAAATCGACGTGGTGTGAGGAAAGTATCATGTTTCTATCCACATGAAAACTGGTAAATAGAGATGATAACACAACTATTCATTTTATAATGATCATGTTCATTATTACCATTATTATCACCTAGCTGTGGGGGTAGTGGTCCTATAAATGTTATTTATGGGAAATATTATATAAAATAACAGTAGTAATAATAATAATAATAGTAATAATAAATGTACATATATATCTATTCATCAGACGTCTTGTTAATTTTTTCTCGTATCGGCTCCGTGTCTTCGGCCTCCTCTCTCAGGTTATCCGGGTTCCTGCGCGGAGGTGGATCTGCTGCTCCTCTTATCTTAAAATCGGCTCAGCACTTACGAGGCAACTACTTAAGAGTCACATAAGATCCTTATAGGTGGATAAGGACAGAAGGAAAATGCAGGCTAAGCTGCGCCAATGCGCTTAGAGGAAAAGAACAACTGTAAGCTTCTTTCCTGGTAATTACACAGATCCAAGAGCGCGTCTTCGCATTGTTAATAAAAGACTAGCCCTATATATAATTAAAGCTTCTGCGTAGATTAGACCCAGCCAGTTGCCCGAAATTAGGTTGAAGCAGGCCGATCTCACGTTCACCCGCGCTACTTTTTGCATCTGGTCATTGGCTTTAAGGAGGCCGCTAAAAGACATGTAAACAGCCCGCAGCGGCTTTTATGATTCTCAAACAACTGACATGAATACAACTATTTTAGAGTGAATGATCAACCCACATTTGACTATTATAAAACTTTTTTTTTAAAAGGCAAAAAAATTCAAGACCGACGGCAAAATGATCACGATTTCTGGCTAAATTATGAATAAAATAAAAACGTACCTTTCTCTCCTAAAAAGACGACACACTCCAACAGGGTTTGGGATGTAGAAATGATAAGAAATATGAATAAATAGATGGAAATGCAGGCCAGGTGAATCCAGAGAGACACGATGCCACAGACAAGGAGGTCTGACAGAAACTCTGAGCTGGAGTATTTATTTCAGTTTATTTCAGTGCAGGCGGCGGCAGACAGGACCTCCATCCCGTTGGATCCCGGGGAGGTGAATGGCGTGCAGACAGGAAGCACATGGCACCTCCCCCCCCCCCCCACCCACACCCCCACCATCACCCCCCCCCCCCCCCCCCCCCTCCCAACCC
>CM022485.1:9062216-9082910 GCA_011952105.1 Coreoperca whiteheadi
CCCGGGGAGGTGAATGGCGTGCAGACAGGAAGCACATGGCACCTCCCCCCCCCCTCACTCACTCACTCACTTACTCACCCCCCTCCCCCCAGTCATGCTGATGTGTAATAGCGCGCTCTCTCTCTCTCTCTCTCTCTCGCTCTCTCTCTCTCTCAAAGACGTGCTGAGCGACTACACAGCAGTTGTGATAATTCACAGTTTTGCAGCTCTGACGCACACCCCTGATCAGAAACGGAAAAATATCACGCACAATTAGGGCCCTGCTGACCCCAAATGGAGAAACGTTTTGGCCCTCAGACCCATGTTCATGAAAGTATTTGTTATTACATACAATTAATACAAGCATAACAGTCTTGGAAATATCTGCAGTGATGATTGTGACCCCCCCCCGCCCCCCGCACACACACACACACCCGGACCCCGTCAAGGACCCTCTAGGGGGCTCCCGGACCCCACATTGGAAACCAATGCAGGCCTAACTGATCACGCACAGTGTGTTTTAAGCATCAGTGCAGTTGTAATCATTAACGTCCTGTATTATTTCCATCGCAGTGGGAGCGAGCTGCCAAACCAGAGCCGCGGCGCGAGTGGCACTTTGGAGGGCAGCAAGAATGACAAAAGGCCCGGGCTCATTTATCAAGTTACACGACCATCTGTTAGGCTTCCACACCGGCCACACAAATCAATCTGAGGCCTGTGAGCGACACAAGAGAAGTAAGAAAATGAAGAGAGGAAGGACACAAAAAATAACATAAAACACAATAAAAAAAAAAAAAAGGCGTCCTGGATTTGGAGGCTTTTGTTCCGGCGTCAAATAATTTGGAGGCGTTTAATGTTCCGACTCTTTATGATGAACACGGAATGAATGTGGGATGAGCTCATGATAATACCTCAGGCTAGACGGTTTCTCTCTCTCTCTCTCACACACACACACACACACGACGTTCAATAGTACGCCTATATATATATATATATATATATATATTATATGCTACACACACACACACACACACACATATATATATAGATACAGATACTGTATCTATCTATCTATCTATATATATCTATAAGTTGAAAATGATAATAAATAATGTTAAATAAATGCAAGTACTTTGAACCAAGATTCTTCATAAAATAAACCCTAAAAGAAGTCTTCTCCTTTTCCTCTGTCCTGTGACTGAGTGTTGACTAGAAATAAATCAGCCAGGCCGATATTAGCTCGGAGCAGATACATAAAACAAAACACAAAAGGTACCAGAGAGTGCTGACGGATGTATTTTTCTTGAGTTGAAAACCTTCTTTTGTATGACTCCATTCTCCTACGCACCTGTGTTCAAGGTGTGCTGTGATAATACAATATTCACTCTGAGGTACAGTATCTAGAAATTAGAGGAGAAGCCTGGTGATATTCTATATGTTTCTTATTATCAAGAAATCTCATGAAAAGGTGTAAAACCGACAGTGAAATGATGCTAACAAGTGTTGTCTGTGTACCCAGAGCCTGGTTTAGTCATTTCCTTGAGACAGTCCCACATAAACTGTCCTGCTGCCAGAAATACTTTTGTATTAAGCCACTGCTGAAACTACTCCCCAACAAACAAAATGTTACCTCATGTTTGAGTAAGGGGGGTGTGGGGGGGGGGCTAGTGAGCAAAATGTCACCATGGACCCAGAAAGTGTCAGACCGGCCCTGCCTTCAAACTGATACAGAGCTTGTTTGCATGGGTTTGACATAATCTGCAGGGAAAACAACGGGATTATGCTGCTGATGGCAAGTAAATTCTACTGTAAAACACACAAATAGACACAAACAAAGCAAATAAACATAATGGGGAGTGTGGAAGAAGGCAGCTGAGAGAAACCAAACACACGGTTAAGTACGTTTTTTGGACACTAGGACACTATCATAAATATAGTGACACCGGAGCAGATGGATAAACTCGGGCTGATGGGAGCGCGCGCGCGCGTGTGTGTGTGTGTGTGTGTGGGGGGGGTGTGTGTGGGGTGTGTGTGTGTGTGTGTGTGTGAGGAGAGGGTAGTATGAAGCATCTTCAGCCTGAGCTCGCCAGTTTTACCTCCCTGCAATATTGATGCCGAACCTGATCCTGAGCGCATCCTCTCCTCTTTCACCATCAAGAGGCTTCCCCTGCAGCCCCCGCCAATAATTACAATTTTATACTGTAATTATTCCTCTCTTTTTAATTATTTAGACCGCCGACTTGAATGCAGCCATTGTCGCTGCTTATTCCGGGGGAAACGCGAGCTGACGTGGCTGGGATCAGCAGCGAGGAGTTTTTAATTAGACATTTCAGCGGTAATTTTAGGCGAGCTCTTTATTATTACCGTTGGATACAAGTTACCCGGGCCTCATTGATATGCGCTCGATTGTTTAAACAAACCTTTAACCTGAAACATGAATGCGCTTCAGGTTTAAGTCATTAGGAGTCCCAACTCGCCAGGCGAACGCAGACCTGATGGATCATTTAACACGTGCGGTGGATGCGACACTTGGTCTGTTGGGAATGGCGTTAAATAAGCGTTTGAGTTGCCACTGATCAAGTGTAGCTGTGCGCATTTTTGCCGCGACTTGCGACATCAGCACACATGTCCAGATTATGGCAAAATATGACTACATTCAGTTTACAAAAAACATCAAAGAGTGGGAAGTTCTCGTGTGGACTACTGTCCCCAATGGTACGCTGGTATTTTTATTGTGGGATATATTATCGGCTACTTTTGCTCCACTGCTATTTCAACTCATTTTAATAACCTTTGTTTTTTTTTTAAATAGTTGTGTGTGTTGTTCTGGTGCATCTCTTCGCCTTATGCAAAGCACTTTGAGTTGACTCTGCCTTGCTGCACTTATTCCACAAACTATTTGCTGTATTGGAATATGAAAAGCTCATGTGTGGATATGGTGCTTTAACTGCCTTTCGTTCATGTGTCGATCTATTTATGGCTGGATTGCCCGATCAGCAACTTGAGATCAAGTTCAAGCCTCTTATTTAATCGATTTATTTAGTCACATCACTGTGTTATTGTCCAATGCAGCCTGTTTGTTTTTTTTTAGAATGGAAGACAAATGTGTTTATGGCCTTTTGTCAAAACATAAACTTCGGGAAACAAAGGTGCCTACAAACGGTATCCGTGTAAAACAAAAAGGGCTTTAAAACCCCAAATAACACCTCGAACTGTAAAATGACCAACACGAGTGTGTGTGTGTGTGTGTGTTTTAATGCCACCGATCTTTGTCATTGATTTGAGTGGAAAGCCTGCGTGGGCTTGCCGCTGAAGCATGATCTAATGTTTCTGCAGGACGCGTGTTTGCGCTTATTGTTAGAGGTCTGTTCCCACATCACACTTGCATTTTGCCACATGATGTAAAAAAGATAAATCAAGCGCGCCTCAATCAGGACAGATTTAATAACAGCAGCAATTGAGGCCAAATGTTTTATAATTAACAGTTGTATCAGCACCCTATAAAACCATGACCCCTATAAATCCCATTTTAGAGCCCAATCAATCCTCCTCTTGGACTAAAGGGCCTATTGATCCCTCGCTGCTAAACGCTTTCTCCGTATCCTTTTTTTGTTTCCAGTGAAAAGAGCATTTCGATTGCACTTTTTATTGGAGGAAAGATTCCGCCGAGAGGAAAGCGATGGCTCGAAAATTAAACGGTGACATTTTAATTACAGGACATTGATAAAGGGATCTGGGTAATGGCTGTGTACAGGCCGGCCACCCATTGTCCCGCTTGATGTGCTAATCAAGTCGGACTGCTCTGGCAAAAAAATAAAAAATAAAAAATACAAAGCAGGGACGCAGCTCGGCGGGACTCTGGGAATACGACGGTCCCGGACTGCCAGAAATGAAGACGCATCTCCAAACAAAGCGCGGTCAATATCCCGGAGAGGGGCCCGCCAGATGAGATCACGGAGCATCCAAATCCTCATTCCAGACATATTATCACTATAGGTCACAGGAAGCACAGCCATAGATCATCTGATGGCACTATTTACACGCCACAGAACACATATAGATATTTGGCAGGCAGCGCTGCATCGCAGCTCCCAGTGGGGCTGCAGTTCAGTTACATCAGCACACCTGATCGGCAGGTAACAGTCAAGTTATCGTGTCAGCTCTATGACGTGATACAACGTCGTGACGCAACGTTGCGAGCTGGAGGAGAATCTTTCTCAATGCTTTCAAAAAGGATTTTACAAATCTGAGGCAACACATGCCCAAACCCAGACCTCCACCTGCAGAAACGTCATTAAAAAATAAAAGGTTTGATTCATTTGAGTGTTGCCCTGAATTGTGGTCTAACTGCACCTTTTGCACACTGTCAGGAAATCTCGTGGGTAAACACTGAATCCTTCAACTTGACTCAACTTTTGGATTCAAATATAATTTTTTCTATTTTGGGGGGCTGAAAATGATACTGAGTGTAAAAAATAAGTTGCAGCCTTCGCTACAAACCGAAATATCAACTGCACCACAGGCTAGGCTCCCATTTTTTCAAGTCTATCTCAAAACAATGCGTTTATATACTTGGAGTGAGTTACTGGTCGCTGTAACTGTTCCTCCTGGTCATCCTGCCTGTGAAGAAATCCCTTCCTAATGCTCCTCCAGTGTAAGAGATGGGGGTCAAAATCTACAGTGATTGTTCTGTGTAAAAATGCATTCAGAGGTTGAGCTGAAGATAATGTGCAGCACAGTCTCACTGCTGTTCATGAAATAGTCACAAGGCTTCAGCAGTCTGAGTCTGAGTGCCTTCCAAAGTCACAGTCTGTTTAGTACAAAGTTACGGCTTTGGGATCACCAGAGTTTATGAAGATCATGAATGTCGGCATCAAATGTCATGGAAATCCAACCAACAGTTGTCCACACATTTCACTGTGAGCCACAAATGGTAGCCAGCTGGTGGCGCTGGAGGAAAAGCGTGGGAACCAGCAAAGTCATAAGGATTCTTCCAATGAGGACCATGAATGTCTGAACTAAATTTCATGGCGATCCATCAAACAGATGTTGAGATGTTTCAGTTTGGACCAAACTCAGACTCATTGTTTTGTGATCGGCTCGACATTGTTTGGCGGAGCTGTGTCCACTCTTTACTTGCAAAGATTTAAAAGGATCTGCTGGCAAAAAAAAATGCCACAATGTGTAGGTTAAAACAAACTTTTGCTCAGCAACCAGTACGTTTTTGGCCACGCTAGCTGCATGGATCTAATCTGGGGATGAAAATGTCAGCCTGTCTGTCGGTCAGTTGCTCCACCACTTTGGTCCAGACTGAAATCTCTCAACTATTAGTATTGGTACATATTTTTGTGTAGGCATTCACGGTCCCTGCAGGATGAATCCTAAAGACTTTGGTGATCCCCTGATGTTTTCTCTAGCGCCGCCATGAGGTTTGACATTTGAGGCTTTCTGTGAAATGTCTCAACAACCATTGGATGGATTGCCATTAAATTTGGTGCACACATTCAAGATGAACTGTAATTCCCTGACTTCTCATCAATCAGGTCACAATTTGATTTCGTCCAATTCTTTGGCCTATGACCAAATGCCTGAACAACTAATGACATTCTGATCAACCTCAGCTGAACTGTGTGTAAAATGATATTAAACAAATGATAGCATGCTCACATGCTAAAGACAGACGCTAACCATGGTAAACATACCTGCCAGACACCACAATGTTAACATAGTCACTGCGAGCATGTTAACTTTTCAACTAGCTAGCTGACACTTTCGGCTTATGGCTTATCGACACCTTGATCATAACAGAATATAGTAACTTTCACCACTGCTCATTTTAAAAAGGCCACCACAAGAAAACTAGTTCTTTGTTTAGATTATCAAACAAACAGTGGATCATAGATGTTTGTTTCTGGCTTCCAGCGTTAGCTAACGAGCCTTTATTTTTGCAGGATCTCGACCGGTGGGTGGAGACGGGTCCAACTCATCTGCAGTGCTCCCTCCTGAGGCCACTAGTTCTGTGAGCCAATGAGGTTTATGAATGCGTAGTAGGGTTCAGTTATAGGAAGTTGGCTATGTAAACTTACACTTACTTCACCTTAGCAGTCCACCAAAGTCTGTTTCTGAACAAATTTGAGACGAGACAGAAGCAATCCACAGTTGCTAAAACTCACATTAGATCTACAAGGCTCAATTCAAAAGTTTGTTCTGATTTTCGTAAAGCAAAGGGAACTACTGCACTGCTGGTTGCCACTGCTTTTCCAGCCTGTTAGCTTACTACTGTAATTTCCCATAGAGGTTAGCGAGTTAGCTGACATTAGCTTGCAGTTTACTGCATACAACCTGTGGTAGCTCATTAGCTGCCAGCGTCTAGCTTTCCAACAAAACTTGCGACGGGATTACTAAAATGAGCACTGGTGAAAGTTACTATATTCGGTTATGATCAGAAGTTCTCTACGTCCACTTCAAAATGTTGATTAAAAAGTTGTTGCCTATTGATATTTTGATCCTTTGACTATGGCTAAAAACTTAGGCGCTAAACATTTAGAAACAAGGCAACTATGCTTCTTCGTGGCAAACCTCCCTCTTCTCCCTATGAGGAAGATGATTACTGAATTAAAAACTGATGTGACAACTGGTTCAGGCCGCTTATTGGAAAAATTTGTTTTGATTGACGGAGGTTTGTAAGCCTCCGATTGGCCAAATTAAAAAAAATGATTGACAGCTATCCTGCCCATTCAAAGTCTGGGGTCTGTAGAGATACCCTACTCACTTGTTGGCCGACCTATATGGCAAAGGGGAGCAGCTTTTACAGTATGTTACACTTCACAAAAAGAAGAAAACGTTCAGGTTTTTTGAAGCTACTGTGTGGTGGTAGTAGAAGAACAGTCAACAGAGTGGATGTGAGACAAATTAGCAGACAAAACTCCTACTCATTTTAAAATAAGCACACCTGGCCAGCTGTGGAAAGTGGGTAGAGACTTTGTCAGGATTGTCAGTTTCAGAAAGATACATAAATGTTCAATGTTCCCTCGTGAACGGGCCATCACATCATCAGCTGCTTTGCAGTGCTATCCAAACTTCAGCAGCTTTTAGGTCAATACTTTAGGACAACTCTCTTATTGATCCGGCAGCAGGTGTGCAACGTTGTTTTTTTAAAGGATACTACAGTAAATGTGACAAAAGCAAAATGATTTCCTGCCTGGCTGGATTTTCAGTGAAGGGTTTCGACAGATGCTGTGCTGTGCACTATGGAGTCAACAATGCACTTTCCAACCTCGAAACAACTTTGTCAAACATGAAACACTTTTCTGGGACGTTGGCGGCACGAGGTTCATACAGCATAGAGAGAGATTCTGGTCATAAAAAAAAAAAGAAGAAATACAAGGACGAGCCTTTAGTGTCCCTCGGAAGAATAATTGGTGGGGTCAAATAGCAGGTAAAGTATCTGTTGCAGCAGGAGGATCAGACCTCTATCATTTAAAGATCAAACAAAGCGAGGAATGGATTTCTGCATGATCATATAAGTATAGACGACCTTTGAAATCACACCGTTCGTCCTTCTGCTTTGTGAGGCTCCTTTTAAAAGGCTGATAATACAAACAATACAACACAGCACTGACTGACGACATGCTGCTTAGGTGTGTGTCAGGGTCCTGAAATACCTTCATGGCTCTGCTATGTTACACACAGATGCATAATGATCAAATCAGGCTGCCTGTCAATACAAGTGAAGATGCATTCAGACAGAAAGTTGTATAAATAACATAGCACAAGGACTCTGATTGAAGAACAAAGTATAAATAACAGTAAGTACACAATAAAGCTGTGAAGGCCACAAGTCTGTGTGGAAGCGAGGCCATGAGTAAATATGAGATTTATGTATTTCAATTTAACAAGACAGCAAGAAAATTAATTTATGATCTTGACATTAGCATGTTTTCTTGAGATCACAGTTATTTAATGCTCAAAGCAAAATAAATATTTGATTGATTATTTTTTAGAAAAATGCAGTAATTAAATACAAGACCTCTCTGGCCCTCTGTAAAATTAATCATTGGCTGTGTTTTATACTAAAGAGATGATGTGGTTTGGCCTCTTCACCTTTAACAAGCTGGGCTCTTAAACGGAGAAAAGGCCAAACCAAACTATGCTTTTCCACCTGGATATATGAACTGTTTACTAAACCCTGTAATGGCTGAAAGACCATATTTGTAGCAGCTATTTGAAGAACCCATGAAGTATTTTGCCTTTTTTAACTTGCCGCTATAAGCAGGATGACAGCATTACTGCAAATATAAATTCAATGATTTGGTGAATGCAGCTTTCTTCTCAGCATGGACACTAATGTCATGCTTTGCAAGAATGTTTTGTTTGTTCTTGATTCACACAGTTGCCAACGGTAAAGTTTCACTGTGTTTATGCTGCCGAACACACGTCCTTTCAAGGAGCTTCCACACAGTGGTGGAAATATTGCAAACCACTTTGATACTGTATGAAAGTGAACTTAATGAACATTCACGTGAATATTTATAGCTTTATGTCTCTCCACGTTGTAGGCTGAATGTACGTACAGTACCTTCCATCCAAGAGTGCGATGTGAAGATCAATATTACACGTCAGTGCGTTAAGTATGGAGCTGAAGTCTGGCAGGGTTTAGCCTAGCTTAGCATAAGACAGGAAGTACGGGAAACGGCTAGCCTGGCTCTGTCCAAAGTTCAACACGACTAAAGGTCTACAGCTATGCTAGCAGCTCAGCATAGCGGGGCTTTGCGATAATTGCTAATGTGAGCATGGTAAAGGGACTGTACTACTCAAAACGATGGCCGGTGCTAACTGCCCATCAGTACAGAGAAACTAACCATTCAGGCACTGCCCTTGGGAGCAATTTGGGGTTCAGTATCTCGCTCAAGGACAGTTGGACATGTGAGCCGGGGGAAGCCAGGATTGAACCCCCAACCTTTCATTTGGCGGATGACCCGCTCTACCACCAAGCCACAGCCGCACAGTAACATGGCTAACATGCCCACAATGACAATGTTAACATTCTGATGCCAAGCAGGTATAATGTTTACCGTGGTACGTTACAGCCATCAAAAAATGTCAACCTCATGGTGGCGCTATCAATCCAATAGTTCTAATATTTAGAAGTAGTAATAATATAATATCTCAGTCCGGACCAAAGTGGTTGACCAACCTTGCCGTCCCAACTGTCACGTCAAGAATTCAGGATGCTGCTGTTGTGGCACAACAACACTATTAATTCAGAATTTATTACATCCAGCGTCTCATCAGGACATCACCAGGATTAGCTTGTGAGGTCTAGTTCTGCATGTGAAGCTGTTGAGGGGCTGAATTGTGTGTTTGATTAAATGGCTGCAAGTAACTGATGGGTTATCAAGATGTCCATGTTTTACTTTAGCTCCACTAATAAAACAAATTTGACTGGTAAATGCAAGCACTTTTTTTTTTGACGTAACTACGCTAAACATCAGGAGCTGAAGGTTGGGGATGATTCATGTTCAGTCATGTACAGAGTTAATATAATATACTGTATATAAATGTATTAACCTGTGGAAAAAGAAAAATGTGAAATGTCCTTAATGCTTTAAGAGAAAAAACAGCACAATGTAAACACAACCATCTTATTGGACTATCAAGTATATGTACACTTTGAACTATTTTCACAGGTTAATGCACAAATTAATAACAAAGAATAAGGCCGACGTTAATTAAAGGTTGACTAAGACTAATTATAAAATGCAAATTGTAATTGAACCTGGATAGCAAGGTGCTTACAGGTTTGGGTCATTCTATGCCAAGACATGCAAATGTCAAACTATTAATGAAGAAACCATCATTTCTCTTGAGTTGGGGCGTTCCAAGTCTTGTTATTGTAATTTTTGAGACGGCTGTATGTACTTTATACTCAGTTGCCAGTTTATTTGGTACACTGAACTAAAAATAATGCAATCTAGTACAACAGTCTTCTTGAAGGTTATAATGTTCAGCTGTTGTTGAAACTGTTTTAGAGAGATGTTGATTAAACTTTATGACAGCTAGTTTCTAGTCTACCTCATTTATATGATAAATCTAAATATCAGAATTAGATTTTAGTTTGTGTTATAATTTAATGTTTCTGAAGGTGTCTCAACGTAATATTTTCCTTGCAACGCATAGGGGGACCACACTCAAAAATCAAACAAATTTAGTATGCATAGTTACAGCTTTAAGTATATATATATATTTTTAATTATACTCAAAGATTATACTTTTAAAAAAATGCTTTCCATACTCAAAACCCACTTAGAATTAGTATTTGGCATGTCACAGCATGGAACACAGTATTGCCAACATTTCCTTAATGTTCTGTATAATGCGATATAACAGCACCACAAACTACAGCTTCCAATATGACCATAAGGTTGAATCAACAACTCTCTAAAACAATTTCAACAAAAACTGACCATGATGGTAATGTTTATTGCATTGCTGTTGTATTAGACTGCATTACGTTTAGCTTGATGCACCTAATAAGCTGGCAACTGAGCGCAACTCAATCAGTTTATCATTTACAGTCAGACTTCAAACGATCTTGGAGGGTATGCATTTTTCTTAGAAGCAAAAACAAAACAAAGTTGAAAATGGAGCAAGTTCCCAAAATTCAAGCTGATAAATGAAGTGAGCGCTAGAACAAAAGTCAGCCAGTACAGTAAATAACTCAACGTGTAGGGTGACTGTGTGAAACCAGTGAAATATGTTTTCCCTTCCAAATAAAACCATTAACATGTAGACCGAGAAAGAGACTTCTATTGAATAATGTTTATGACAGTTTGTTTTTAAAGGTCTAACGTTAAGTGAACGACAACATCTCAAAAGGTTATGTTTAAATAAGTATTATTTGTACATTATGGTTGGAATATGTGCCAACACAGATACAGAAAAGGCCATAATCCGCCAGTAAAATCACAGCATAAATATTTCTGCTGAGTCCAATCAGTGACTGAACGTGTGGCGTTCTAAGCAAAAACAGGAAAAATAACAGGGCAACAGTCAAAAGTGGTGATCTCGGTTGTAAGCAGGCTGAAAAGTAAAAAAATAAAAATATATATTACCACTGATGCTGCAGAGTCATATTTAAAAATCACCGTCATGTAAACATAACCAAACCATGAAAGATGTGTCAGAGCTTTTGGAGCTGACAGTACACCTGTTCAGAAATATTTAATGTTTTTTTTTCTTTTTGGTTTCATTTGAGTTGCAAGAATACATAAACACTTAACACGCAGAGTGTTCAACAGCAGCCGGGGGCTTCAACACACTCTTCTTATTTCACACTTATTTACTAGTTTTTTAAGTATTTATAGCTTTAGTTTCATTTAAGGCCAACTTAATTTAAGGTGGACGTCTCACAGGTAGAACTTGACTTACCCAAAGTGACAGTTAGATGAATATAATAAACAATATATGTGGTATAATGCTCTGAGTACATATTCATTGTGCATCTGCTGGATCCATGTGGATGTATTTCACTTACTGGGATATCCTTAAAGTTCGAGTTTCACCGATTATCAGAGTAATACTTTTTTGGGGGGAGAAAATGAATGGCATCTTGCACAGGCATCCTTCCCAAAGTTAAGGTAAAAGTATATTTATGTACATAGAAGTAAAAAGGTTGTGCCTCATTTTCAGGTTTCTAAAGCAAATGATGGCAATAATGAAATGTGTTTATTATGGGAGGGACCTTGACAACAGCGCCTCTGCTGGTTGTGCAGTTCAATGGATTCCATTAACAAACACAAACAATTTGTCTGTACATTGTGGTACATTGAAATAAGCATTATTAACCAAGAACATCTAACCATTGGATAAGGAAAAGGATTCCATAAAATATATAATTTAATGTAGTCTGGGATCACAAATCAAATTCACTGAGAAATCACGTCTCGATGAGTTCTGAGCACAACCAGTAGAGGGCGCTACGAGATGTTTCCCTCCCACATTGTAACCCGTTAAACTGCTTCGACCAATCAGACTTCAATGAGGAGTGGTTACCACGTGATTGGGCTGCTGTGTCCAAATCCCATCCTACAGACTGTACCGATATACACATTGCATTGTGGGTCTTCACAAACACAACAAAAATAAAACATTTGGCAAATTTAATGTGCATATTTGCATCTTTTAGTTTACTAAATTTTGTATGTACATATACGTACATATACTACATAACAAACCCCACTTGGAATTAGTATGTAGTATGGAGCTGGGACACAGCCTGGGATTTCCCCACACATACAGTATTTCTTTCGTTCCCAGTACGCTAAATGAACAGCCCGTTCTAGAAATAAGATGCTTGACAATCAAAATGATGAAAAAAAAAAATCCCAACAAAAACTGACCCACTGTAGGCTTACTCGAGTAAAAATACAAGAAATCTTGAAGAGTTCCCAAATTATGAATGACATGCTATTTGATTGTTACACAAATAACAAATGTGTTCTCAGTTTCAGATGATTTACAGTCAAAGGCCAGTGATTCAAATCTACCACCCATGTGTCTCCTCATTGTCACAGAGAGCAAAAGAAAATTGAACAGTGTACTGAAGAAACTACGCATTCAGCCTGGTATCCTCAAATGGCGTTATGAATAACACGCCAATGTCTTAAGTCATTTCGTGGGATATCACAACGCATTATTTGCTTTTTGCGTGTCATTTCACCAGTCTGTTACGGTACGTGTCCACAGCGGCTTTTTTGGACGGGAGGGGCTGTGCCACTTCCCAGCATCGGACGACTGACAGGCCTGCCACTGGATGTCACGATAGATGATTCACAGGTGCTCTCCTTCCCTGAAACACAACAGGAAACACTTCCTGGCTGCACCTGATTGGACGAACACTTTCACTTGTGGGCTGTCTGCTCCCGGATTCCGAACAGGACCAACAAGTGCATGCAGTTGCTAAATCTGTCTTCATTTCAGATCGACAAAGGTAAGTTTAAACATTTTTCGGGAGTGTTCCAGAGGCGGCAAGTCGTGCTGGACGTGCCTTATTTGCATAAAGTAGCCTAGATTCAACTTTATGCAAATGAGGAGCGGCCAACGTGAAGACCCTTTTTTTCGAAAACGCAAAGCTACCAGAAGGATTTGCAGGGTTTTCTACATGGACAATGAATGGAAAGCGTAGAAACGACGGATCCTGAGGACACGTATCGTTAGTCTGTAGTGACTTATAATTTGCAGAGAAGGTGTGTCATTTTACGCGCAAATGTGGGGGGTGGGGGAGAGAAAAAAATAGTCAGGTGACTTATTACAAAGAGCAACATATTCCGCGTAGGGACGAGGTCGGGGTGGATGGATGGGTCAAACAAACACATGACTTTCACCCATGAGCCCACTGTTCATGTCCAAAAGTCAATGCGGGCTTATTTTCACATGCCTACATAAGTTATGTAACATATTTAACTTATGTAACGTACTTATTTTAACCCAAACCATAATCCTTTCTAAACCTAGCTTATCCTTATCCTTAGCTTTGTATACTGTGCTGGGCTTTAACAGACTACTTTCTGATGGACTTATGCTCTTTGTTACCTTTTGTTGTTATAATGGCTTCCATTGTCTTCCTCATATGTAAGTTGCTTTGGACAAAAGCGTCTGTTAAATGACTAAATGTAAATGTAAATTGCGACCATTTCACAACGTTAACCACGTTTTTATCATTGTTACTATGATGACGAAGGTCACCTGACTTCGTCCTTTTCTGCACGTCGTGAAATGCGTCATCTGCAACGGCGTTAAATGACATACGAAAAGCTTAAAATGCGAAGACATGACACGGGAATGTCCGGCTTGCTATTTATATAAAATCCCATGATATCACGTTTAATCATCACATCTATAACAAACTGGTGCTTTAAGCCTTTTCTATTGCGCCTAAGTTCTGCCGTTACATTAGTTTCCAGCGATTCTCACACTGTACACATCATGTCACTGTACGCTGCGTTCACTGTGCCTTTGTGAAAGTCATGGAATTTAATTGCACTTGAGCTGTACACATTTCAACAGCTGCAAAATAAAGACGTTGCAGAAGTAATTCTTTTCAGTCTCTTAACCCTTTATGTTTGCCTCAGTCATGAGAAATCCATTTCACTCGCCATTTGGGTTGTGAATGGTCTTTGGTGAAAAGTGCACCACATTAAAGTTTTCCCCCTCTGTACTGTATATCAACTTATCTCATTAGGCAATGCAATAACATAGTATAATTTCTGTATAATACATGACATATCCTGCTAAAGTAAGAACTTACTGGTGAGAAAGTGGATAAAAGAATAAATTAAAATGAGAAACGTGTTTATAAGGGGAGCAAGAGTTATGGTTTCAGTTAAGTTTCTCTTCCAATGTTCATAGTTTCTGTTATTCTTAATGGATTCTAAGAAGAAAAAAAAGCAGCTGAATAAAAAGTTGCTTCAAGGCTATTTCCTGGCATTAACCGTCAGGCATGTCTGTGCAAATAGAAATAAAAGATGTGCAACCAAGTTAAACAGTATCTTAAAACGGAAATAAACCCCGGTTCCTCCGGACGAGTGTCAACAATAAATAGCTAGGTGAGAAAGCTTGACAACCAAGAAAAGATGCATGCGAGCATTTCATTCCACTCTGTTACACTGCAGAGCTGCTTCAAACGCATTGATACTGCAGGTTTGTTCACTTAAACACTCCTTACAGACAGAGCTTTGTATCCAGTTAACACCCACACATCACAAGATTAGGGAATAACTGGATACAAATGTTCTAGTCCGGGTATTTAAAAAAAAAAAGGTACATTTTTGGGTGAAAGTTTTCCTATTACAGTGACAACCGAAGTTTGCTGAGGTAATAACACCACTTGAAAAACAGGCACACACATGGGCAGTTACTCACAGGCAAAAACCTTAACATTCACTAGAGGGCTGTCAACAGTAAAGCACAAAACGGTTATTTGAGATACCATCCTCGAAACAGAGCACAACTCTGCCAGCGTATTGCAGTCTTAAGCTTGGAAGTTGTTTGTCATTGATCCTTTAAATAAGGACTGTTTATCTCCATTCATCAGACTGTGGTGGTCATTTCTGTATACTCTCGAAAAACGTGGAGACGAAGCAGCGGATGGAGACCCACGATAGAAATAAAGGCGCAGATCTCTGTGCAGAGATTCAGATGGAGAGTTCAAAGGATGTGCTCTCCTCAATGTCACATAAATACTTCATGTGGGAAATACTCACATAAAGTATTTAGTGATTTTTGTCCATGTACATTAATAAGTCACTTGTACAGTGCGTATGGACGTACTTGACCCTGAAGCCTTTGCTAAGTGTTCAAGGTTGGGGATCGAACGTACGGGTCCATCATGGGCGGACAGCAGGAGGAGGTCAGACGTGTCCCTGAGCCTGCTGAGCTCGTCTCTCCTCCAGACAGCGACAAACCCACATCGACACCACCTCTGCATTACCGTCATTGTACTGTATGATGAAGGAATGATCCTGAAAAAAACAGAGACAAAGAGAGAAGTGTTAAATCTTTAGAAAAGAAACTGACAGTGCAAGTTTGTGTTCATTTTGTTTTATATAGAAGAAATACACATCTTTGGAAAAGAAATTGGTACATTTAAAGGTTTAATTTGGAAAACCTGGATTTGCACACTAATAATAATGAGCGGAATTATTATTTAGTGAATAAATGCTGCTAATTATTTGTTTATTTGCACACTGGTTGCACTTTGAGTACTGCTGTTTTTTTATATTTATGTTGTTCTTATATTGCCATCGTAATTTCGTAGTGCTGTCTTGCACAGCAGTACAATGACAAAGTTTCTTGTCTCGAAAAGAAAAATTCATTCAAAAGTCTGACTTGTATGACAGGTTAGAAATTATACTTAAGACGAAATTTAGCTTCACTCAAAATGTGTGCTGCAAAAATCGAGTTTTTCAGTTCAATTCACAATTAAATTTCATATTTCAATACACATTTATGCATTTAGAAGAAATATCTGCCACTAATCTCACTCCATACGTTAATTTTTTCAGAATAATTACCATCCATGGCAAAAATGTACTGAAGTGGCTGTAAAAACACAAGTAATGAGCTTTCTCATAAAGTAAAAAAAATATATATATATTCTAACAGCTATCAAAAACTGTTTATACCTATTCTGCAATATTATTTTTTATATCAAACAGATTGGCGCCACAAACTTTATTACATCTTTATGTGAAGTGTATGGTTTTATTCTACTTGTATAATTACTCTAAATCATGATTCAAGAAATAATAATAAAATACAAATAAACTAAACAGGAACATCACTAAACCTCTTCAACATTTATGTCTAACAGATTTGGTTTTCAATGCAAAACGTTTAGGTAATGGCTTGTCAGGGCATTTTAAATAAATATATTTGGAGTTTAATGAGCTATGTGAGTCATAACGGGTTGTAAAATCTGCTTTGTAATAAAAGGTATCAGTGGCAGTAACACAAACCATCTTTGTCTACCATTCAAAAATGACTTAAGAAATGCTTTTGATTATGATATTAATGTTTTTCCAGATTTCCAAGAAAGAATACAGTTTTAATCTTGACTATTAAATCACGACCAGTCTCTGTTGACTGGTAGCTCATGAAGTTTGTTAAATGCTGGCAGTGTTCACTTGTTACTGCTGCAGGACTGAAGCAGAGATGTCACATGTGATATCTCAATGAGAACAGTCCCAATCACCAGCCTCATCTGGGGGACTTTCCAGACCAGAGCCAGCGGTCACAGAGGGGTCAAAGGTGAGAGGGGAGGAGGTTGTAAATGAGACACTTCAACTGAGGCTGACCATGAATTATATTTGTGGTGTCTCGATGACCAATTAGATAAACAACCACGCAGCCAGCCAGTTTAAATGAACGTGTCAACACTGATTTCAACGATATCCGTCCTTAACAACAAGAGACTGTCACTGTTAATAGGAGTAGGAGCAGACACTGTGCATTTTTTATTAATCTTGTGTGATGTGTTAACTCACACTACAAGCTTGAAGTCGGCCTTTCTGCATGGCCACACCCAGCGACTTTTATGCTCATGCTGAACGGATCAATTGACCGGTCAAGACGCGGGTGCTCACACTTAACGTAAACACGGAACCCCGGTCGCTTTTGTCCAGAGACAACTCCAATAAAGATTATTCAAACAAGACCACCGCGTCATCAACGATGTTGACAAATACAGAGAAAGGCAGCATTACTTTGTGTAACTGTACTAAGAACAGAAAGTAAGAAGGAAAATATGGAGCTGCAGATGCAGACAGACAATTTAGTCTGTCAAAGTTTTATATCACATCAGTCTCAGACAAGACTACAGTTGTAGCCACAACATGTAAAATACTAGTCTAGTAATATTATAACAAGCTCACTATAATTTATAACGGATCTTTTGAGAACAGCCATCGAACTGTGGAACTGCTCAAACTGCAGACATCCGACCAAAATCCATCTATCTTCTGCAAGCTAAATCATTGCTCATTAAGGTAATTAATCACCGGCACCTTGACCCTCCTCAAAATGCACGTCAAATGACAACCGATCTGGCAGAAATTTGGACTGATTCTAAAATCAGGCTTAATCTGTAGAGTCTGCCTGGGTTAAGACATTGTCTCACAAAAGGAATTTGTGTACTTTTGCTTGGCTATTTATGGTGTCAATGAGAGCCCAACCACTAAATCGGTCTGGCAGACGTAAGATTATCAGAGACATATTGGGATCTGCATATATGTAAGGCCAAAAGGTGACAAGAGATTGAGGTCCAGAATTATCACAGACATCATTTAAAGACTTTTTGGCCACCAACTCCTGAGGAAAATATCTGGGTCATTAACTACTAAATGGCTCCACAATGTTCGCCTGCTAGTCATTATCTTTGTCTGACATTTGGGGCTGGGCAGGTATTATTATAAAAGCACTGATTATAACTGCTTTAAGTCATTAAGAAACAGTGTCACTATTACAATCTTCGTCCACCAGAGAACAATGACAAGTTTATTTTTCCAACTGAAAAATGTCCCGCTCAGTATCTTGGCGACACTTCTTTAAAGTCTTGAAATATACATTTTGGATTTTTAAAATCTTATTGGCCTCAAAAATCCTGTATCGGTTGTAATATAATGTTTAAAACCGGATCAAAGGCTTACAGGGAAGTTCAAGTTACCATAAAACCATATTACCATATTTTTCTGTCAGTTTAAACATTCACAAACACCTTAAATAATATTTAATATTAGGACAAAAGCAAATCTTTTAAATATGAAAACTACAGATGGGAGACAAATTAAAGGAAAAACCTGAATAAAAAAGTGGAGAAACACATCAGATGCTACACGAGGGCTCACTGAACGGATTGGTGAGTATGAAAATGACGTGAATAAAATGCCTTTAAAGTCACCAGATCTCAAGATTTTGGACCAACGTGTAAGACAATGCTCTCCACCACCATCTCCATAACACCAAATGATATAATATAAGCCGTCATCTTCAAATCTTTTGACTGATGCCTGTGACCATCGCTGATGCTATATGTCCTTTTGTTATGTCTGACTATGCTTGTTTTTCTTTCTATCTGCTGTACTCGGGTCTCTCTTGCAAAAAAGGTCTTGATCTCAATGAGATTACCTGATTAAATAAAGCTTGCATATACAGATGAGGGAATATCTTGTGGAATAACGGAGTTCATCACTCCAACAGAGTTCCACAGACTTAGCAAGGAGCACTGAAGCTGTTCTGGAGGCTCGTGGCGGCCTGACTCCATACTAAGACACTCCATGTTGGATTTTCCTTAAATTTGTCACCTATCTGTATATCCCACTATAACAGTGACATTACTAGTTTGACTCAGATTTGACGCAGAAAAAGATTTCAAAGTGAGTTGTGTTGTTGTCAGCTGTTTTTTCTGGGGTGGGACAACGTTAAATACCCCCCAGCAACACCCAAACTGGTGCAGACAAAGTAAGATTAGTAACAAAGTAGGACAGACTGGTAGTGACGGTCCACTTTCTTCCTCCTGGGATCCTCCTCGTCTATTTGCGGTTACGCTGGAAAATGTTACACTGAAGAATATGTACAGTATATAAAAAATAAAGTCACATGAAGGGTGAATACAGGGAATGCACTTGTAAGTTATTGTAGTATCATGACTCCATTATAACGTCTACCAATCAATTTGTTTGACTTCTATTCATTCAATGTTTATATTCAACCACAAGTTTAGTCTGTTGTAGTTTCATATTTTAAAGGAAAATGGTAACACATTCCTGGGTGCTCTAATCCTGCACTGCAATTGTAAAAGATTGTAAAGGACTGGGGGGAGCCCCATCAATCCTGTTGTCCTTCTAATGGGCAGCTGGGGTTAACACAGTCTGAGGTTAATTACTCTCATATCAGTGTGAGCATGTGTGTGTATGTCAGTATGAGATGGGTGGAATGGACGCTCCTGGGTGCCCCTATGTGCAGAATACCCATCTCATCAATCATTCTTCGTTGCCTCAGTAGAGAGGGAGTGATACAGAAATAAAAAAGGAAGTCCTGAGTGATGTTTTTAAAATCCAGCTCTCCACCTCTGCTCCAGAAATTAACCCTGACAGGCCAGAAACATCTGCTGGAATGTGACCTGGATGAACATATTCACACATGCCAAGACACTCTAGAAACACATCATAACCTCAGGCAAAACACACTATAAAATGTTTCATCTGAAGCTGTGGTTCAGGCCTGATCTTTCTCTCTCTAAATGTATCCTTCCACCAACACACAAATAAGCCTTGCTACCTGATTGAAAGAAGGCATGTAAATTATGTTTAAAGAAATGATTTAAGTGAGAACTAGAGAAAGCATGCAAAGGAGATAGGAGCCAAGAAAGAGAGTCAAACTAGCCAAAGCTACAGTAAACTTCGATGCTGTAATTTCATGGAAAACTCCAGAACAGAACAGCCACTAAATGGACCTTGTCGCGGCATTGTTCTGTCAAAGTTAAACTTAATTGTTCTTGGTCCTTATTTCATTGTGGTTACTAACTAAATTAAAAAGAGCAACAGATAAAACTCTTAGCTATAATGAGGAAGCGGGCACACTCAGATTTTATGTACCATACACTGCTGTAATTGCCCAGAGTTGCACATTCGGCGACATATCACAAATATCAAGGAAGTTTGAGGGACTGGACTCACTCCAGATACATTTCAATGCTCTGGAACAGCAGGACGCTGATCTTTACACAGCAGGTGGCAACGAGAACTTCCAACGTGTGTTTTCTGAATGCAAATCTGGAACGAAAAGAAACCATTCCAGTCGTACGGTTTTTGCTATGCCACCCTTTTTACCCACCTTGTATGCTTAATATTCCATTCTTTTGTAAAGCACTTTGTAACATTGTTAAGAAAAGTGCTACATAAATAAAGTTTATTATTATTATAGCCAAGCAATGTGTACGTTTTACTCTTTGTCACAGGTCGCGTGTCTTTAAGCTGTGAGAAGCTCAACGAAAGTTACATTTTTAGAGTCCTGAAGAGGTGAAACTATCAAAAAAAGCTAAGATTTTAAAAAGTAAAAAAACAACAACACAATTTTGTGTGGCAGAAATATTTTCTCCTTTTTTTCCTAATTTGTTTACAATCTTGCGAGCCCACCACCCAACATACAAGACCCCCA
>CM022485.1:9082973-9109718 GCA_011952105.1 Coreoperca whiteheadi
GTTGTGACTTTCTGCTGTAGCAGTGCGTGGACAGAGGTGAGATGGGGGAAGGACTCATTTAAAAGTTACATTAATCACCGTCTGGCCATATCAAAATGGGATAATCACCTGCAACTGCTCCGCTCAAATAGAAATGGTCTAAACCCAGGGGAAATTCTACCTAACTCTTTAATTGTTTGAAGCCTTTGAAGGGTCTATTTAATCTAAGATTAATTTATGCGATTTTAAATAACTCAATGTATGATTAATACGCTCAGAAGAAATTAAAAGGAGTTTGAGGCAATTACAACAAGAGGGTGGTCATCACCTCATTAGAAAAGTGTTGGAAGAAACATGGTGCGTTTGTCAGTGTGTGTATCTGTGTGTGTGTGTGTGTAAAACAGAGAAGGGTGAAGAGGTAGATAGAATAACTAGGTCTTTACAGATTTGCATGCTAATCACTAGCTCCCTCTGGAAACTGGCTGGCTTTGGTTGGTGTGCGTATGAATGAAAAGTATGTATGTGTGTGTGTGTGTGTGTGTGTACTTTAGTCGATCTCAGTGCACAGGGAACGTAGGGAAACTTCTCTAAGGAGTGTTACAATGCCGTTTTCCCTCTAAAATTAATGATCCAGGCATCTAATGCTGCTTTCAAATCTATCTGCTGCTTTCAAAACTGTTAACATAGTGAGGCAGATGTCCACCTATCAATGAGCCACAACACTAAATGTTAGCCACCGAAATGAAAAAAAAACAAACAAAAGACAGTACAACAAAAGAAACCAGGAGCAGTAAGAGCACCATCATTCTCACAGCCTAGTTTAGCCACCAATCAAGTATACAAAAGAGCAAAATGTCCACAACAGCAGTGGCCATGATTTACTCTCAAGCTGCGTGCCATCAAGCACAACTGGCAGATAAAAATGAAGAGAGATCAAACTATAACTTGTCGCTGAACTAAGTAATCCTACTGGCTGGTAATAAAGAGAAGTGGAATCGTGGGCAGAACAGGGTGAACCTGCGCAGATGTTACACCCACGGCTATGTGTTAGTAGAGGCAGTGACCAGGCCGATAGCATAGGGGGAATTGGTTATTGCAAACTGCGAGAAAAACTGAGTTAATGGGAAAAAGCAATGAGAAACTAATAACTGTGAAAGCTACTTACTGACATTCTTGGTGTCAAGGTACCTTATGGGAAACCAATGCGTTGTTGGCTGATCATCATTTCACTGAAAAACTGACCATTTAACTTTTCCAGAAAATGAGACAAGGTTGTTTGAAGCTGCAATATTCATTACGGTGTAATTTCTTCTAACACTTGAACTAAAAGAAACCTTGTTGTGGGCAAATCAAGGATGTTGTATCTACAAACAAGGCATATTTCATCGATTTATCTGTAATTTTGACTCCAGCTATCATTCAAAATGACGTGACTGAACATTTGCGCAGTAGTGTCACACTGTAGTGCCAGAAAGTGTGAATGGGGTTTGTGTCAATAAAGACCCAAGGGTGAAATGTGAAAACATTTGGTAGCAAAGGTGCTGACAGAAATGTTTAGGGGAGGAGGAGACACCAGCGATTTGGAACAAGTCTGAAAAGAGACAACAGGAACCCCAAAGAGGTGCGATGATACATGAGCATGCATGTGAAAATCCTTTTTGCACATGTCCCGGTGTAAACATTAAGACACCTCAGGCTCAAGTTTGAGACATATGATAACCAGAACTCATGCAAGAAATCACCAACACAAAGCATTACCAAAAAACACTACGCATATAGATGATTAGATGTGTAATATAGTTTGTATCTGTACAAAACAGTCATTAGGTAAAGACATGAAAACCAAGACAACAAAGGAAAGCTCCATTACTGTTATAGGCAGCTGTGGCTGTCTAGTAAATAGTAGTACAATGTGTATCACCTTGGTGCCTCCAGTCCACCGCATGCCTCATCTCATATATGGGGCGTCACTACTAGAGTTGTTCCGATTCCAATACTAGTATCGGCAATATCACCGATACCACAACAAATTCTGGCATCGGTATCGGTGAGTACGTGAACCCATGTACCGATCCGATACCACTTTCTTAAACAAGACCTAGTTATTATGCCCGCTAGCTTTGCCTGACGCTGCCAATCGTAAATCGGTTCTTCTTCGCTGCTCGGAATGCAAACACAGGAAGTTGAGCTGTGTTGCCACGAGCAACCACTGTTTAGAGCAGCGAAGAAGAAATGAAAATGCGCTAGCAGTATGTCCGCATTTAAGACTGGACCAACCAGCCAGTAAAACGGCGACATGTCTCATATGCCAGGCTGCAATTTTGAGGGGTGGCACAAGTATTAGAAACTTTAACACGAGTAACTTAATAAAGCTTTTGAAGACGCGTCACCCCGAAGAAAACAATGGTTGCACTACAAAGGTGGATCAGTACTTGGTATCGGCCAATACCCTGAGCCCAGGTATCGGAATAAGTATCGGGAAGGGAAAAAGGGTATCGGAACATCTCTAGTCACTTCGTCAGTCATGTAGGGATATTAGACTTAATTCACTTGCTCATTAAAAAAAACAAAAAAAACACAGGATTTCTCTGCTTTTATAAAACAACATCTAAAACTACAGTTTATAAAGTGACAATTTTCTCCTTGTGGTAAGTTGACATATCCTGTTGTCTGGTATGCTGAATGAATGAAAATTGATATAATTATAAAATGAAGGAGCCACCTGATAAAACAGTGAGAACAGTAACGGTCAACGGCTACTATGTTGACATGGTTTATGAAATATATAGTATGTATTAATATTAATTCGTCAGAGTTTGTCTGTTAATAACAAACAGCCACAGTTTGTGATATTGGTGCTATAAGTGGCCAAAACTTGATGCTACTCAGCATCTATTTGTGTGTGTGTGTGTGTGTGTGTGTGTGTGTGTGTTCGTAAGTCGAAACTAGATTTGGGGACAGTCAGAGTCAGGAGGGGTTCCTTTGTGGAAAACCGAGGGGCTCATCTGGTGCCTCCGGGGTTGAAAGGGGGCTACGAGATTTGTATGTGTATATGTGAGCCTATGAATAGAAAAGCAGAATAGGAGGGCTGCACTGACAAGAGTGCTAAAAGGCTGTGTGAAGGCTGCTGGCTGGGGAACAAGGGACGATGAGGGAGAGGGGGCAGGGAGAAATGAAATGTCCATCAAATCACAACCAAAGAATATAAGGGGGTGGGATCATCACTTTTGTTTTTTTTCTCTCATACACACAAATTAACACATGCAAAAAAACAAACAGAAAAAACGGAGACACACACAATAATGTAACACCATCTGCATATTTTCAAGCTAATATGAGGCTAAATGTAACAAACAAACACTATATTTTCTGTCTTTCTTGCCCCAAAAGCTTAATAAATAAGCCAATGCACATGGACCAGGCCTTGTATTGAAGGAGAAGGGGGAGGAGAAAGAACCGAAAGGCAAGAAACCTCAGACAGGACGGGTCAGCACCAAGTACCTGCAGCTAACGTCCTGGGAGCAAAGCCAATGGAAAGTCTCCTGACCGAAGTCATTAGCTTATGATGGCAGGATAGGGTGTCCAGAATGAAAGATGCATTAGTATAAGGAGACAAAAACACACACACTTTTCCTCTCTGATGGCTCATCATGTGATTCTTTACAAGTGAAGGGACTTGGTAAGAAGCACGAAGAAAAGAAGAAAGATCTCTACAGCCAGACAGAGTTCGGTTAACATTTCTCCTTGATTAGTTAGCGTCAAAATGTCAAACCGATTATGAGTCATGGTGTAAACCATCTGGGCTCAGATCCACTCAAGGTTTCCATTGGCTTTTTGGAAAGGTATTATATTACAAGCCACTGATTTACTTGTTACATAGTGTACAGCACTATAAACTCACAGGGAGAGCACAGTAATGGGTCATTTCTAAGTCAATTCAAAATGCCTAATTTACTTGCAGTAGCTTCAATGAGACAGTAAAGACTATCAAAATAGTTCAACTATGGGATGTTTTTGGAGAAACGTGTTTATGTAATAGAATGTGGTGAAAAGGACATGGAGCAAGGATGGATTTTTGTTTGTTTCTTTCAGTTTTACTTCAGTTTAACACTTAAAGTTATCCAGTGGAGTTTTTGATCGCTAGTAGGGTTATGGAGCACATGTTTTTTCAAGTTTGCCCATGTTTTGCTTGTATTGTCCATACATATCTGCAGCTGGTTTCATTCTCTTCCACTGTTTTGACATGCAAAGAATAGTAACAATGCGCCAACAGAGGCAGTGGAGAAAAAGACGGCAAGCGAGTAAACAAACCACTATTCAAAAATAAATACATAAAAATAAATAAAACGGCGTTGCAAGTGTTTAATAAGAATAGAAATGCATTCAACAGGCTTGTCAGGCTGTAAGGACACACAATATGCATTTTGGTGAGTGAACACAGAATGTAAACATAACCTCTCTTTACAAAAAAACCTCCACAGGGCACCTTTAATATACAATATATTGTATTATATATTTAGGTACATTAGAGGACTAACATGGCTGTTTTTATGGTGATTAAAGCACCAATTCAAAAGTACAGAACTCATTTTGGATTTCATTAATTAGCCCTAATTAACAAGCACTTCAAAGGTTTTCTAATATTAACCTTCGCCTCACAAAACATGACCATCCTGCTGCCATCACCGGACATGCAGTTGGGCCTCTGTTTCCACTGGGTTTTGAAACTGTCGGAGAATAAAGAAGCTATATAGAAAATTATATAATTTATGTCAGAAAAAAATATTTAATTCTTCATTGTAGCAAAGTGCAAATGGATGTGATTCTAGTGGACCATATAATGGTGCCAATCAATGTCAATCATGAAATGAGGGACACAAGACTCTTTCATAGTCTTGATAACTTTGCTCTTCTGTTAGCACTATTTTGATCTGCTCTTTTCTTTTTTTTCCTCTTTGTGTTGTCACTCTCTTGTTATTCATGTTGGGAACATGGCATTAACCTGAGAAAAAGGTTTTTCACTGTGCCACTTTGTCGGGTAAAATGATAAAAAAAAAAAATTGAACTGAAAAGGATAAAATATTAATAGTATTAGAAAAGCATCCAGTATAAGTAGTTGTAGCAGACTGTTTAAAGCTTCAGGGACAGAGCCCATCAAGAGCAGGAATACAATCAAACAGAAGCCCTTTAAAGAACGTCTAATAGGATAAAATTCCAGTGAAAATAAAGAAAAACCAACATGCTGAAACCTGATGAGCAAACTAGAGCTACTAGGTGAGTTTGTATGGTCATAAAACAACATTATTTGCTAAGTGTCTACACTATTGTGTGATTTCCCGCATTAACTTCCAGGAGAAATGAGTAGCAGAGACAAAAACTGAGAGCAAATGATGGCACTGTCTGTACAGCAGAGGGAGAGGAGAAAAGGGGAGCTGTGGCTAGGTGCATTAACATACAGATAGACTAGGTAAAGAGTTTTAATGTCCTCAGGAGGCTGGGGGAATGGGGAGGTAGAGTGAAGGGTGGGGAGGAAAGTTGGAATGAGGAGGTGGAGGAGAGAAAAAGACAATCAGCAGGCGGGTTCCACAAAGGCAGGCATCCATGACCTTATATCTGAGTTCATCGTGGGCAGAGGAAGAAATGAAAGGCCTACAGGAGTACAAAAATATAGGTAAAGGAAAGACGAGAGGGATGGCGAGACAGTGGGAGTAGAAAATAGAGAGACAGACAGAGAACTGTGAACATTTCTAAAAGAGCACAGGGATCACAATGAATGTGAAGGAAGTGGGGCAGAGTAGGAATGTGGAGGAGAGTGAGGAAAAGAATGAGTGGGGCAGAGAGGAAGAAGCCACCATGTGAGGTACGACGACCCGAAGCGTTTCAAAACCAGGAGGAAAAGCAGTGTGTGGTTGAAAATGGAAGCTACATATAGTGATGAAAGGATAGCCAAGTGATGGTAACACTGATGCTTCCCAACAAATAAGAAGGAAAAAAGAAGAAGCGAGAAACCCAGACTCGCTACATGTTGCATGCATGCATCACTAAAGACAGAGCCATTCAGTTTACCAGCTGATTCAGCTGCTCTGCACTGTAAAGAGTCTGGACAATAACTCTGCTCAGATGTTAGGCATCCTTCGTGAGGCTCAAGTCCTGGCTGGGACGTTAAGCTTTGTCCTTGATTGTACACCATAAAAAGACATTAAGCAATTAAGAAAATAATCCTGAGAAATTGTTACCTTTACAGAGATGATATAGGAAGGAATGGCTCTACTCTACCGATATATTAAACCTCTTAAAGGTTCCCTGTGGAGTTTTCTTGTAAACGTTTCTGTTTAGATTCAGTGTTATTCACCAAAGCACATTGTGTGTATTCTTTAGGGGTCTAACAAATGTGCTACACCATTTCTTGGTGCCACCTGTGCTCGTACACATGCATATGCATTCTGATCGATATAAATAAAAAAGGGAACCCATTCGTAAAAACACAATCAAAAAACAAACAAAAAAAAACATCCTCTCCACTGGAACAATTATACAGACAGACTTAGACACACAAGTATTAACGATTGGAGACAAAATGTGTGACTCAACACAAACAATGGAAGTTGTGTTCAAAGCAGCACATCGCGAACACAACAAGTCGAACTTCTCCAAGAGGACTAGTGCGTGGTCTGTCCCTCAAGAGAAACACTTTGGTCTGGAAGGCAAGGATTCCCAATAAGTGTCTAGACAACATTTTCCTTTACTCCTCTTTCCTGGTGTGAGACTGAGGACATACAATCTGTTAGCAGCTCTGCATTTACACCCTCCAGCTCTCCGTCCCCACAACACAAACCTTCACCCCTCCTCTCTCTGTGGACCGAACTGTTGCTGTCCTTGGTCCTAACACAGAAACCAGAGCGTGTTGCAACTCTTAAAATGCAGTTTGTGCAAACTGCTGTGGCCTTGGGTGCTAATGCTAGAAAAGAGAAAAGCATCAAGTCTACATGGGGAGAGAGTATGTACCACTCAGACACACTGAAAGGAAGAGCTGGAACTTAGTTAAGTGCTCTCCCTTAAATCTATGGAAGAGCATCATCTATGGGTTTGGCTTTTGAATAGCAGAAATCAACTTGCCGAGGCTGTTAGTACAATGACAAAACCAAATCACAGCTGCCTTTTTTTCCGTCAGCCAGAGAAATTCAACATTAACAAACTATTTTACGCAAACCTAATAGCACACACATACGTACTACGTATAACACACTGCCATTGTGTTTAGGCTGTTTTGCTTTTGTGTCACACTGTCTTAATGCTATTAAGGAAAAAATCTAACTTCAGAAATTCTTAACCCTGATAATGAATTTATTAGGGCTTCGGTTCTACACTTTTTTTAAATTTAAATCTGAAAGAAATATATGAATGTGCATCATCTGCTGTGGCTGAGAGTATTTTATTTGGGTTAAGAGTGCAATGGATATCCAGTTAGAAATTTCTATATTTCTGTGAGGACATATAAACTATACCCTGTCAAAGGCTACTTAAAGTAACCTGAATGAGTAGTAATAATATTGTGCGCACTATAAAATAGTAAATACGCATGTAAATGACCAAAAGGGGAAGGTGATGTATAATAAATTGTAAAACAGACCTAGTGATTTACACAGAAAACAGCGATGGTCTTTCCATGTCTCTAATTTGCAAATGAGACATGAAGTCACTTTGGTGACAGCAAACCTTTAGGATTTTGAGAATGAATGATGTTCTGTACAGTAAGATGCTGAAATGATAACTCTACATGAAGTTGGGTATACTTTCTTACCGTTACATGCACAAAGACAGACAGACACACACTTAAAAAATTATTTCCTTTTGTCCCTTGCTCAAATTTTCTTTAGGCTATAAAACTTAATTTTTGTAAAGTAGAATTATTTGACTCTTGCACAACAACTAGGCCTGATCCATTCAGGCTTGCTCCAATGCAGTGAATTGAACGAATTATCGCTGAAGTAGGTCTCAATCCTATCTCAAGGTTTCTCGCTGACATCTTTCATTGGTAGTAAAAAGTTCATTACTGATGCTTCCACACAGCAATGCCAATTTCGAGGGTCCTTGACCCATAACACCTCAATCATTCCAAAAAATACAATTGTATTCTCCAGAAACTATAGAGATAATAAAATTATGTTTAATTGAATTTTCATTTGAATGCATGAATATGATCACCCTCTGTAAACAGTTATTCAAAACTTATATTTTGAGGTCCTTGGAACTGTTTAATAGAAAGCTTGGTTTAACTTACCATGAGGTTATTAGGGGCAGGCCTCTCTTTGGGTTGCCGCCGCATACTGAAAAAAAGAGATACACGCAGTCTATATCCAGCCACTATTCAAACTGTGTTTCTAAGTGTGCAAGAGATGTTTTTATTCTAACTTTAAATTCAACAGCATAATTTTCATTTATAAATCAATACTCAAGAGGAGGCTTGAAACGAAACCTTTCGTGCCACAGAAACTGAAAGAGAGGGCTTGATAGACAAACACTATAACCCAACAACACAGCACATTTATTTCAGATAGAATAATTTAATCAATATTTCTAATTTCAATGAATATTTCTTCTAACTCAGAACACGCAAAAATGGAAGCAGTTACCACACTGGTTCAGTGGACTTATGTCTCTGTTTCTGTGAGTGTCCTCCATAGTATGTACACAATCTGTCAAAACGACCTATATTGGGGACTTTGATGAATTAGTGCAGGGGCTTGTCTGCAGTTAGTCATGTAACTGTTTTATGTATCTCAATGATAGTGCCAGCCGTGCACCAAGGCAGGGCAGGGAGCCAGTACCTCAGTCTGTCCTGAGAGAGAGGTGCCCTGTTTGAGTAAATAACAGAGGCATGGGGGATAAACACCAGCTGGTATAGCCATCTAGTGAGTGCTACACACACAATATGCTTGCATGTGGTTTGGGTGTGTATGCACATGTTTGTGCAACTGTAAAGGTTACAAGAGGCTAATGAATCAGAGGCAAACGCAGGGTAAACATTGTCTTTGTCCTGTCGCATTACATAAATAAACCATTCCTCGTAAAAAAAAAAAAAAAAGCTGATAAAAAGCTTTTATCAGCAGCAGTGAAAATCATAGCTAAAACCATTACAACCACAATGCATTAACACACACAAGCAAATGCACTTTAATCCCATTGTATACCATTATACCTTTGATTCATCTACAATAATTGGTTCATCTATGTCAAATGCAGCTTGTGGTCTTTGTAATTGTTCAGCAAGGCTCTGTGGGGCTCAGATGGTTGACTGTGCCAAACATATTAAGCTAGTACAAACTAGAATCACAAGCAAATGCAGAACATTGTCAACAACCAGTGAAAACAGACAAAATTCAATTTCAAATCTGAAGGAGTTAATCAAAATAATTTCTGTGTCTGTCTTTGTAGAAGAACAGCGTGTTGAACAGTAGCTGACTCACCATTGAGTGATGAAGTGAACAAACTTCTCACTGAACTGGCCAACAGGAAGAACTGGAGGATCCTGTGAAGAGGAACAAAACAGTTTAGACAACAATCTCATTTCAATCTCGCTGCACTGACTGAAGAATCCTGATATTCACCTACACACAACTCAAATGAAAAAATAGATTAAATGTGGTTTACATCAACAGGGATGCATTTAAACTAAGTGTAAGGTTAGTCATGGTTTAGATTAATTTGGTTTGAAATTATTAAACCCAACATAACACAACCTGCGTTGTGCAATTTAATTAAACACTAGATTAATAAAAGTCAGTTTAAAATTTGTGTAAACCACCAAAAAACACAGGCCAAAATGAGAGAGCTCCAGATCGAAGTTTTCACTAACAAATTCTCATTGAACCATCATGGGAACACCCTTGAGTGGTTACATTTTGAAGGGCTCTTGACACCGATTTTGGGCTGTCTGAGATGAAAGTTGTGAATTGTGAGAGAAATGTGGTAAAATCTTTGGTTAAAACAAAATCCTAAATGGTCCACCGATGGCCGATTTGGATCTTTGGTGACGAAAATTCTGGCAGTATCAGAAATTAAGGACCACAATGTGACTGCTGCTATGACCCACGTCTACAAACCAACCAATCAAAATATGAAATGAAATGACAAAGAACAATCTGAACTGTCCCTTTAAGCACCTTTCTTGTACAAACACTGTAGCTAAACGCTGCTTTATCCTCTGTATTCATGACAGCACTGAGTAGTGATTGGCACTCAAGTTAATGTACAACGCCTCCTGGGTGACATTTTTCTTGTTCGATCAAAAAATAAACAAATCTGGTGATTCAAAAAGGTGAAAGTGCAAATGTAAGATAAACTGCTGTATATTAAAGCTGTCATGGTTTGGAGTTATACCACCATGGTTGTACAGACCTCAATGCGGAAATGGCTGAAAGAACATGAAAACCATAAAATAGCAATTCATAACAGCTATACATTTACATTATTTATTTGTAACTGTTCCTAATGTAAGTAGCCTACTAATTCTTAGACTCATGATTCTAATTAACGTGTATATTGAAAAAACTTGAATGGCCTCTTTCTTTGGCTGAGCCAAGATGTACTTCTCACTGAAAGGCCAAGGAAGAAACACTTAAAAGTGGAAAACGGTTGTTTAAACAATTATTAAATTACTTCAATTACACTGAACAACTGGAGAAGCAAGATAAGGCAAAAATAAGCTCAGCTGTTGATAGAACCTGTCAGAAATGTTTGTTAGAAACTGAAACCTTTGACCAATTATTCCTGTTCATTCATATTAATGGCATTGAACACTCATTGCATACATTTCACGTTAATTTAAGGCTATTAAAAGTCAATGCAACATAGAGGAAAATGCTCCGGATGCCATAAAAATAGATATCAAATACAAATGGAAATACAAGTGGTGAACTGAAAACTTTACTGATCTGAAATAATGTTATGTTTGCATTGTTCATGCTATCCGTACAGCTAGTGCACAGGCAATCAACAAATGGTCGTTTTTTTGTTCAAGGAGTGTTTCTAGTCTGTTAGGGCCAGATGTACTGATTCCACTTCTGTGTGTCTTGTGAACCAACCTTTGGTTAATAAACACTTCACCACCTTCAAACTAGAAACCTCCGCCACAGTGTATAGGGGGAATAATAAGGTGGTTAATGTTGCAGCCCTACAGTGTATACCAAAAACTCATTTCTATTCAAAGACATTTTGCGCTTATTCGCTTTCTTACTGACACAAACTGCATTTTACGGTGGGTAATGTGCCGGACTATTTCTTGGTCTAAAGCTACATCCACACTACTACGTTTTTGTTTTAAAACACATATGTTTTTCTACGTTTACACCTAGCGTCCACACTACTCCGGCGTTTTCAAGTCCCTAAAATGGAGAAGAGTTGAAGAGAGTTAAGTATTAAATTGTGTGTGAAAAGCAACATTTACATTTAGTAGACGCTTTTATCCAAAGCGACTTACATATGAGAACATTCACAAACCGAAGGCGCAGCTTCGGGAGCATTTTTAGGGTTCAGTATCTTGCTCAAGGATACTTCGGCTGGGGGATTGAACCGCTGACCTTCCGATTGGCAGGCAACTGTTCTGCCACCACGCCACAGCCAAGACAGAGATTGACCAGTAGGTAAATAGTAGGTGTAAGTCCTACACAATATAAAATACGCACAGCAGTGACAGCCAATGATATGAACAAAAATACACAAACTACTCGGATGTGCACAAAAATCATAAAGCTTGGGTCCACAACCAGGCGTTTATTCAAATGCAGGGAATTAAACCTCTACATCTGAAGCCCTGCTGTGCCATTAAAAACACCTCTGGGCAGTGTTCGCCATTCCTTAATGCTCTGATCGGCAGGCTCCCGCAAAGCTTGATGCATGAACCCATTTAAATTAACAAAGGAATGGGTTCCCTTCTAATCTCACTGCACTTCACAGTGCTGCCGCCGCTTGGATGAGCAATATATCATAGCACATGCACATACACACACAGGCATGCACAAACAAATGCCCTTGAGCACTGCACACCACAAGCCTGAGTGTACACTCCGTTTAAAAGGAGTACCAAATAATTTGCAACCACTGTACGATGGTGTGTGTGCGTGCGCAGAAAAACAGGATCAATTGGACCCACAGATTGTGTAAAGTGTTGACTACACAACTAATTTATGTGTTGTGTAGGCTAAATCTGATACAAAATCTCTCTCTGCACTTTCCCCACATATTTGCATGCACATGCACCTTTTTGCAGGCACAAACAAACACACACACACACACACACATTTATGCATGTATTCATGTCTCCAGCTGAGAGGAACACCGCTGCAGCTTTGATGTGGCAGCAGGCAATGGCACAAAAGACAAGCAGGCCGATGAAAGTGGCTAGTCTGCGTGAATTATTCCACTGGTTGTCAACGTGCTCCACTATGAGACAGAACACACACTAGAAGGGTACAAGGGTACGAGTAAATATACATGTCATTGCCATGAAGCAATTATTAGGCAAAATTAGATCAGTAATTACAGGCTTGAAAATAAAGTAGGAGTTCTTTATTAGTGGAGCCACTTGCTATTCAACAAATAGAGAAGAGAGGCACATTAATGAGGGTGGACAGCTACAGATGGTAGGAACAACTACAGATAACTTCTAATTCAAGACCAAGACTGAATAAGGTGAGCATGTTTCTCTGCCATACACTAAGACCAACTAACATTTAAAAAGACGCACCCGAGAATTTCTAATGGTGATAGAACACTTGTATACACTTAAAAGGAGGACAGTTAAATTAACTGAAATTAAACATACATTAGGTACCTAATAACCAGTGGCTCCGCTCTTTGGCCTCATTCGAGTCTAACTTGAATCACTGACATATACACGTTTCCTGAAGTGTCTTCATCCAACTGAACAAAAACTCAAAGCTGACTCAAATATATCATCACTCAGGCCTCCAGGTTTTGTTCACCTCAAACCAGATTCTGTGTCTTTGTGGGCTGGCCTTGCAATTTCTACGCAGGGATCCATTAAATATTGCTTTTGTTAAGCCCACAATGTAACTTAAATTGCAGCATTCGATTGTTTTAACTCCAACTGTGGACAGCTTGTTCTGTCAATTATTCATATAAACAGGGACATTGTTTCTAGAATGTAATTTTGTCAAAAATTGCGTTGGGATGCCAATGGAATCTTCATGGTTAGAAACCTCCAGGTAAGTGAGAAAATAACTTTTTAACTTGGGTGAATCTTTAGGTTTCCATCTCTCTGGTGAGCTGTGACTCGCAACCGCTTTTTCTCCTCTGTGTTACATTTCACCGATGCTGACGTCATGATTTTCAAGGCTACTCTATGTGCCACATAAAATTGATGAAAAACATTTAAAAAACACCCTACTCTTCCTCTGTGTAGCCACTTTTGTATTTGAGATTCACTCAGGTGAAAATTACAATCCTTTGTCGTCTTCTTCTTCTTTTCCTTTCGGCTGTTCCCTTTCAGGGGTCGCCACAGCGAATCATGCGCCTCCATCTAACCCTGTCCTTTGTGTACCGGTTATTCTGTCCAAAGATTCTAATTGTTAAACTTAATGTTCATCTCAGTATTAATTTGGTCTTTATTTGGAACCTCATGAGACTCAAATCTGTATTTGAGCCTTTCTCCGCCATGCCTCACGGTGTGTGTTTGTGTGATAGAAGAAAGAAAAGAAAAATAGAGGCAGACTGTCACACTCCACCACACGCATAACTCCAGCTACAATAATATTAATGATCCACTCACAGGAGCCTATTACTCATTCAGCCATTACAGCAACTTTCCAATCCCCAGTGGATAAGACATACACAATATCAAAGCATCACCACTAAAGAAATAAAAAGTATTTGAATCACATCTACAGTATGTACCAATGGGCAATACTTACTAAATGTCATTGAGTCAGGTAGAATTGGGACATCTGGGTAATTTTATAAAGGAAAAATAAAAAGGCAACTCATAGGGCTCCATGGTGCCTCTAAATTCTACAAGTTGTGTTATAATAAACTTTATTTATAAGGCAAAATGCTATACATGGTTGAACCAGGAAATACCCAACAATATTATACAATAAAAATGATAATAATAAAACAGAGAAGACGCGTTGGAAATAAAGCAGTGTGCTAGCTTGTCCTGACTGCAAAAGCCCTGTGACCTTTAGTCCTGAGCCAGGACTTAGAAACAGCCAGCACAGCCCTGTGTTCTGGCTCACAGGGAGCAGAAATTCAGCTATATAACTGGGAGCTAAAGTGTAATCAGTAAAATCAATTCTTACTGGTAACCAGTGAAGAGAGGCTAAAGCTGGGCTGATATGATTTTGTCTTCTAGTATTTGTTAAAAGTCGAGTAGCTGCGTTTTCTACTAGCTGAAGGCGTGAGATAATTTTTTGGCTTAACCCTGAACACAATGAATTACAATAATCTAACCAAGATGATATTAAAGCATGTATGACCTTCTGGAGATCAGGTCGAAATAAGAAAAAAAAACTGATTTTTTTTAGATGCTGCTCAGTTGATAAAAACACGATTGAACAACTTTTGTTACTTGTTTTTTTTAAATGAAAGGTCACTATCAAAGCAAATAAAAAGTATTTAAATCACATCTACAGTTTTTACCAATGGGCAATATTTACTAAGTGTCTTTATGTCAGCTATAATTGGGACATCTGGGTATTTTTAAAAAAGGTTTCTGGCTGCAGGTTTGACATTTTTACACAGGGAGCCAAGATGTTTTTGTGCAATTGGAGGACAAAAAAATAGAAGTATTGCAGATCTGTTTTTACTTAACTAGAGAAAGTTTTGGGACATCCAGCACGTTATTTCTGACAGACAAGATAATAACTAATTAAAATTCCCGTCTTCACTGGTTATTAAATGGAACATAAATTTCCACATCATCTGCATAACCATAGTACTGAGTTTAGCGTTTACGTATATGTACATTTAGTCATTTAGCAGATTTATTCAAAGCGACATACATATGAGGAAGACAATGGAAGCAATTATAACAACACAAGGTAACAAAAAGTACACCAGAGTGCACCAAAAACTAGTCTGTTAAGGCCCACCACAGTATACAAAGCTAATGATTGGAAGGTTTTTTTTTTTTTTCTTTTTAAGAAGAGAGATAGAAAGGAAGTAGAAGTTAGTGATTTTCAGTTAGGTGTTGACGGAAGAGATGTGTTTTCAAATGCTTTTTAAAAGGTGGCAACAGAATCTGCTGATCTTGTAGGAGCAGGCAGATCATTCCACCAATGTGGAATGGATCTTCTCTGCATGAGAGTGATTTTTTTCCTTTTTGGCATGGTACCACCAGACGCATGGATCCAGCAGGAACATAGGTCTGAATTAGCGAGCGAAGATATGATGGTGCAGAACCAGTGGTGGTCTTGTTGGCCAGGAGCATCGCTTTGAACTCGATGCGGGCAACAACAGGGAGCCAGTGTATGTCCCAGAAAAAGTTCTGATTGATGAATAAGATTTGAACCAGTCTAGAGCAGTATCCCTGATGCTGAGCTAAGGACAAATTTGTGTGGTGTGACGACCTCCTTAACTCAAGACCCACAGTGAGCCCGGTAGATGTTGTAGAGTCGTACGAGGAGGGGGGCAAGAACCCTGTAGCACCATGTACCAGTTCATCGTTGTCCGTCATGGATAGCCACAGTTCCTCAGCTGATGCAGAGGACTCCGATAAAAATGGTAATGTTTAGGTTAAACTATTATTTTGGCTGTGCAGGCCTTGTTATATTATCGCTCCCTTTTATCTTGATGATCACCTGATTGATCCACCCAACAGAATCTAAACAGTACGCTGCGCAGCGTATTGGGGAGGCTATAGCCTATGTACAGTGGTGGAAGATGTATTCAGATTTTCAAGTAGTTGTATTGTATTGTACGTTGTATAAATACTCTACTACTTGAACGACATTTCCACCACCTGGCTTTCTGGACAGTTTGAATTTTGCGTTTGTGAACGCAAACTGGACCAGTTGGAAAATTGAAACAATGTATCATCCTCGCATTGGTTTCATTCAAGAAGTGGACCCTCTTGTGTGAACCTGCCCTAAGATAGAGCACTTATCTGGGTAGTCTACTGCACAGTGAAGTGTATATACTTCCACAATCTAATGCAGTGCTCACCCTTTACATTCTCTCTGAGCGACTTCATCTTTCAAAAGAGTGCTTATCCTCTTGTCTCTTCCTCTAAAGCACTGCATTAGCTGGGACAGTATGCTCGCCAGGGACAACAGAGAATATTCTCTCGCCTCAAGGGGAGGAAGAGGAAAAGGCACAGGAAAAATAGTTTGAGTGATGCCTCTGTCTAGCTGACTAATGAACAGTTCAGCCTGGGTCAATCCATTACAACCAAAAGCATTTAATTATTAATAACGGACGATCTATCGGCAGTTAAGGACAAGTGACATTGTACGTTTAATGTGTGATATGGCTGGTGATGGGGTCTGGGGGGAAGGTTTAGGCTAGAGAGGTGTTGTGGCATTTTTGCTATTAGTGTATGTCAGCAAAGAACTCAGGCAAAAAAGAGACGAGGGAAAGGTTGTGGTTTCTGCTTTTGATGAAAAGGTAGGCATTGTGAGCTTACACATTCATGTCCACAGACAATAAAATAGTGTGTCCATTGATCAGAATTAAAAGGCTCTTCAGGTTGGGAAGCGCTGTGCATAAGTCTAGTTTTTGAAGTTTCTCAACTGATAAATTGTGTGTGTTAGGAAAAAGGGAGCACTTCAGTATCAGATGTTAATTATAAAGAGGGTGCTAAATACGCCAGATATAACTGAAACCTAATTACATTTTATTATGGTGAGTTTGTCCAAGTTTGGGTTATTTACAGTGTTAAAATCCATTACAAACGTGGTACTGTGAAAGCAGTGGAAAGTGGAGGAGTTTGAATGAAAGATGGAGGGGCAAGGGTGGGTTCATTTTAAACATACATGTGTATGTTTATATGTATATTGTGAAAAAAAAAAGGTGTTGCTTACTTGATGGCTAAGCACTCACTGTGGTCTTCAGTGTTCATTTGTCATTATCAGTCTCTATAGTTTTTTTGTTTTTGCATTATGCCTTTTTATATAGAAACCTAAACACCCAGTGCAGTCATGAGAACAGTCCTGGTTAACACATTTTTGTCTGTTTTGGTTCTGTAGTATACAGAGCTGTGTGGCTGTGTGTCACTCATGACAGGTCCAACCTCTACAGTAATGTGCGTGTGCATATGTGTATTGCCTGAGGCAGATGCATAGGGTGAAGGGTTGAGTGAGTGGGGAGCAAAGCCGCCTGAGTGGTTTGCTTCATTAGGAAACAAAATATAAGCTTTCCGGGCCATTAGGACTGACTTTAGATGCAAAAGCACATAAGACGACGACTCACCTCATCAACGATGCATTGCAGTAACTGGAGAGGCTGGTAGAGGAGAGACACAGGGAGATGAAAAAAAAACATGTCAGACTACATGGAATTTCTTGGCAATAAGGAAAATCAATAGTGTGATTAAAAAAAAGTATCTTAAATTAATCAAATGCAGCAAGCACAGGCAAAGCCATCCTTCACCTCCTGAATGTCTTTATTATCCCATAATGGCACCTAATGTAATACCATCAGTTTAGGCATGATCTAATATTTCATTGCAAAAATGCAATTTGAGTGTCTTTTCAAATGAGAGAGCCAACCAAGAGTAACAGACTATAGTGAGGGAGACCTCTATTTTCTTTCCTCCTAATTCTATTCTAATGCAATAAAACTTACCATTAAAGATCCTTGGTTTTTCTGAATCTGCAGGGCAAGACAGAGAAGGGACGAGGCAATATGTAATTAGCGTGTCATAATCAAGATGATGCACTTGGACACATTATGATCACCAGGAGAAAATTATTGCTTTCCTGTTGGCAATTTGTGAGTATGCGTTAACACCATTTACATAATGAAAACACACAAATGTTAATGGCCTTGCTCTCATTTGTGGAGAATGGGGGTAAAAGATCCACTAATGCTAATTTTCAGAGTAGTACTTTATTCCTGCCCTCCAGGTTATCTAGATGTGCTGGGAGAATAACTGTTACAAACAGTATGAGCAAGCTTTGCAATGAGCATGTTCAATGTGTCAGTTTCACAAGTGCAACACTGACAAACAGGCCAGGACATGGTAAGCCATCTACACACACGATTACAATGAGGTTACAGATATCATTTTTTTGGACTGAAAGTTATTGAGAGCGACTCTTTGAAGGTGCGGAAAAAGATAAACCCCAAATAACAAGTGTTGGGCTTGGAAATCGAGGGAAACAAGATATAGACATCTATGGTACTCAATATTATTTAACTTACTAAGGGTGCTTTCTATGGTCACAATCAAAACATATGAAATGACTGAGTCCTTAAAAAATAGGAGCTACAATAGGAACATTTGGATCTAGAAACTGCCTCTGAGATAATGTCTTAAAATGTATGACACTGAAGTTAAACTATAGAAAGCATTTGGGCCCCAGGACTGAATTCATCAGGATAGTCTGTTCTCATTTCTAAAAACCCAAATTTATAACTTCATCATATAGACAGAGATATAAGGCCTGAAACCTAGGCTCAGCTTAATCTCTAACAATGTCTGGTAAATAAATTGCTAATTTCTTCAGGTCTTTTGACAGTGCATTAGCACACTTATTGATTCACTCAATTAAATACAGGTTTTCACACTCTGCAAATACCAAGAGACTCCTAAACTGCCTCTATATCCAGTTTTGCCTGATTCAGACACATTAAAGGCAACTATGGAAAACTAATTTGTTCAGAAATAATTACTAAGACAAAATTGCGTGCTGCTCCAGGGGTTGAAATTGGATAGTGGGAGACTTAACTTATTCAAGCATAATTGAGCACTTATTCTTCTTGTACTAGGTAGCTTGACCACATATCAAAAAGAGAGGTTTAATAATCCCTCCCTATCTTTCCCTCTTAACAGAGTCTCTCATCACTGTTGGCTGATTATCTGGTACACATATCATTATCTGCATGTTTGTCCTGAGGGTAAACATTGTTTAATATGACACTTTAAAAAGACTTTCCAATAATGCATTTCTTCCCATTTTCCTCCGATACCTTAACTAAGAAGAACAAACATATTGATGTTTGACATGCAAAGGTGTTGTGTTGTGCTGCAGAAGGTGGGAAGAGACCCCGGTCCTTCACTGTTTGTATGGAGTCTGTATAGGACTGTGAGATGAGAGTGTAGAACTTAGTGCGTGTGTGTGTGTGTCACTAAATGACGTCTGTAGTTGTGTAAAACATCAGCTTCTTGTTCCACTGAGCTGGAGGGCGCTGTTACAAGCCACTGCAGTGGCTTTCTGACGATTTGTGAGCCACACCAAGCTTTTTTCGTTATTTGAAAAGATCTCAGCGTGAAAATAAGATGCCCCCAAAAATTTCTTTAGATGTCAAATGATTTCTGTTCCTTTCAAGAGCAACTCAATAAACACTTCTTCAAAGATCAGATGGATGTTTCCCTCCTTAAAGATTTCAAAGATATTTCTTCAAGGGTAGCAAATCAGAAATATCTTACAAAAGGTTAAATTTTTCATCAAAACCCATCAATTTCAACAAAGGTTGACCAGCACATTTTGGTTTTCGACGAGGGCAGTCCCACTCCGGCATCATGGAGACATCACTATAAGAAGGGGGGAAATAGTGAGAGGTCCTTTTCTCTGTTCTGTTTCTTTGTTAGGTCAACAGAAACTAAGTCACTCTGTTAGCCTGAGATGTGCAACCAGGAAATTATAGGCTTTTAAAAATCATCCGACGACAGTAGATCTTCTCTGATCTCCTCCAAACTGATCACCTTTAATCCTTAGCCAAAAGCTTCAATACTGCTCAACTTTGATTCACTAAATGGTAAATTTAGATTTGCATCACATGTTGGATTAGTGATAGAGTAAGATTTATCAAAATATTACAATCATTCATCATCTGCATAGGGAAGCCAAATACAAAGTTATGCAGAAATTGTGCATTATATATAAATGTGTGGGCGATAATAATTGGCATGGTAATAAATATTGACAGATGTACAGATGTAGCACAGCTTTACATACTTAAGATTTGGAAGGAAGGGTCAATATTTTTTTCACAGCATTTGTGAAGTAATCTAAAGCCTAAAAGGGAAGTCTAATACACTAAAACTAATTTCTTAAAAGGAGGACATGTGACCAAGCAAAGTTTAAAAGTTTTGCTTTCAGGGAGCTGAAAAATTACAGCAAACATTGTTTACAACACACATACAGTACATAGTACTGCAATACAATTTCCTTTCCATTTCATTTGAGAGGAGAAAACAAGTAAAAGGGAAAGTGTCTATGCTATTTGATGGATGCAGTGGTGTGTAATGGAAGCCCCTGAAACATTCACACAAAAACTGACATATTTCATCCAGAAATTCATTCAAATTTGAGAAAATATGACAAAATCAAGAGAAACAAAAACAACCACAGAGCAAACAAAAAGACAACAAATCAATCAGAAGCTATAGTGCTGGCGGCTGTATACACATCACATCAGGTCTGGTGTCTTCAAAGACTTTCAGAGCGAGCCGTGCAAAAACTCCATTAACTCCTGACAAAGGACGGAAATGAATCCCGACATGTGGTGAAGTGGAATTAAAGAGACCATCTCTAATCATGACAAACATGAGGTGATTCCACTGTGTGCGCACACACACACATACACACAATAATTGAAAGAGATAATGCATCAACTGAACATCCACAAATGAAAGCAACTGGCAAGCACACACACTTCCTCAGAATGTAAAGGGTGAACAAAAGACCCCTAACAATGCTAAAATTGGCTTTTCAAAAGTGCAAATCATGAACGCCTCAAAGCCAAATTCAACTTTAACAACTCATCCCGTATCTTCCATTAGTCTACAGTGGAAACTCAGATTCCAATGATTCGCTCTCTCTCTCTCTCATCTTCTCCAACTTCTCCCTCAGTCTGTACTAAAATGTTCTCTGTGAAGTGTAGCAGGGGGTTTTGCACAGACAGCTGTGCCAGCGTCTGCAAAAATGACAGCTTAGGCCCGAGGACTTTGGCTGGCTGCGCCTGACGAGCTGGATCCAAGCGCTCTCGCCACACCGCTCTGCTACAGCCTGCAGGTGAACTGTCTGCGGTACCATATGGAGTTAGGGGAAAATTAACACTGAGATGAGGAAAGCTGCGTGACAGTGGAGAGCCTAAACTTTAAACTGAGAGGTGTTTCTAATATTTTGTCTACCCCATTTATATCAATGAGGGAAGATTAAACTACCATTCATTTGCAAAAAATACACGAACAATTAACATGATAATGGAAGCATTAATGAAGGAAGGAATCAGACATGCCCTAGGCTGTAGTCATACACACACTCCACACATGTAGACACACAGATTGACCATTGTGTGCACAAAGGTTTGCATCTGCTTTTCATCATGGCCTAAGAATTAATGATCAACACAGAAAATAAGTCAATAGCTACATCACAACTATAATCTCTCACAGACGTCGGTTCACTGTGGAAGTAGGCAACTAGGTGCTGAATTAATTCATGTAAAAACACATGTGGATTTCTCTCAGCACTTAATAGATATTATTAATAGGATAACATAACCAAACAGAGGTAATTGACATCCAAAACACCCATGGCCTAAAAAAAAAAAAAAAAAAATCTCAGTTCATTTTAATGGATAGATCCTGAGATTTAAAAATTCTCATGTGACATCCAACCCCATCGTTTAGTAAATTGGTTCCCTCTTTTTCAGCAAGGATCGTTTCCATACTGAAAGCAAGCAGTCACTTAGGAAATCCCAGGGCAGATAGTGCAGTGGTTACACTCTGCTTCTTTAATCACCTGCAATGAAGTTTCATTTGACTGATGGAGCAGTCCAAGTGTTGCATACTTTGAGCCCGCAGGAATATTACATAGAAAATGATCAAATGTGCCAATACGCAGAGCACTGTCAATACCACCCCACCTTCTTAATCAAACGGTACAAAAAGTGAGAAGTTGTTGCTACTGTCAATGGCGGACGAGTTTGAGCAGAAATTACAAATCACAAAAATTTCTATAATATAATTTAATATATAATTTTCACACAATCAGAATGTTGTTCTTAGAACAAACTCTTCATTAGATAAAATCTGTGCCATCACATTTCGTGAATGCGGGTGACCAGGAGGTAACCTGAGGTAACCAGATTTAGATTGCACAGCTAGGGATTAGTGAGATAAACCCATCTTAAAAGGGCTAATTAAGACTTGATGGGATTGGGAAGTCACTTATGTGGTCGGCAATTACATTTGAGCAGGATTTTAACTTAGTGTAATGAGGGGAAAAAAATGAACCCAAACAGTAGACTTACACATTTAAAGATGTATATCAATACTGAACAACTCATCTAGAAACTAAGAAAATCCTATTTAGTCTCATTCAGGGCCTTGAATCATGATAAGTGTCTCGCTTAATAATTACAGCAAAGTTTTAAAGAAATATTTGACAAAGTTTGGAATGATTAGAAAACTTACATACACACACAATAAATAATTTACTGTGGAGAATGTTTAAAAAGGTATATCAAATATTTTAAAAATCTTATTTTAAAAATGAATACTACAACATTTTGGTGGAAAATCTGATCTGAAAACATTTGCAATTTAGAGCACAAACACTGTAGTTTAAAGGGACAGTTCACCCCAAAATCAAACATCCGTCTGTGTGTGTGTGTATCTGTGTATTATCTATAGTAACCGGGTCATGATTTCTGGAAAGGGACATTGCTGTTGAGTTTATCAAATGCATTTTCTTTGGCCTTTTGAGCACCACAAGCTGCCGTGTAGTTCCATTATATTAAAAAAAAGACTGACATCTCTACAGCCTAGGGCTGCAGCTATCGATTATTCTAGTAATCGAGTATTCTACCTGATTATTCATTTGATTACCTGGGTAATCAGACAAAAAAAATACTTTTGCTTTATTAAAGAGCAATAGTAAATATGCAAAAGAGAAAGTAAGACAGCTTTTAAAAAAGCTATACATACTTAACCTAAGTTTCAGCCTAACTACAGCCAGGCAGAACGTAAGCCTTTACTCTCTTCTTTGTGGCATTTGTAGAGGCGAAAACAAGTGGACAGGAAATGTGACATAATAATAACATGAAAGAAGCTCAGGCTTTCACAAATTGACCGCAGCATTTTATTTACTGTGGTTATTTTCTTGAGCAATACCTAGCTAACTTAACCAGCCATTACATATGGTTGTAATTAACGCAGCCTACAATATTTACTAGCCTTGATACACCTTCGGTCGGGTCTGACCGCAGTTGCTCTGTGGACTGTATGCGTAAGGTTAGACTGTAACATTATACTTTCTGCTGAGATGCTGAAGCATAGACGTTGTGCTATTGTGGTAGGCTACACTGTACAGAGATTTCGTGTACACTGTCGCTTTCTCTGGCCTGTCCCTTCTCTGCGCCCATTGCTATTTTCTCGCTTCCTCCTCTTTGTAATCCGCGCTGTCAAATCACACCACAGACTGAACCGTCTCTGATCACAGACAGCTTAAGCACGTTGTGCAACAGTAATAAACATCCATGCGAAACACAGTGCGCTGTATGAAATTCTATGGATTAAACGCAGCTTTGATGCAAACGTATTTTTAGCAATCGAGTTACTCGTATCATTTCAGCCCTACAACAGCCGATATCTCCAAAACTTGGCAACTCACACCAAACCTCTAGATGGATAAAACAGCACTACAGGTTAGAGGAAAAATATGTACTTTTGATTTTGGGGTGACCTGTCCCTTTAACCACAGAGACAGTTACAGAGTACAGGTACAGTAAACTAACAGGGTTAGGGTTAACAGGAATCCTCACAGCCACAAACAGTTTAAACAAATCTGCTTGTTTTTTAAAAATCAGGATATTTTCCAGCGGAGATTGGTAAAAAAAATGAAAACAATGAGCCTAAACTACAAATGAAAATGAAAATAACTCACCTGTGGATAGGGGAACATGCCTAGCGCCAACTGTGTAAAGAAGAAAGTAATAATAAGTGCTACAGGATATTCTTAGATTCTTCTTGAGACATTTGAAATGATAAAAAATACTGGGCCTATGGCAATTTCTGTCAACTCATGTACAAACTAATGCAATCCAATCAAACAGCCCCTCCATAATGCTTACATTTGTGTAGCTTATAATGGGCAATTTTAGTAACTTTATATTTTAGGCTATGCCCAAACCCCCCCCGATAGATACTGTGTGAATGTGTGTGTGTGTGTGTGTGTGTGTATAGTATACATCTTCGACAAAGTCCATGATCACAACACAGAAATGATGGCCCAAATAAGGGCCTCGGAGTTGAGTCAACATTTCTCTGACAGATTACATGCTTCACAAAGGTAGAATTCCTTGCATGGCTGCTGGATTGGACTCCATTAGACTACACAGGTGCTCATCATAATGTATCCACCCCTTGTACATGTGTACACATATATTAATGTATACATACATTTACACTGCCAGTGTCTTATAGGCATGGAATTTAAGTGTAGGCACAGAAGGAAAATGTTGCTAAAGCCACTGAAGCAGGCAGAACTTGAGACTTTCAGTCTTTGAGGTAAGCTTAGTGCCCATCTGCTGATAACACTTCCTCATCAAACAACATCAGCTATTAGTTAATAACCCCCCCACGATTACCACCTGCAGAGAACAAAATAGAGGGATAAAGAGGAGGAGGACAGGACTCTGGGACGGTTGTATGTAATGTGTGTTATTTTGGCTGGGGGGTTGGGTGACAGCTCTCCCTGACATTTAGCAATTCACTTGGGGTGGGCATTTTTCATCTTAGTCAAGGGCAGCTTATTGGCAACATCACGTTATTAAAACGTCAAAACACTCCCAGTCTTTCTTTGAACATAAATAGACCAACTAGTAGGCTAAAGATCAATCCAAATTGAGTGGGTCTGCAAGCCATTTCATTTAGCTTAATGCACACATCCACAGATGGAAATAAAGAGAATAGGGCCAGGGGGTCCACTGCTTTAAAACTCTATCTTTATCACAAAGAAATCATGTCAATAATTTTGACACGGCATCCATTATTGTTATAATTGTAATGATATTAAACACTATTGATAAACAAAAGCGAGGCAGAAGTCGAAATCATTTGTTATACTGCAGAGGGAGAGCTGTGGACAGAAACAGATGGAGAATCAATAGTGTCAGTGTGAGGACAAGAGTGTAATACTGAAATTAAAATGTTATTTGAAAACACAGGGTGTCAGTCAAGCATTCGATCAACACTATTGGCAGAGATGAACAGAGATACTGATGCACATGGACCCACAAACACATATGCATCTTATGCTGCTCAGTTAATGAGCAACAGTCAGTCTGAAGACATACAATACAATCTATTCTATTTGAAATGTATGATACCGAACTGTGTCATTACAACAAAATTAAATGGACCACCTTTGCTAGTCTTTAGTGTCCTCTCCATATATGTCCCACACTTCTCTTTCTGTACAAATGCCAGGTATAGCATTAAGTCATTTATAGTATATTGTTGTACCTCCATGAAAGAGATTCCCACGCTCCAGACATCTGCATGGATACCATACTGTTCTCCTGAAATCCTTTCCGGCTGTGGAGCAAAAACAAACATCAAAAACTGTAAGGACAAGGTTAGAGGCTCTGATTCCTGTGCTAACTCATATCATCACTCATTCAACTTTAATATTATTTGACATGAGACTGAACTTAAGGAGTCACTCACCGCCATGTATGCATTAGTTCCCACATACGTTTTGGCAATAGAATTCACCAACTGCAAATGAAATTAGTTAACTGTGGGTAAGCAAATAATTATTCTGCACATCAATATAAATTCAGACTATTCAATCAACTGACCGTAATAAGCCACCTTAACCCACATAAATAACTTTTAGGAGTCATCACTTTGTTGTCCTATATTAGGGAATAAAAAAAGAAAGGAGCTGGACCTAACTTACATTATCTAAATCTATTGACATGTCAGGTTGATATTTTGGGCTGCTCTCAACCCACGAGGGAGCAGGAGTAAGACAAGGAGACATTAGTGAGTCTGTGTGTGTGTGGATACAATGGCACATGCCATCAATGACAGGACTGTGATAATGAGTGTCTGTTCCCTTATGGCTGTTTTTTTTTTTTTTGAGCATGCCCTACAGTGTGAGAGAGGGAGGGAGAGTGTATATGTGTGAAAGAGAGATAAACAGAAAAATAGAGTTAAAAAGACAGAGGACAAGTCAATGCTGCTCGTGTTACACATACTGGGTGTAAAATTCACCTTGGAGGTTTCAAGAGAAGTGGAGGTTAAAAATGAATAACAATTTGGCACAGAAGGGATGGTGTGTGTGTGTACGTGTGTGTGTACGTGTTGAAAAGGGGAGGACAGAGTCCTCGGGGTTGATGTTTTGGGGAACGTTGAAGGTCTGTCCCTGATGACTACATTAGAAACACACACTGCTACACACACACACACACACACACACACACACACACACACAACGACTAGGCTATTGTCTGCCACCCACGCTTTCCCCACATCTACTGAATACATATCAATGAGGCTTTGCTGTTGTGTGTGCGGGTCATAATTATAACAAGGGATTTTTTTTGAGGCTGCAGAACAATGGAGGTGGT
>CM022485.1:9109743-9133850 GCA_011952105.1 Coreoperca whiteheadi
TTGAGACCTGGTTGTTTGTAACATCCTGGAGGGGTAAAAGGGAGGGGGGGGGGGGGGGGAGTTAATGCGAGAGGAAGACCCCTTGGGATAGCGCTGATGTTTTGAGTTGAAAATGAATGCAGTGATTGACAGGTTGACCATATGCACACAGATCTGTGCACACACACAGATTGCACAGGACTGTGGTGATGCAGCTATAGACAATTGTTTTTCTTCTTCTCTCTTCCATCGTCTCTCTCTCCCTCCCTCGATTCAATTAAATTGGGCTTTATTGGCATGGGAAACAGATGTTAACACTGCCAAAGCACGTGCAAAATGAAAACATACATAATCTGTCTCTCTCTCGCTCACACAAACAAATCAGTGTACCTGTGTGCTGACACCAAAGTCACAGAGCTTGACTTGTCCCCGGGTGTTCACCAGCATATTGGAAGGCTTGACATCTGTGGAGACAAACTGCTTGATAGAACTGCAACATCAGCACTCGGCAGCTTGTCTTTATCAACTTTTTTTTTTTTAATAACACAGAGCCCGTGCACTACCGTACTCACCTCTATGAAGTATCTTCAGGCTCCACAGATATGTCAGGCCTTTGACAACCTAAAGACACAGACAAAAGAAAAAAAACAAACATTAATTTCGACTTCATTCAACATTTAGCCAGCACACAATGGCTGAATAATTAATTAACTTGGCTAATGTGGAGTGGTTACCTCCGGTTGAACTATACAAACGGAACTTTTGGGGAGGGAAAAATGACAGTGACCCTGTTTGCACCTCACAACCTGGCTGTCATGGCACACGTCACTGAGATGGTCAGTAAGTTCCTAAGAGGCAAGGCGGTTGGACAAGATTCACCCTGATAAGCTGTGCTGTCATGGGTCACACATGTCTCGAATGTTGTATTGATGTTGCCCTTAGACATGGAATCAGGAGTAGAACTGCCTGTTACTTCTACTTCTGTCCATTTTAGGGTTGCATCTCTGTGCCATTTATGCATGATGTTGTCCCTTTTGGCTTTCTCAGACCATGGTTCCCACCTGCCCTCCAATTTTGAGAATCTGCCCCAAGTAGAGGAATTCAACTATCTTTAAGTCTTAATAACGGGTAAAAATATCCTGAAACTGACTACAGTTTAGGTGTGCCAGCTGCACTAGTGCAGACTTTGTGTCAGACTATGGCGGCAAAGGGAGTGTTGAGTTGGACATTAAAGCTCTCAATTTGCTGGTCGATCTTCGTTCCAGTCCTTAGATATGTTTCACAAACTTTGGGTAATCACCTAAATAAAACACTGCAGATACAAAAATGTTTCTTCACAGGATGATTTGTGTCTATCTACAGGGTCGAGTGAGGAGCTAAGAAAGCAGCTTAGCAAACAGCCATAGAATCATTATACTTTTTATTAAGTATTACTCATTTACCAATGAGAAATACTGCTTTGTGGGGATTTTTTCATTTATGGGATGTGGGAGCTGATTTTAGCCTCTAGGCTTCCTTTCATCCATCTCTGATGCACGACAACCTCTGAGATAAATTAAGGAAGTACAAAAGCTCTGCCTCAAAGGTGGTGGCGCGAGTGCAACAACTGCAGTGTGCAGCTTCACTCACTGTGACAGTGGAAGGGAGGGAAAGCTGTGAATTCGAATTAACACTGACTAAATAGCTGTCATTGTTTGATTACGGACAAAGTTAAAAGGGGGAGACGGGAAAGAGGAGGTGGAGACAGGGCAAGGATAATGAGTGTGGAAAGAGACCAACATTTATTAACATCAAGGCCATTTCGATCAAAATGCTAGTTTTAACTGAAAGTAGAGAGGGAGGGAGGGAGGGAGAGAGGGCAGGATAAGGGGGAAACAACATTGACTTTGTCTGTCACTTCACCAAATAAAAGCTAATTGAAAAATTCACACCTGTGGTTCTCTTTTCTTTTATTTCATTAATAATATGGGTGGGGTGTTTTTTTTCCCCTCAGACTGTTTCTGCATCCAACAAACGAATTACAGGTCACACTGAAAACTGTGACTGCCAGGCACATATGGACGATCACACTCTAATACACTGATAGATTACATACTTAAATAAATAGTAATGTAATATATGAATCCATAAACATTAAATAAAACCTCCGGAACACACCTCTCAATTGAAATGCTCTTCACTCAGTGATCAAACTACTTTTGAGTCTTCTTTTCCTTTCGGCTGTTCCCTTTCAGGGGTCGCCACAGCGAATCATGCGCCTCCATCTAACCCTGTCCTCTGCATCCTCTTCACTCACACCAATTAACTTCATGTCCTCTCTCACTACATCCATAAATCTCCTCTTTGGTCTTCCTCTAGACCTCCTGCCTGGCAGCTCCAACCTCAGCATCCTTCTACCAATATATTCACAGTCTCTCCTCTGAACATGTCCAAACCACCTCAATCTGGCCTCTCTGGCTTTATCTCCGAGACATCTAACATGAGCTGTCCCTCTGATGTACTCGTTCCTGATCCTGTCCATCCTCGTCACTCCCAAAGAGAACCTCAACATCTTAAGCTCTGCCACCTCCAGCTCTGCCTCTTGTCTTTTCTTCAGTGCCACTGTCTCTAAGCTGTACAGCATTGCTGGTCTCACCACCGTCTTGAACACCTTTCCTTTCATTCTTGCTGATACTCTTTTATCACACAACACACCTGACACTTTTCTCCACCCGTTCCAACCTGCTTGCACTCGCCTCTTCACCTCTTTTCCACAGTCTCCATTGCTCTGGACCGTTGACCCTAAGTACTTAAAGTCCTGCACCTTCTTCACCTCTGCTCCCTGTAACCTCACCGTTCCAACCTGGGTCCCTCTCATTGACACACATGTATTCTGTCTTACTGCGGCCAAGCTTCATTCCTCTGTTTTCCAGAGCAGACCTCCATCTCTCTAGATTCTCCTCCACCTGCTCCCTGCTCTCACTACAAATAACAATGTCATCCGCAAACATCATAGTCCATGGAGATTCCTGTCTAACCTCATCTGTCAGCCTGTCCATCACCAGAGCAAACAAGAAGGGGCTCAGAGCCGATCCTTGATGCAGACCCACCTCCACCTTGAACTCCTCTGTCGCCCCTACAGCACACCTCACCACGGTCTTACAGCTCTCATACATGTCCTGCACCATTCTAACATACTTCTCTGCCACTCCAGACTTCCTCATGCAATACCACAGCTCCTCTCTCGGCACCCTGTCATACGCTTTCTCTAAATCTACAAAGACACAATGCAAATCCTTATGACCTTCTCTGTACTTCTCCATCAGCATCCTCAAAGCAAACACTGCATCTGTTGTGCTCTTTCTAGGCATGAAACCATATTGCTGCTCACAAATGCTCACCTCTGCCCTTAGCCTAGCTTCCACTACTCTTTCCCACAACTTCATTGTATGACTCATCAGCTTTATTCCTCTGTAGTTGCCACAGCTCTGCACATCTCCCTTGTTCTTGAAAATTGGCACCAGTACACTTCTCCTCCATTCCTCGGGCATCCTCTCACTCTCCAAGATCTTGTTAAACAAACTAGTCAGAAACTCTACTGCCACCTCTCCTAGACACTTCCATACCTCCACAGGTATGTCATCAGGACCACCTGCCTTTCCACTCTTCATCCTCTTCAACATCCTCCTCACTTCACTCTTGCTAATCTTTGCTACTTCCTGCTCCACACCAGTCACCTCTTCTACTCTTCGTTCCCTTTCATTTTCCTCATTCATCAACTCTTCAAAGTACTCCTTCCATCTTCCCATCACACTCCTGGCACCTGTCAATACATTTCCATCCTTATCTTTAATCACCCTAACCTGCTGCACATCCTTCCCATCTCTATCTCTTTGTCTGGCCAACCTGTACAAATCCACCTCTCCCTCTTTAGTGTCCAACCTAGCATACAAGTCCTCATATGCCCTTTGTTTGGCCTTTGCCACCTCTACCTTCACCTTACGCTGCATCTCCCCGTACTCCTGTCTACTCTCTTCAGTCCTCTCAGTGTCCCACTTCTTCTTTGCTACCCTCTTTCTCTGTATACACTCCTGAACTTCCTCGTTCCACCACCAAGTCTCCTTGTCCACTTTCCTCTTTCCAGATGACACACCGAGTACCCTCCTACCTGTCTCCCTGATCACATTAGCTGTGGTGGTCCAGTCATCTGGGAGCACTTCCTGACCACCCAGAGTCTGTCTCAGCTCCTCCCTGAAAACTACACGACATTCTTCCTTTTTCAACTTCCACCACTTTGTCCTCTGCTCTGCCTTTGTCCTCTTCATCTTCCTCACCACCAGAGTCATTTTACACACTAGCATCCTGTGTTGTCTGGCTACACTCTCCCCTACAACTACTTTACAGTCACTGGTCTCTTTCAGATTACAACGTCTACACAAGATGTAGTCCACCTGAGTGCTTCTCCCTCCGCTCTTATAGGTCACCCTATGTTCCTGCCTCTTCTGGAAGAAAGTGTTCACTACAGCCATTTCCATCCTATTTGCAAAGTCTACCACCATCTGTCCTTCTGCGTTCCTGTCCTGAAGACCAAACCTGCCCATCACATTCTCATCACCTCTGTTCCCTTCACCTACATGCCCGTTGAAATCTGCACCAATCACCACTCTCTCACCTCTGGGGATGCTCTGCATCACTTCATCTAACTCACTCCAGAATTTCTCCTTCTCTTCTAACTCACATCCTACCTGTGGGACATAACCACTCACAACATTGAACATCACCCCTTCAATTTCCAGCTTCAGGCTCATCAACCTGTCTGACACTCTTTTCACCTCAAGAACATTCCTCACAAACTCCTCTTTCAGGATAACTCCTACTCCGTTTCTCTTCCTATCCGACCCATGGTAGAACAACTTGAACCCTGCTCCTAAGCTTCTAGCCTTGCTACCTTTCCACCTGGTCTCCTGGACACACAGTATGTCCACCTTCCTTCTCTGCATCATGTCAATCAACTCTCTAGCCTTCCCTGTCATAGTCCCAATGTTCAAAGTCCCTACTGTCAGTCCTACATTCTTAGCTTTCCTCTTCTCTCTCTGCCTACGAACACACCTTCCTCCTCTCCTTCTTCGTCTTCGACCAACAGTAGTCCAATTTCCACCGGTACCCTGTAGGTCAACAGCACCGGTGGCGGTCGTTGTTAACCCGGGCCCCGACCGATCCGGTATGGAAGTCATTGTCATGATTCGCATTTTTAGTTTGGCATGTGTTTTACGTCGGATGCCCTTCCTGACACAACCCTCTGCATTTATCCAGACTTGGGACTGGCACATGAAGACACTGGCTTGTGCCCCCCTGCGGTTGCATTGATCAAACTACTTTTGAGTACTTCATGGAAACTTACGGCCAACGCGATCCTCCCCAGCACGTGCTCTGGAATTCTTTTGTACACGTCCAGAGAACCACCTGCAAAAAAGATTTTATTCATTCAGGCACTGATATCGTATGACAATCTCCTAATGGCCTTTTTGGCACAACACAAAGCCAAATTCATGCTGCCCATGGAGGTTATAACACTCCACACCTATTCAAACAACTGACAACTAAATGTTGCTTGCAATTTCATCGGGATCCAGATCCAGCAATTCACACAAAATAAATATCTAAATATATATTTCATAGTTTGATGTAAAGCTGAGCACTCCTGAATGCAGTAGCAGAACTCCAAATCGCAGAAGCAAAAGATATTTCACTGACAACAATGTGTACTGTGTGTGCTGTCTCAACCTAAACACATCAAAAAAGCTCACAGAAACAGTCAAAGAAAACCAAAGCAGAGACCAAAAGGATCTTTTCAAAATATTTCACATCAGTGTGGGCATTCTCGGAATAACTGTTCACGGCAGAGTTTAAATGCAGAGGACACATTCCAGGTATGTTTCAAAAAGTACTTATGAAAGTGATTCTACACATTTAAAATCAATATATTCACAACTTGGTATAATTCCACTTGCTGACACTTTAATTGTATTTCTTTGACATGTATTTGTCATATCAATAAAACAAGATGACAAATTCATTGATGTTTCCTTACGTGGTCCTATTTTCATTACACAAATTTCTTGTTTGCAGTAATCAAGCACAACTGGAAATGACTGATCAAAGAAAAGTTTCATGAAGTAAAGAGTGCTGAGATGTTAGACTTTGCCGACAAGCTGGCAAATGTGTGAAACAGGGGAATTACTGCATTAACGCACACTTGGACGAACACACACATCCAAAAACATAGACAGCAGCCCCCCATCTCACACCAGTACAAACACACACATACAAACGCACTTACAAATGCACTTAAGTCAAGATTTATCACACCCTTGTAGCTTTTAGCACACAGGCATGCTAAGCAGCTCACAGCCATAAGACGTTCTCTTGATCTGCAGAAGTGTAAATGGATCCACAGTCGAGAGACAGAGGACAGTTCCCCAAAGTCTCTTCTACGCAGCTGTGGCTAGCAAAGGAAAAAAAAACTTAGGATCTACTGGCTTAAGCCATAGGAAAACTCACCGTCCATAAATTCTGTGCATATGGATATCCTGTTCTCTACAAAAAAGGCACTGAAGAAAGTGATGATGTAGGGTGAATCACACTGCAAAGAGACAATGGGATTATTACAGGGCATGCCAAAATATTCATCGGCGATACAAAATAATTTGTTTATATATTATCCTCATTATGAATTTGAGTGCAAAAGTGACCATGTGATCAGGACTTTGAGTGCAAAAGTGCAACAGCGGGGCTGAATTGTACAAAACGTTCGAGTTTCTCATGATCACTCATGCTTAAGTGATTGTAATCAATTTGAAGAAATCAACTCTTTTTGTTTGGAAAGAAACAATTTTATTTAGGATTTAATTCAACACACTGCATGGGAAGAGGGCTAGCTGAGCAAAATAGTGCCATTCAGAAACACCTCGATATACTGAGCTCCGGTTAGTTGATGTTCTCTCTGTCTCAAGGTACCCACAACTTTTTCCTTCATTCATGCTCAGTTTAAGTAGGTTCCCGTGCTCACAGTGTCTGGGCCTGTACATTTTAGGCGCAACAGATAAAACTCCTGTTTCATAGATGGTAATCAGTAAACTCACATGCCTAGCCCACGTGTATGTTGCGCGTGTGTCCATGTATCGCTGATTCCTAGCTTACATTGCAAGACCAGAGGCGATAAAAGGCACTGTAGAGCTGGTAGGACAGCAACATTCAGTGGAGAAAAGAGAAACTGTTTTGGTAAAGAGGAAGAGATGAAATCAGTGAGAACTAACCTTGTAGAGAATTTCTAATTCTGACATGATCTGCTTCTGCAATTCCACCGTGATATCCAGGGGGATGACCTGCAATCACAATGGGGGGGGGGAGGTACAGCCTTTAATAAACACAACATTAACAAGTTCTGTTGATGCTCTGATGGGGTGGAATAGCATAAGGGTTGCTTATTAAAGAGTAAGCATTATCATCAACAGGGAAGGAGTTCTCACCTTGACAGCTAAAACCCGCTTGCCAAGAAGATGGTACGCTCTATGTGGACAAAACAGAAGATAATATGAAACTAAACTGTAGAAAGCAGTTCCTTGAGCTTATTTAAATAATTTTTTTTTTTTGATTTTCAATCTTAGTCTAGTTTTTTTTTTTTTTTTAGCTTTCTTCCAAGTGAGGAGCTCTGATCATAACGTATATTTTCTCCATTAAGGTACGATCCCATTACACTTCAGTTCAACGAAAATCCGCTGCACAGGCAAAAGATGTAATGTCACTGTTCCAATGTGATTAAATTACTATTGATCAGAGCAATCTCAAATTGTTAATGTAATGTACTAATAATGTACTAAACGTGGTGATAAAATGCAAGTGACGGATAATGACAGGACACAAATGAGGACTGTCGGGTTGTTCCAGACAGAGTTTTGAGTTGCAAGTAAAGCAGCAGCCACAGACTGACCTCGTAATGATTTAATTAGCAAACTCCTTAGTGCCCCAACATCGGCTTTAGTTACAGCCCTCGGAGGTTAGTTTACGACACCAGTGACAATACCTCAGGACTTCTCAACATACAATCCTCAAGGACGAACACTGTCCAACAGCTGTCAGGTGATGGGGATGAGGTGGTGTACGTCACACAGGCTGGTTAGCTTGCAAACAGGCTTAGTAAATGTGATACCTGGCTACTCACTTGTCAGCGGGTCTTCCAGAGAGAATGCGTATGGTGCAAGGTGTGATTAATGTGTCTTAGATTGGAGTATCACGTTGCTCTTCGGCCAGGCACCTCAAAACTGGCCCAGGCCTTTAATTAATGACACCTATTAGTGCCATGTCAGTTAGTGTGTATTTACCCACAGTTAGAATAAACACTGGTCTCTGACTGTAGCTATGCCTTGCTGTATGTGAGCTGTAGTTAACACATCTTTAATAAACGTTTCATCACTGTTGAAGTCAAAAACAAACTACAAACTTTTCGAAGATTAAAATAATAATAATTACTTTGGCAGGACATTGTCATGGTTTGTGGCTAGACCTCTATTGATAACTATTTTCAGAATTTCTTATTTTTTCCCCCCACAATTGTAATATATGAAATAATGTCTTAAATTTCTTTTAAGCCACAAGACAGGCTTTGTCAGCCATCTGGTAGCTACGACAGTTTACACATAAAAGATATGAAAAGGTAAAAGATACAACGTATGGTTTTAGCTATTAAAACAAACCATAAGCCTTCTTCTGACTTAAGTGGACAGCGTTATTTATTTTTTCCCCCCAAGAGTGTTGGTGAGTGTTTTTGATCATTTCTGGAAAAAAAGCTTCTTGCTAATAAGGCTGATGAACTTTTTTCCATTTTGATGTCTCTGTCTTCCTTTAAGCTACAATCAATACCAGTTAAGCATGACTACTGCCTCTTAATAAAGTTGAAGATGTTAATTGAGGAAACATCGCAGGGGTTGACATGTTAAATACTGACTGGGCAGTTGGGTATGTGTAAGGCAGCCTCAAGAGAGATTAAACCAGGTCTTGCCATGCTAAACAAGTTGTAGTTCTCAATGAGAAGTCTAGACATGCTGAAAGACATACGCAGCCTGTGGCTGAATGCACTACAACTACTACTACTTTAACACATGAGAAGTGCAGCTTTGTGTACGTGGAATACTATGTGCACAAGTTTCATCTGAGTGTTTGTTTGCTTTCATGCAAAGTCTCACATCTGTTTATTAAAGCCAATGCTGTTTTTCTTTTTCTGATTCATTTTGGCCTGAGTTGGATAAAGGCAAACAGACATTAAAGCCATATGTACTTTTACACAGGTTGGTTTCTTAAATATGCTTTACATAAGATTGAGGGGCAATATCCCCATAATATAACTTTAAGCACAACAGGCCCAATATTACTGGATATGTTCAAAAATAGCAGCTTATTTTTTATATAATAATAATTATTTGAGGAACAAACTGCATGTCTAATTTAAGAGTTAAGAAAAAAGTTTTAACAAATGTGTTTTAAGGGCATGTTTCATGGCAGGAGATATGGTGCAACTACTGCTTGGTTAAAGCTTTATTCTCAGACTGCCCTTGACCACCTCAGGGCCGAGCATCCCTGTATGAGTTACAGTGACAGGCTTGTGACAGCAGGAGACATGGGGACAAGGTTACATAGCCACCCCCCCGCCACTTCCCCCTGATCTGACCCCAGTAAACGTGCCCCATTGCCTGGATCTTATTTACACTCCAGCTCGCTCTGTAATAAAAGCTCCATCATGCAGTATTCATAGGGCCTCTCTCTGTGTCTCTGAAGTTAGGGCTGTGGGTTAGAGAGACTGGCCCCCTGGATCAGGGCTAATGTGGTACTTTTACACTGCCACATGGATGACGGGCAGCCTCTCTCTCTCTCCCTGACTCTCTCACCTGATAAGGCTATAAGATAAAGATATTCCTTTATTGATCCCCTGAGGGGGAAATTCAAGTTGGCACAGCAGCACAGGGGAATAAGAAGAACAAAATATTATAAAATTTGATTCAGACTCTATCGATAAAATATCTAAAATGAAAAAATGAGCGCAGTATATACACAACTATATGCATTTAAATTTATTCACTTAAGTAGGGTTCGTAAGTTGAGAAATGGAGATGGGAGGCATTGGGTGCTGTACAGTCTGATGGCAGATGGCACAAATGAGCCTCCTAAGCGCTTTGAGGCGCGAGGCTGGATAAGTCTGTGGCTGAAGGTGCTCCTGAGCCATCTCAGCATAGAGAGGATGAGAGGGGTTGTCCATGATGGCTTTCAACTTCCCTCTCATCCTTCTCTCAGTCACTGTCCGAACTGACACAGACAGACAGACAGACAGAAACCAAAACACAGGCACTCACAGACAGACATGCATGCACACACAAAAGTACACAAAAAGATCTGCTAAATATCCAGAAAATTTGAAGTGGCAAGACGGAGAAACTAAATTAACAAAGTTGAAAAGCTTGTTTTGTTCATTTCCTACCATGCTAAAAAGTGACAGTCAATATTCCTTGATTCCATGAATGGACATCACTTTTGAGAACAAGCCTTTTGTGGCTGACAAAGAAATTACAACAACAAAGTAAGAGCTGCGACAGTTAAGAAAGCACCTGCAGTAGACAGGTCAATGTTGCCATCTACAGACAAGGACAGTGTGAGCTTCTAAAAACGTATGTCTTGCGACACCTAAAGGCAATACCTGTTACAGGAGAAGTTTGTTTTTGTATTCCTGCTGTTTTTTTATGTCTGTATTGTAGGTTTCACAGTTTACACTACATTCCAGTTAATATTAATACAATTGGAACACTCAATGTGTCACACTAACCCCCAATGGAGACTAAATACTCAAACAATCACTCCATATGACAGTAATTTCATAATCATTTAGCTTGAGGCTATAAAACACTTTTTCCCCCCACCACCTAGGCTTTCGATTACGCTTTTTTAGACTCTCAACCCTAATTGTCTGGAGATATACTCAAGGTGCCAAACAGTCTACCTATAATCAAGAGATATACAAATTATTTCAATAACACTCAAGCTTATAGTCCGAATTTTCTGCACTAAAGATAAACCTAGTCCTAACATTTCTTATTTGCAGAATTGTCTTTGGAGGAATTGGGATTTTTTTCTTGCTAGTTTCTCCAACACTACCTACCCTAGCTTTAATATCGTGAGTGTCCATGTTATGACAGTTATATTGCTCTTTGAGATGTTCTGATAGAGGACAAAATGGCCACAGTAAAAATAAAAAAGGAACTCATATTGTATTTTGCATTATGGAAACCATCAGCTTTGTCTTGAGTATGATTTTCCTATATCAGGACAACTCGTAATGTTTTATTTCTAATTTAACAAGAAAATTGTCATTCTCTGTGAACTTGCTTAACTAATACTAACTGAACGAATATGCCTCTCACTAGTGATTGGTTAGGGATTCAACTGAACATTAGAACCTTAAGGAAGGTAGGATATATTGTGGAGATGTTGTATTAGGCTGCAGTCAAGGAGTGCCTAGTCAGCTTTATGGTTTAGCATACTGTATAAAGCATAACTCAGCTCCTAAACAAAGCTGATTTATTCAACATCACTACAGCAAATTTACAAAGGCAAAGTAACACACAGCCACCACAATCTTCATCTCTAGCACCACCAGTGCACAAACACATATTTTCTCTGCTCAAAGGTCACTGTTTATCTACCAAAATCAAATAAAAGGTGAAAACGGACAGGCATGTGAAGATCAATCAAAAGAGTGCATTCGAAAGGCACTGTGACTCCAGCTGTAAACTGCAATCCTATTCAACTCGTTCTAGACACAATCTGAAAATATCTGGATACAAGATACTAGGTTACCACCAATTAGCCACAGTGGTTTGGCTCTTCAATATACAGTCTAATCAATGAGGTGAAAAACCAAAATCAATGGAGAAAATGGGCTGCGAGACTAAAAGGAACAGTCGTGGGTGTCTAAGTAGATGTCACCACAGTCACAGCCAGGCAAATGTGCTTGTTTTAATTCCACTGCTAGAACCATGAGTCACAAAAATAGCCTGTGTCCTTGTTTTTGTATTTATAAGCCATAGAGTCAGTCAGATTGGTGGACAAGATGGACCTCTGAGTGAGTGTGTAATAAAAAACAAAGGCCGACATTGATGGATGGCTAGGTCAGCATGTGGCTATGGAGAGCTGAGGTGTTGGTAACATCCAATTGAGTCTAAATGGCTCAGGGTCATAAATGGGCTAAAAGGTTAAAATGTGGGGAGTGGTAGGGCTTTTCACATGTGATAAGCCTAATATAAGATGGACCAAAGGGTAGAGGCTGAAGAGGACAGAGAATTGCTTTCTAAGTAAGCAAGGCCCTCAGTGTGTATGTATACAGTATTTTTTATTATTTCCTGCTTGATACGGCAACATTTGTTAGGTATAGGTGGTCAATATAGCTGAAATACTCATTTTAAAAGAGTCTTACAAAACGGCTTTTCTCATCAGAACAAACAGCCTAAACAAAACGAAAGCGCATATGTGCCTATGCTGTTGCCCTTTATTTACCATGAGGCATAAAAACCGGCATCAACTGACACAAAAGTAGCTACTGTAGTCAGCAGCAGCCTCCTTACTGTATGATCATCTGACTGTTATGGTTTCTTGCACCGTTGGACCTGTTTTTAGTGATGTTGCCTTGATCCAACATCTCAGAAATTACTCTGATGAGTACAATGTAAAAGAACCAATGGTCAACGGGTTATAAACCGAAGTTTACTTTTAAGCATGCGTTAGCACCTGACTTTTTGGTTTCTTCAGCTGATGTTTGAAAATGAGATTGCTAGTGATATCCAACCAATGCATGTACTGAACAGAAAAATAATAAAAACCCAAAACATGCATTAACAGAGAAAACACCTTTCTTTTCCTACAAAAATAACCGACGCACCACAGCGCAGCAGCCTGTAGTCTGAAGAGGTAAACAGTAGTTAGTTGGGGGTTTTTTTGTCAAAAAGAACTATTTATTTTATATCTGGCTATTTTATTCACGAATTCTAATGTAAACACACCTGACAAATACAAATGTAAACATTGTAAGTAATGAAGACATTTAAATATGTTGGAGACAATTAGAGTAACTCGAAATGCTCTTTTCTTTTGTCTCTTTATAGACACAAAACACAAAGATTGAGGTTGATTAAGATGGACAGTAGATTAAGGTGATCCTTCCAACCTCTTCACGTTTTCATCTCTTTATGCACCTGATCGGATAATCTTAGCTTCCTGTCCAGGCCCTTAAGAAAATCCGACCAAGATAAAGCTTTTGTGTAGACAGACTGGATAATTCTTTTTACGTTTGTACTGTATCACTGTTTGTGTCTTAAAATACATTCATTTACTTTTGGCATGAAATATTCACAGAGAAAAGAAGAGGACTTTATATCCGTTGTAATGAGTTCATTGGAACTGTTAAAGTGAAAAATCCAGCCAAACAAGGTGACGTCAAGGGAAGAGCAGTATTAAATATTTTGAGCTTTTTCTGATTGTGACAAAATAATTAAAATTAAAGAAACAGGGAAGCAATTAACAGTTACTGATGAAAATGTCTAGGAGCTGATGTCAAGGCCACCTACACAATTAACACCAGTTCTGTTACAAATTCACAATTTAGAGTTTCCTCTAGCTCTAATGACCTGTCTACTTATAGACAGGAGGCAGGAAGGCCTAGAACACCAGCTCATACTATGCCTTTTCTGTTTAATATAAAACGATTAACAGATTATATTCATTCATTTTTTAGGCAAAAGGTGATTACTGAAGTTGTTCTTGAAGTCTGGCGTGCACACTCCAGGTAGGGGCCTGTGTTAGGTGCAGGAGTGTCTGTGATTTACACAGGTAGCCTGGGCAGATCTGAACTATGGTATGTGAGGACATTTGTGCTAATCAAGGGCTGTAGGTTTGTGTGCATGTCAATGCAAATGCTCAAGTTAAAGATCTCCAATAACAGTAAGTATGCTGCTGTATTAGCAATTGAATGCATGAGACACTTGGCTTGATGGAGTGGCTGAGCCCTCACAACTTCAACTGGATCTAATGGCAGGTGATACTGCTGGACAGAGTTTGGTAATACAGCATTGCCGGCAATTCCAATTTGAGAGCTCTATTCAGAATGATTTTGGCTTTTATAAGATCGAGCAAGCCTCTCCAGTGTCATGTTGAAGATTGGGTACATGGAGTCAGAGTGGACCTTCTTGAAAACCGTTGCAGAGGAAGAGGCTGACCAGAAAACATTTGGTGCTTACAAAGTTACTACTGACTCAGTAGAGGGGGACTGGCAGACCAGGAAGGATGCAGCTGTGGTAGTGTTGGAAGCAAAAGCCCATTTGTAGGGTGTGGCCTTATAAGAGGCTTGGACAATGACTTACAGGAACCCTTGAAGTTTCTGAAAAAGCATTTGTTGATGCATAGAAGGAAAGGCCATCGCCCTAGCTGTTCTCAGCAGGGTGGTTAATTGTTGACCTCAACAGGGACATTCCAAGAAGGATGAAGGAGCAAATAAAGTAGCTCCTGAACTGGGCAGACTGCTGTCCTCTGTACAGGGGGCTCTGATGGTGGGGGAGTGTATCAATTGGTCTCTTAGAATCAATACATATGTATATATATGGTCTACAAGACAATACACATTGGATAATGTTGTAAGGATCCGAACATTGTCATTAACAAATTCCCTCAAAATTATGAGTCAGCTAACGTCATTGTGGCACCTGGTGAGGATGCCCTGTGGATATCTCTACAGCAGTGTCCCAATTCCACACTGCATGCTAAATATATATACAATATATACTAATCTCGATAGTAAACAGTTTTTGCAGTTACATATGCAATAGTATAAAGTAAATGCCAACAGGAAATTATGAAATATGTGTGCCATTGGACATCAAACTGCAACTTCAGAATTCAACTGCTAATTTAAGTTTACAAAGAGACAGCAATATGCCTTTGCAAAAAGTTAATAGTTTTCTGAATGTTTACACAATTAGATTTAAATTTTTATAGCTGTGAGAAGTTCCTCCATTTCCTCTGTGCATTACATTGTGAGAGAATAGACCTTTTTCACGGCAGACATTTTGGCATGTCATAGCAGGAAAAGCACATGTATAATTGATAACGACGCTAGTTGCAGGGCCCTGGTATTTCGCATGCACACTGTCATGGCTTCAGGGACATTCTGAAAAGACTACATCTTCAAGCTGTGGAAAGGTATGTTTGGGCTCTTCTGTTAACCAACTAAATAAGATACTGAAAAATTGATTAAAATAAAATAATATACAAGACCAAAATACCATAAACAACCCAGAAGATTTTTTTTATCTTCTCCTTCCAACCATAAAAATTCCAGCACCACAGAATATGGATTTTTTGCTGGACTAAATTGACTGAGAATTTGTTGGGCTTGCAATATTGGCCTTCCCCAGTGCAGTGAAACCATTTCTAGCGCCAAACTTATCAGCAATCCTATTCTCCTACAACTATGAGAGATTGGCTCTTAATGAAACTTTCTCAAAGTCATAAACTGGTAAAAGGTGGTTGGAAAAGAAGGGCTGAAAATAAAAAAAGACAGTCTTGTGGATTTGCTAGATAGGAAATTTACTGGGTTTGCTGACAACTGTGTGAGACAGAACGCTCTGTCAAGTCAAGGTTAGTTTGAGCAGTGATCAATACTTCAATCTCAATAAAACAGCTCAATAGCTAAGGATTGATGGGAATGAGGAAACACAAGGTGGGGAGAAGAAGGATATAAGGAGCAATACAAATGCCAACCTTGTCATAACGTTAGCAGAGCAGTAATACATTTGTCTAGCCAGAGAGGATGGAGCTCTTCTACCGTGTGCTGTACTACAGACAGATTAAGTCAATTGCTGTCATACCTTAGAGCCCCCAAATCAATATCATATGTTTGCAACCTTCAAACCAGAATAAATAAATGCAGGTACAGACAGAAACCAGCCTGATAGATGTCACACAAAACACAGAGATAAATGGACTGATGAAGGGTGGTGAACAATCGAGTACCCTTCACAGAACCCTATTAAGTGATGTGTTTGTCATAAAAAATGAGCAGAAAAATTACGACATGTCAAGAATCACATCACACATCAGTCTAAAAGTGGCCACTAATTGAGACATTCTTCCTTAAAATTTGCACTGTACAGAGGTTTCAACGTCACTGAATACATCATATTTAGACTATCTCACGTGCTTCAGCAGGTATCTGTTCAATGTCACTATCTGTTATTGTGCTGTGGCCTTGTAATGGCGCCCAAATGTGAGAGCCACCAAACACTTACTTGTAAACTGTGCCTCCGTTTCCATGGCCAAGCTGCTCTTGATAGTTAATATCTTGGGCATTTATCTGCAGAGCAACAAACACACAGGAATACAATAATGGTACTTAGATGTTAAAACACGAGAAGACATGCAACCAATGGATGATATGTGTAACTACACAGGTGAGAGAGAGAGAGAGAGAGAGACTGAGAGAGAGGACTACATTGCCACTGGAGGCTATAAACAAGACAAGCATTCAGGTCACTTCAAGTTCAGCAACATAAGAGAAAACAGAGGGTCTGAAAGTGGAGAAGAAGAGATCAATACAACATTTACTGTCCAATTTATAAAAAGGACATTGTGCTTGGGTGAGTGGGGGAGTGACTGATGTTAAGTTTAATGACGATTTGTTTGCTGTCATCGTTTCACTCTACTTTGATAAAAAATGTCAGACTGTGATAATAAAGTGTAATATAACATAGCTTGAGCTAACATGGCTGGTCTGAGCAGGTTTCCTTCTCTCGCCCATTTAGAAATTATCAGTGAAAATCTTAATAATAATAATAATTCCTGTAGGTCAATGAAATGCATCTAAACAGAGCACTCCGATAATTTGGTTGTTATGATTTAGTCAGAGAACATGTGAATATATCTCAAATCACAGTAACTACTCAGCATCGAAGAAGATAGCATTAGATATGTAAAATTCCTAAAGGTGGAGTAGAGTAATGCACTGCCTGTCTAATGATATTGTGTGGATAGTTAGAAAAATTAACAGAGGAAAACATTGACTCCTCACATTCAGCAGTTATAAAATGACATACTTTAAATTAAGTGTTACAGAATGTAAAGACTAAACAACTTCCTTATCCTTAGTGTGGAAGTGCCGAATATTTCAATCACGAAACTGGGCAGTCATATATTTATTTCATGGATATCTTTTCACAAATTATTATGTAGTGTTGGCTCTGATGAGTTTTAGAGTGAGAATTACTTTCAACAGTAACTAGCTCTTCTATGTTCAAATCTCTTCTGTTAATAACGTAATGGTAAAATAACAGAGTGCAACAAGTACAATTGCAAAGTGCTAGTGTCCTAAAAATCCCCTCATTTATACATACAGAATATTAAAAAACTTTTTAGGAATGAAAACCATTGTTTAAATTTGCATCCAAAATGGCCAGAATTTATATTGTCCAGTGAGTAATTCGTTAACTGGTTATTTCCCCAGTAAACGCAGTATTCAACATGTGTATGGGCCGTTTGTGTGTTTTGCGCTCAATGAGGTTGCAGGCTAACTGCGCCCTGCCAATAAGCCAGTTTGTGTGCACAGAGGCCAATTTGTACTGTGGCTGATATGATATAAATGAAGGACTGCCAAGACTAATTTCGTACAGACAGAAAGAGGCAGGTATCACAACATACACAACAAACGCGCGCAGCACACACACACACACACACGTTTCCCCCTCCAATTCACCTCACTTGATTTGATAAGATGAGAGGAGGGAAGTAAAGAGAATGAAAAGAGAAGGATGAAGGGATGGGGGAGAACTCTATTAGTTCACTGTGTTACAGCAGAAACCGGAGAGGCCACTGGCTTAATTGTCTCCCCGACACACTAGCCACTGTGTCTGTCTGTGTGTGTATATATGAGAAAGAGAGAGTGAGAGAGAGTGTGTATTTATAAAAGAGAGGGAGACATGACTGTAGCAGGTTTGCTGTCAGTGAAGCACAGTGAAGAGACAATAACCAAATACACACTGTATAACATGCCCACAGTTGGTATTACAGAAAATCAATAGAGGAGCCAACCACAAGCGAGAATGTGCTCTTGTCAGTGGAAACTAGGTGTGAGAGCAAGGGCAGTGAGATAAAAGCAGTCAAATTCTACCAAAACACAGGCTCACCTGCCCATTTGTCAAGATCCTCTTCAGCTCAGCAGATGACTTTTTTAAGCTGGAGGAAGGAACACAGCACAGTCGCACTGACGTAAATATCACAGACATCTTTCATATATCATATACTCATATATCAACCAGCCAACCGAAGTTTATTCCAGGTAGTGAAACATGCTCCTCATGCCCGAGCAAGCTCACCTGTTGTTGGCAATGGAGTCTGGGACAGCATGAGTGCAGTCATTGGCTGGGTTAGGTCTTGTATTAACCTGAAGGTGTGCAAACACATACACACAAATGTCAAAGGACACACACGCACACACAGACACACAATTAGTGGTCAAGGCCAAAAGACAGGCAGACAGACAGACATATGGCCAAACCCCCTAATGAACAAGAACAAAACACAAGCTCTCAGTTCAGCCTGAAGGTTAATTGGCTTTTGCAGGAGAGAAGGGAGGCAAGCAAAGAAGAAAGAAAGGGGTGTCCACATAGAGGAGGGGAAAGGATGACAGACAGCAAAAGGAAAAAGGGAGGAGACGAGAGCCAAAAACATATTTGCATGAAAGTACATCAATATGGCTTAACACTAGAAGAAATGAGACAGATAAAACAGTTTTGGGCAAAGGCTGAAGGAAAATCAAGTTAAGACATAAAAAATGTCATGTCTCACTAGGGACATTGTTCTTTACATCTATTCATCTGCATCTATGTTTACTCCAAAGACCTTGGTACTCAACCCAGATATCATACACAAAAGAAGAGACAAGACCCTGTAAATCGGATACTAAAAATAACTCGTTTAATTGAGGTCAAAAGGCCGGTGTGTTGGGTCCACTAAAGCACAGGGATTCTCTCTTTAATTAGTGCCCAGGAAGACCTAATTTAAAACAGCGCACAAGACTCCCCTCAGCCAATTACTTTTATATTAAAACAGGAGAAAAGAGGGGAAAGATTACCAAAGGACTAAAGGTTTTTGGAAAACATCATCTTCTCAAAACAGACCCTTGACCTTAAAATAAACTGACACAGTTCAGTAGTTGTTACCAAAGCTCCTCAGAGGATACAATGAATAAAGCACTTTCAGTATTGGGGGGGGGGGGTCATTTTATTATGGAAATAGAGATGGATAAACTATGGATCATCTGGAGGGATGGAGGAGGTGTCAAGTCATTTATCCCATAGTAATTAGCAATGAGTTTCAATAGTAACGTATGCCTAACATAAAATGGGAAGGTCTGTGCAAGGCCATTTGTAAATGGTAGAGGGGGGCTTGTAATGACAATTTCATGGTTGAACAATGATATCTTCTTATTGACATAGTTGCTCTAACCAACGCTGACGTACTTCCTATCATATGGAGAGGATCATAATACTCTGGAGGGGGGATCAAGGTTTTGCTCTTTAATGACTATCCCTGCATAAGAAAGAGGAATATAAGGAGATAGAGAAGGAGCGAGACAAGCGCTACTAAAGCCACAGCCAGCCACCCCCATACATAAACATAGACGAGGGGAGCAAGAAAATGAGTGAAAGAAAAGAAGAGCCTTGACTTCAATTGACATTTCAATAAGTGGAACACAGCGTTACCAATCCATTTGCCCCAACGTCCCTCCCTCCCCTCCCCTCCCCTCGTTCTCTGTGTAAGGCAGCTGAAACAATTATTGAGATAGGTACCTTCAGGCCATGTATGTTCCGGATCCCTGGAGTCTTGCCGGCTGAAACAGTAATTGACTAGATTGTAGAACACATCACTGGGCCATTTACAAATGTGCTGAAAAGGAATCAGTTCTTTATAAAAGGAAGGGGGAAAAAAAGATGAAATGAAATGAGGGTTACTCTGAAATTAGTTGTAGACAAGAGAGTGATTGAGATGTTGGGCTCTTGAGACAGCTGGTGGTAGGTAGGAAGCCAAAACAGAATCACAGTTAAAGAAAAGAGAAAGATAGAAAGAGAGAGAAAAACGAAAGAAATACAAACGGGAAGACAGCGAGACAGAAACAGAGAACCAGACACAGAGTAAAAGAGAGAGACAATAAAATGTTTTGTCACTTTGCCCTTGGGGCTTGTTAGCGATTATGTATGACTTTGAGTGGTGAGAAAACTATAGAGAGATATTTAAAAAAAAAAAATATTGAAAAGACTCTCATAGTGAAAACCAGTTCAGGAAGAAAACTACATAATGCCAGAGATTTGGCTAAGGCTAAGCCTTAGCCTCAACACAAGCTTGCCGTTTCAATGTCCTTGGAGCAAAAGAAATGTAAAATTATAAATTACTGTCTGTCAACACAATAATAGAATGAGCCACTACATTTTAATGTTGTCCAGAGGCTGCATTGTTACTTCTAGCCACCGCATGCTCCAATTTTCTTATTGTTTGAACACAGCACAAGGGATTTACCCAAATACGTGTTGAAATGTGTGAATATTTTTATATATTTAAATTTAGATTGTGGTTAGTTGTCAACACATTAATTACAACTGTAATTATGTATTGAGAATTTAGCGTTACTCTAACATGTCACCCCATACCTCGTGGAAAAATCTGTAGAGGGTCCGGCAGCAGTCCATTTATGCGTTGTTCATTCATTGTGTTGAAGTACTAAAGAGGAAAAGAAAGTCACATATAGTTGAGATTATTACACATACTGTAACTTAACTCTACTTAATTTAACAACTTAAAACTGATGAAGAAAAGCCTGGGTAAAATTGCAATTTGACTATGCACTACACTGACAAATTTTAGCACACTAAAAACACAAGTATGTTTATTTAAATGAATTAATCCACAGTGTTCCAAAAAATGTGAGCATGCTGTGCTGAAATCTGTTGCCGATGAGGACCAATGCCCTGTGGGCTTGTTCTGAAGGAGTATAGCATTAACCCTTTTCTCCTCCAGGTCAACAGCTCACCAAACACTCATATCCTACAGGACTAACACGTGCACACACACTCTGGAGCCTCTCAGACGCTTGCCAAGGCAGTGCAATAATTGATGTTTCAGTTAACCAAACCATCTGTTAAACTGTGAGTTGCTTGTGTGTGTGTGTGTGTGTGTGTGTGTGTGTGTGTGTGTGTGCGTGAATGTCTGTGTCAGTATGAGTGTTTTGTTTATGTCCCCTCCTTTTTGAGGCTTCAAACCCACAAAAATTAACTGCAAGTCCTTACTTAACGCACATGCTTTGGAAGATGTATGTCATTATGTAGTGTACGCGTACATGTATTCATTGTGTCTCGTTTACAATCCAGTATGAACTACCAAGTCATCGCAGCGATATGTAAATTTGCTCTCTCATTGTGGGGGAGGGAGGATGATGGGACTGGCTTGGATGGGAATGGATCAGAATGGCTACCCAAGTGGCACAGCTGTTATTAAAAGGCCTATTTATCACTGTCAGTTCCCTCCTCGCTCCTAGGCCTCTGCTTATGCCCTCCAGCGTTCTCACTAGGCCACATCTGAACAATAGGCCTAATACCAAAAAACATGTTGTATGTGTTGAGGGTGTTGGTGTGCGTGTGGTGGGGGGGCTTCACGTACCTTTAATTTTCCGCTCAGCTAGCTTATTGATTAAGGCTGCAATTACCACCTAATCTGTAGTAGGTGTGTTATTAAAAGACATTCTCCATTGTTGGCCAATAACTAAACAGTGTCCGATCCCAAATACCATCGCTCAGCCTTAAGGGACAAGTGGGAGAGTGAGAGCAGAGAGTGGGTCTCATCATCATTAGCAGACTAAGGGGAAATGGGAGTAAGAATGGTGGAATTAGAGCCACTACCTCCAGGGGGAGCTGAGTGAGGAACAGATGAGGTCACATGTTTTTTTTAGCACCTGACACAGGCCAGTCTTTAACTTTGAGCAGGGGCGTCTGTCTTTCAAGGTGTCGAACAATGATTAGAGATGCCTGGAAGACTAGTGGGTCTCACAGGAGCATGTAGCAATCAATGTTCTCCGTGATGGGGGATACTTCTCACAATAAATGCCCTCTGCAGACTGATGTTAATTAAGTGCTCAATTTGTGCATTAATTTTGCTCAGCAACAAGGAGCCTGAATTTTTTGCTAGGCAATGTTAAAAGCAGAGATCATGCATAAGACAAAAAAACACTGTAGTGACAGCATATTAAAAAGTCTGGTTATATATTTGTTATCACAAACATCCACACACACAGAAACACATGCACGAACAATGCAACCATGAGAGACACTAATGAATTATCACACCTTTCACCTAACATGCTGGTTTCTCTTAATTCCACATAATGGCTGTCTGCTCACCTAGAATTAACAACACTGAGGCACAAATTCACTGGGGTCTCTATGGAGGTCAAATGGCAACCACAGCAAACAACAAGAAATAGATCCTCTGAATACAAATGCAAATGATTGCTGAAATGCATAACCCTTTCATAAGACATTTAAAGTACTCGGCTAGTGTAAATTATGTTTTAGTTAGCTCAGTATTTTCCAGGCTATCAGCAGCTTTTTGTACACTTGGCTTTCCCACGAGGAGGAGAAAGTCATTACGGGGGTTCCTGGATTTCTTTGCCAAAAATTCATTGTACAGATGGCTTTTGAAATCTGTGGACGAAGCAGTGCAGTGTTGTGGATACTAAATATGTGTGCTGGGTAGAGTGAGATGCAGGTCAGGGACATAAATTAATATGCCGTCTCAAGACATGCCACATCATCTGAACAAAGAATGAAGAAGTGTTGGGACAATAAGCTGCTATTATGCATTACAAAATGAAATAATACAATATGTTTATCATAGCCTCTTCCGCCAAACAAATGTGCATATTACTGTATAGGTACTGATTAACGGGATAAAGATCAAGCTCATTGATATTGTAATGTAAAATACTTTACAAAATTAACGGACGTCAGGGAAACTGATGGTTCCAGGTGTATCATGTAGTTTTTAAATAGTATTGCAGTTGCTTCTCTGCTATTTAAAAATGTGCAGGTATACTGGCGACCATTGCTGATATTTGGGTGATCATTTATCAAATTAGTATCTTAAATTATGCATTTACACATTTCCTGAAAGAAGGGAACAGCAGCACTGCCCTATCAAGAACCTTAAAACATGTCACCTGGATTTGTGAATAATGAAGCTGGCTGAGGTCAATAGTTACTTCCATCTCTGTTTCATAACGCTCAATGGCATAACAGCTGTCTCTTTTTGCTTAATCACCCCGCTACCCTATGCTACTTAATGATTAAAATGCAACCACAAGTGAATGCATGATAAAAATGGACAAAAAACAAGGAGTGTAAATTGTGCCTGTGGCTCTAGCAGCATCATTGTGAGCTGATGGGGGGTAAAAGACATCTACAGATGAAAGTAGATTTTGAACAATTCTGCAGCCCAGGGGGCCCACTCTTTAATGAGGCAAAACTTTAAGTACTGAATAATAAATAATAAAAATTGACAGTTCATTTAGCTTTCAGTGTACCTCGTAGAGAAACCCATTACACGCCATTACTCTTACTGTCCGTGGCATGAACAGTAAGTATGGTGGAATATAAAAATGCACTGCACTAGGTGGGGGAGCTGAATGGGTAGTGGAAGTGTGTGCTTGTGTATTTGTGTGTGTGTGTTGCTGAAAACTACCAATAAGCTGGTTTTTACCTTAGGTTAAATACAACTGGATGAGGCTATATGGTTTCAAAACTCTTTATAGGTTGCTGAGTTGCAGATAAATGTCAGTGTAGAGGTGGAAGCAAGAAGAAAAAAATCTGTCAGTCCTATCTTGTCTACCTCTCACTTTTCTTTTTTTTTTTTTTTTTTTTTTTTTTTCCGTCCCATTATTTCCCCTTCACCCACTTTTAACCCGTGTTTTCTTTACTTTTTTAATTCTTCCCTTTTTTTTTAATTACCCTTTCTTTTTT
>CM022485.1:9133875-9199669 GCA_011952105.1 Coreoperca whiteheadi
AAATAGTAAATAAACTATTCTCTTATTCACATCTGGTTGTTTTTGGGGGTCTGGTCTCCCTCTCTCTTTTCTTTTTTTTTTTTTTTTTTTGTTTCTACCAGACCAATGATGCCTCGTACACCAGATTATAGCGAGTGTTTTCTTAACTGTTGAAATTCTACAGTATCTGATAAATCACCCTGAGGTGGTCATTTTGAAAACCACTAAATATGGTTTTAGTGACCATGGAAGGGATCCTGTGATTCTGAGATTAGCTACTGCAGCAAAAACATATGTAACGTTATTCAAATTGGCCTCTGAGTGGTTTGTTTTTTATACCTTAAGCCAGTTTCATGCAAGCTACAAGTAAAACACTCAAGCAAACAGTTTCATGTGCCATGGTTTTGAGATATCCGTCTCAAAGATGTTTTTCCCCCAATGAAACAATAGGCAAGTAACTCTTTCATTATGCTGAACAAAGCACTCAAAAATTATAGGACTTTTAAAACAATGTCCTGGTCACTCTGACTGGTCAAGTTTATTTTATTAGTTTAGCCCAAAATCACAAATTTGCTGTACAATCTGTATATTCTTAGATTCTTAATTTGGATTGAAAAAGCTGCACAAAGAAACCTTAGAATGGATAACAGAGGAGGATGTTCAGAATAGGGATGTCCCTATCCGATCCACCTCATCGGTATCGTGCCGATACTGGCCCAGAATGCAAGATCGGAGATCGAAGGGGAGAAAAAAATATGATCCGATACCTATCCAACACAAACCATGGGAAAATCTAGCTTAAACCATCGCCTAAATGCTTGAATATTAGCATTTCCCTTGCTGTGACATCCAGTTAAGTGCTGAGCCTGTCATGTGATAACAGTAGTACCCAATTATAGTCGCATGAGGATGAGAGTTAGCTAACTTACAGAATAGCCATGTCGGTGGAAACATTTTAACCTCAAAGAAGAAAAAAGTCCAACGGTCGAATGCAAAATTTGCAACGCAAATGTTTCGAGGGGCGGCAGTGCTGTCGGTTGGTTTAACACCACAAACTCAATTAAGCATTTGGAAAAACACCACACAGAACAACATCAGGAATTTCTGCAAGCAACGGCTGCAAAGAAGAGCAAAACGCCCCGACAGCAGACATTGCTGGAATCAATAAAAAGTTGAGAGAAATTCCCCCCATGCAGCAACAAGGCCAAATTGATAACGGAGAAACTAGTTCAGTTTATTGTCCTGGACGACCAACGCCTTTCGGTGGTGGAAAATGTGAGGTTTCAACGCTTAATTAAGAGTGGCAGTCTTTTATAATCAACTGTCGTTGTGGACTATATACTGGAGAAGCATTTGCTCTCCATTTGAGTGAGATGTTTTTAGGTGGCTAATTGAGCAAAGTGCTTCCATTTATTTTATTATTATTATTATTAGTATTAGTTCAAGAATAAAATAAAAATATCGAACTGATATCGGAATCGGCAAATAGCCAAAGCTGCAGCATCGGTATCAGAAGTGAAAGAGTGGTATCGGGACATTCCTAGTTCAGACATGCAGTGGATGCTGTATATAGTAGACAGAAATGGCAACAGTGAGGTCTGACTTTAGCGTGAACAGTCTTCATTAGAACTACCGGTACTTTCTAATGAAGATATAGCCCCCCAGGAAAACTGCTACGGTCCTGCTACAGTAAAATACAATCACGTTATGCAATTTGTGGGATGGATGTGTGACATGATGGAAAAAACGACAACTTAATATATATACTCACATAAGACAACATGGCTTTGAGTTCTTCATCACTTCTCACAGTGATTCTGTCTCCCACCTCGTCTTCATCTAAAAAACACAGTAGAAAAGATCTTAAAATTTGGATCGTAAAACCTTTTAATAATATAATAACACATGAACTGCTATCAACACCACAGGCAACACTCAAAGCAAAACACATTTTTGATACAAAAGTGGATTGATTTAAGGGCAGGAGATAAGATTAGCACACTGTACTTGTGGCACAGCAAATATACACAGTTACAGAAAACTGTTACACAAAATTAAACTGAATTTACTTCAAAGTTGAGCTGTTAACAAAAGTTTTACAACTCACTCCAAATTCTGAAAAGCTTCAAGGGAAAGTCATCTTAATATAAGATTAATAATTAATCTTAATTGTAATATTTTCAGGAACTAAATGATAGAAAAGCAGCAATATGGTTGCAAAATAACGCAAAGGGATAAAATAGTTTATGTATATATATAAAAAAATAATAAACTATATTAATTTGCTAATAACTGATGATATGCAATGTGTATTGTCCACAGCTTTTAAGGAACAAAATCAACACTGCATGCAATATAGTATAAAGACAATTTACAAAACAATGTGGTTATACTTTTACCATTAATAAGCATTGAAAGCTGTTATTTTTGTCAGCATTTCAAGAATAATCCAAAAACTAAGCACCTACTGCAGCATACTCACCTGTTTTATCCACCAAGTGGTTTACATAACAATTACTAAGACTGACTATTAGCATCAGTACAAGCTATTTCGCATTAGTGCTGCTTCAAACCATTTTATCTGTCAAAATTGCACAGATAAATATTTTTGTATATTTTCAGCAGAATAAAGAGCAAGAGAACTAAATAAATATTGTCCTCTTGTTTATTAGAATATGCAACAATCTAAAAAAAATAGCATAATTCATATTATTTTTGTAGGCGTCGATGAGCAGGATACACGTAACTGATTCCTGCTTTCTCTCCACATACAGCAGTCATTATACATCTACAGAGAGCATACAAGTGCATAACTTATGAGAACGATAATGAGCTCCCATACAGTAGTTACAGAAAGTTTTGTCAGTAACAGTATTTCGACTACTGATATCAAGTTAGTAAATTATGTGACTCAGGTTGTATTGTACAAACTATTGTTTCAAACAGGGAAACACTGTATAGGTCACTCAGAAGATTCACAATACTGAAAACTTGCCAGGAGTTGAAAATGTGCGGTGATGTGTTATAGACCTGGTCATAATGAATGCTGTGAATGCTACTTCAGCAGTAAAGCAGCAAAGTGTGAAACAGACACTTACATTCAAAGGCCGTGACAGTGGCTTCAGGCATGACATCTCTGATTGCGACCTGAAATGTTTGGTAGAGTGAGTTATAACAGGGACAATAATGAAGTAGAGAGTTTAAACCTGTAGACAGAAGCAGAGTTACGATTCAGGAACGGAGACAGACCTAATATAATCACATGTATTAATACGTAAGGTGGTGCCACAGTGTTGGGACAGCTTAATTGTTCATTAGCTGGGCTCAGACACGTTCAGTCAGAAACCGAAACTGTCAAAATCCAAACTGGATGTAACTTGTTTTACATGGAGACTCACCAGCAAGTCATTGAAGTTCAGAAGTGATGGACAGTCGACGGACGAGTCCATATCCCCTGACGGCGTCTTTATACGGATCACTATTGCCTCGGTGTCCATTGCGCAGAGGTTATTTAAATCGTGTATGAGCATAAAGAGGACAGATTAAGCCTCATAATAACGCATGGCTGGCTGTCTAAGCTAACGAGCTAATTTCCTGCAGCGGTTTGCTAACGACACACGCTAGCATCCTGCTCAGTCCAGACTCTTGTGTTAAGTGATGCGGAGATTTAAAAACGTTAACCATTGAGCTCAGTCACCGCCGACACCGAAGTTAAGTCATATCCGCATGAAAGGTTTAGCTTTAATTGTGAATTTGTATTCGCCCACTCTCCGGGGCAAAGTTTTACACTGGGTTATCAGAGATATGTAGCCATGAAGCTAGTTTTGAGGAAACCACAGCTGCTCCAAAAGCGTTTCCGAATAAACATCCGCTCAGGGAAATTTCAAAATAAAAGACCTCCATCCCTGTATCCATTCAAACTACTGCCACTTTGAGCATTAATTACAGTCAAGAAAGTGGCCTGACATACAGTAGGTAATTCAAATACTGACTATGCAGCAAAAAAGTATTAAAGGCATAACGATTTTAATAACCTACATTTACTAGGTTATTAAAATTATCTAATCTTAAAAAAGCTAAATGTCACATATATGCACAATATGTTTATTGGTAGATAAATGCGTTTAGGCTGGTGGCCTTCGGTCTACCAATAAAGTTCTTCTTCATACTACAAGAGTTTTTGACTGCCTCAGAAATCACCCCTCTGCTTTCATAATATGTTAAAACAAATTTCTAATTCCTTTGTAAAATCATTATCTAAATGAACGCTGGTGCTACTGCTACCCCTACAAAATGAAAAATGGCCCAGGTTTCCAGTCATGACAGTAAGGATTTGAATTGGATTGCTAAGAGACGTTTTGTTTGTCATGCATGACCAATAACCAAAAGGCTATAAAATTAAATAACCAACTTGATTTAAAACATTTTCTAATGTTTTATTTAGCTTATTGAAATGTGAATATATTGTGAATTTTGCATTGTGAACAATGTGATTTCAAAATATTTATTAATTCCTGACAAAACCAAGATGTCACCCTAGTTATAAATGCGCTTTGGACTAGGAAGTGTTAGACTGAAAAGCTTTGCAAAGAAAAGTGTACGAGGGCAACACTGGGTGACACAGCCATTTATACTGAAGAGACTGTTGCCACCTTGGACTGCTTTTGTTGTACATTGATGTGAAATAAATGTTGTTAGGAAAGTACAGTTTTGAGCATACAATAATAGCCTTTTGGGTGTATAATGGATGGATATATATATATATATATAGGGTAAATATTCTTTTTAGAAATGACCTTAGATCATTGTAAATGTTCAAACAATATTTGGATATTGTATGAATGGTAGAGATTAAAAACTGGAAAGGCTCCTGATCCGGACTGAAGACCCCATGAACACGGCTTTTCAGGTATTCAAAGAGGTTTTTGCCTCGTTCCCATTAATTTTTGCCTGCTGTGTTTATTTTGATGTACTAACCTTTCTGTCATATCAGTTCCTGGCCTGGTAATTCTACCACCCATGATTATCCACACCTGCGTTCCCTTACCTGCCCCTTGCCATCGGCCAGCCCTGTTTATATACTCAACTGTTTTTCTGCTCCTTTGCCAGATTTTCTTTGGTCATCCTCGTGTGTGTTTATCGCTTTCCAGCAATTCCTTGTGTTAGTCTCTATGATTTTTGGATTTTGCTTACTCCCTGCCTGAATATGTTTGCTTGTGTTGGACTGATCACCTGCATATGACTGCCTGGCTTTCAAGAAAATACTTTGCCTTCTTTTTAATCTTACCTTGTGTACTTTGTTCCTTTGTCGGGTAAATGAAACTGATATAATTGAAATGGTAAGAAAATTAAAAAACTAACTATCAACTGATATAAATTCCATTGACATGGTAATTATTTAAAAAGTCATTGATTCTATTGTAAGACCTGTGACCTACAGTATATATGTAATCAGTCATTTAAAAGAGGTGTTTTTCCTAATAATATGAAATCAGCACAGGTAATTCCAACATTTAAAAATGGAGATAAGCACTACATGGACAATTATAGACAGGTATCTCTTCTTCCTCACTTTTCAAAAATATTAGATAAATTATTTGTGAAACAATTGGATCTCTTAATTGGTAAATATGAATTATTGAGTGAAACACCAGTATGGATTTAGGGAAAATTTCAATATTACCTATGCCGTAATGGATATGATAGAAGAAATCACATAGGCAGTTGAAAATGATGAGTTCTATTGGTATTTATATATTGAACTACAGATGGCTTTTGATATAGATCACAGCCAATTATTGAGGAAATTGGAGAGGTATGGAATAAGAGGTATAGCTTACTCTTTGCTTAAAAGCTGTTTAAATCTGGGATACATTAAACTATAAGACCTTGTATATAATTTATTGCTCACTAATACTTCCTTACATATCTTATTGTGTGGAGTTGTGGGGGTCAACCTTAAAAGAAACTATAAATTCAATAGTCCTACTACAAAAATGAGCCATAGTGTGTAATAGTAACCCTTATTAATAAGGTTGGTCACTATGATCATACTAATCCACTGTTTATAAAATCCCATGCTATGAAATTTAATGATTTGGTAGATTATGAAAAAATGCAAATAATGTTCAGAGCTGAATCAAAGTCACTCCAAGACTGTGTACAGAGTTTTTTTTTTATCAATACAGGGGTGCAGATATGATTTGAGAGATGAAGTTTGAAGTGTCCAGTATAAAACGATCATAAAGGGATTAAAAGGACATTTATTCCTATTGTTGGAGTTGAATTATGAAACAATGCTAAGATAAATTTAAGAATGTGCAACTCGCTTTTGGTTTTCAAAAGAATTGTTTATAAAGCTATTTTGGAGGCTTACAAGTGTGAAGGATTTTCCTTTATTATTTTTCATTTCTGGAGGGTAGCTTAAAATGATAAGAATGTAGAATATATAAGCTTTTTGCTTGCCTGTGCATTTTCATGTAATCTTAATACATAATGTTACTGTCTATACTGTTTATACTTATTGTATATTATATTGTAAATACTTATTGTGTTGTGTGTGATGACTAAATACTAGTAATATACTACTACTTCTACTGTTGTCTTTCTCTGTGCCTGAGTCTCTGATCTGCTCAGAAACATTACACTTTCAGTCTACATTAACACAGCATTAGTATTTAAAGATTTCCACTGGGCATGAGTCATTAGTGTATAATTGAATGTAAAACAAAGGGGCACTTAGAACCGTTGTTGATTACGACCTTATGATTGAGGAGCCGCATCAGTCTCTGTGCCTGCTCACCAAAGAGCTCTGATTGCAGTTCCAAGAACAAGACATTGATCCCTGGGCAAAATTAAGTCTCTTTGTCTGTTGATTTACAGCACTCTGCTCACAGAGCTGATACCCACGTCTGTTGAGCGGGATTCTGTGTGATGGTTCTGAACTTGTTAAAGCAAGGGTAGGTAACGCTGGAGAAATTGACTGCACTCTAAGTTTTACAGCCAACACAGAAATGCATTTTTTAGAAAGCAATGCAGCATTTTGTATCTAATCAGGAAACTGGATTCATATGATATCAGGAAGAACATTTTAGAGACTGTTTACAGAGGTCTTGTTGAAAGTGTTTTAACTTTTAACATGTGTCCATGGTACCTGGGGGCTAAGAACAAAAATAGACTGTCCAGAATCACAAATATCGCCACTAAAACTATTAGGAAAGAGCAGAAACAACTGGGATGTACAAAACACAGGTGAAACAAAAGGCCTTACAAATTGTGTCTGATCCTGTTCATCCCCTTTTTAAAGAATTCATAAAACTGCCCTCGGGAAGACACTATAGAGCATTTAGTCTTTCATACTAAATGCAATAGCTTTGCTAAATTTGTAAACACCATTCACAGTGAAACCAATTGTCAAGAGACAGCTAGATGTTAAAAGTATCCAACTGAAAAAATCACACCCCCTCCCTTGAAACCTCCCTCCAAACACATTTTCATGCGCAATGAGTGCACGGGCAGAGTGCACGCAGGCAGGCAGGTAGGACAGCCAATCATATTATTTGGGCCGAATGAAATTATCGGATAGGCTTATTACAGCCCTGAGACAGCCACAGATACCGGACTTTTACATATTTTTTCTCCAGAGCATTTGATTTATTGATTGCTGTCTGGATGTAAAAAGAATTTCAACAAATATAACAAAAAAATGCTTCTGAAATACATTACCTATTCTAGCTTTAAAGCTTGTTCTGTCTCATGGCTCAGATCTGGCTGGACATGTGGCACTTGAAAACAATATCAATGAGACGTGACAACGACACCTATGCAGTAGGTTGGGTTTCACTGGCTGCTAAAACAAAAGTCTCCACCACTGGTTGCCCTAAGGCTGAACTTCTCTATCAGTTGTTACCATCTTGTTTAAAAAGGTAAGAGAAGCATTCAAAAGAGAAAGGCAAAATACAGTATCTGTCTTCTCGGATCCTTTTCTTAAGTAAAAGTAGTGATGCTACAGTGTAAAAATAGTCCATTCCAAGTAAAAGTCCCGCATTCAAAATTGTACTTAAGTGAAAGTATGGTACAGAAGTAGAAGATGCAGAATCACCCATTCAGAGGTTATATTAATATGTGTATTATAGAATCGGATTACTTTTATTGATGCATTAACTTGAAAGCAACTTTTTAATTCTGCATCTTCTTGAGATGTAGTCTAATATTAACTACCTTATCATCTGTTGGGTAGTTTAATTTATAAAATGCATCCTAATTTATTTGCATCATGTGTTAAATGTTAACCTGCAAAGTAACTAGTTACTAATGTTGTCAAATAAATGTAGTAAAGTAAAATGTACAATATTTCCCTTTCAAATGCAGTGGAGTCGAACTATAAAGAAGCATAAAATGTGAAAACACAAGTAAAGTACAAGTACCTCAGAACTCTACTTAACTACACATCTTGAGTAAAGGTGTTTAGTTAGGGGCGGCTGTGGCTTGGTGGCAGACCGGTTGCCTGCCAATCGGAAAGTCAGCGGTTCAATCCCCCAGCCATGCATCGAAGTGTCCTTGAGCAAGATACTGAACCCCACAAATGCTCCCGAAGCTGCGCCTTCGGTTTGTGAATGTTCTCATGTGTAAGTCACTTTGGATAAATGTGTCTGCTAAATGTAAATATATTACTTCCCCACCACTGTCTGTGACAGGGAAATACTGTACACACACAGAGGTTATAAGTTCATTGCATCGACCTGCTTTGAACTTCTGTAATCTCTTACATGTGTAACAACAGCTGGGTTAAAGACCCACTGATTTCCATGTCATGCCTGAAATTATTACTTTGCCTAATTGTTACAGGAGAGTAAAGAGAAAAGCAAAGCTGGGCTATCAAGCGCTCTGATTAATGCCTCCACCAGCACTGCCCTCTGATGAAAAGCAGAGGATCTATATGGCACTTTGTCAAACATACTCTCCCAGGACTTGACGTTAGGTCCTTCTGCTTTAGGGGCAACTACAGTGAAGCCCAGTCAGCAATCCACATTATCAGAAATCAAACTCCTGACTTAGCTGGGAGGGGAAAGTGGAAAAGGACGGCCAGCACTCACTGTCTGGTAATTAAAAGCCATTTTATCAGACCTCCTCTCTTGCCCCGTACCTCGTTTCTTGCTATTGACAAGCTGCTTAGCGCAAAGTGAGCTCAGTTTGACTCTAAATATATGAGGCACACTTATTTAACTTTCTCAGCAAAGAGGGAAAAACAAGTAAACAAGACAGCAACATTGCCCATTACACATTTACTGTAGTTGTATTTTCATTTATGGCTTTTTGTTTGTGTGTAATTAAGTGTCCAAATGCAGCTCTGTGTTTGCTTCTTCTTCCTCTGATTGTTATTTCATTAGTCTATGTCAAATGTATTGGTTGGCTTGTGTTTATTGATTAATGAGGCAAAGTCAGTGCTGTCTTTCTTCACTGTAATGCTGATATAGAAGATATACTATTTGTCTGCTGGTTAAGCTTTGATCGTTCTCACGAATATTGACTGTTACTTGGTAGCTTTCAATTTACAATGTCCCTTAACATTAGTGGTAATTAGTCAAAGTAAAAATGTGTGGGCTTGTGGTTTAAGGCCTTATTTACCTTGATAGAACCAACAATAGGGAAGATATCAATGGCTTTGGTCTCACAAAGGGGCTGGCCCTGCTGTGAGTTCAGCAAGAAAAACGTGTCCCACCATCTGTCCAGGGCCACATCCAAACTCAGGTATCCAGATGCGAACCCTCCGGCTGAAATAGAGATGTGTCTCCTCAGCCTTGAAGCCTGAAGCCTGTTGTTTATTGATGCTGCCAGAGTCCCTGCTCAGATCGATACCATCTCCCTCAGATGGGCCTTCAACACGCAGACTCCAAATTGAGGTCAGGATATGTAGAGGGTTATGGCACTTCAGCAGATATGAATTGCTTGAGAGGCTGTGATCATTTGTTACATCTTCCTTCAAAGTTCATCTCCAAGTTGACCTGTGATGAAGCATGGAGAGTTTGTGAGACACTGATGTGAGAATTATGAGGGAAATGCACCAATATATGGACAAGTAGGTTGGATTGTGTGACTACCTCTCAGCTCTCAGAGCAGCGTGCTTTCCCTGCCATTCCCAGTGTTTCAGATTCACCTCTGAGGTCCCCTTTATGGCTGCATGTTGTTTCTGTTGTTTCTAATAAAGAGGAAATATTGGTGCCTTCCTGACCTGCTCATAGGGGCCATAGAAAAATTTATGGGGTGTGTCTTCTCCATATAGGCTGCTTTTGAACTGAGTCGGACATAAATAACACATCACCAATTCACCAGAGCTCTATTGGCTCTTCTTTCATGCTGTGGTCAAGTAACTTTATTGAATGCAAGATGTGAATAGATGGTGTTGTTTTTCCACATGAAAACACAGTGAAAACCAAAAATGCTTAAAGCCATAAAATATTTAACTTTGCTTGAAATATTTCCCTTTTGTGCAACATTTTTTGTCAAGAACATGAATTACACAACTGGTAGTTATAACCCAGGAAGCGGATGTGTAAAAATGTTCCAATGTTTCAACTCTACTGATGATTCCCATGATGCTCATTTTTTGTTTCCATGCAAACTCATGTGGAAACCCAGCACCATTTACTCCGCACGTTACTTCAGTCACGTTGTGTGGAAACCTTCGGGGAAAAGTCAAAATGTTATTTTATTTACCTCTTCCAGCAGTGGGTTGCCAACTAATCCTTCCACAGGCTGCTCCTTTCGACTCTGCTCTTCTTCTTCGCTGAATTGTATGTTAAGTCTGCTGTGCATCATCCGTTTTGGATGATGTAAAAAAACAAATAAAACGTTTTGTTTAATTTTCCCCTCTGGTTTGCATAGGGGCCGAGTCTTAGAGTGACATATGGGGTGCTGAGGTCACAAATGGGTCTAATTGAGACCAATTGTAAAATAATTAATTATGACACCTGATTTTAATGTTGTAGTTGGTGGAGGTGGAACTAATTTTAACTACTACTGTTACTACTGGTAGTGTTATCTATAACAATGAATTGTTTTTCATGTGATCATCACTGGTTTTGTATGTTCAGTCTAATCTGAAAAGTAAGTGGTACCTATTCTGTAACTGCCAGAAACATGTAGTGGAGAAAAAGTAAAATATTTCCCTCTGAAATGTAGTGGTATAGAAGCATAAATGAACATAAACTACTCAAATAGTAGTACCTCAAAATTACTTATTTCAGCAAATGTACATTCTACCGCTGCATATATAGTGTCTTGTGCATGTCAGACTGTAAGTAATTTTACCTGCTTTACAATAAGTATTTTCGGTTGGTTGTAGGCAAAACAAAATATGATAAACACACAGTCCAAGGGGAAATCAATGTAAATAAACATTAAGTAAAACATTTAGAACCCAATAGTAATGTGCATAACTGTGGCCAAGATGAGCGACCTCTCTCTAACCACACATTGCTTTGGTTCCAGAGTGTCAGGTGGCCTGTTTGTCAGCTGAAATATTCATCAAACAGATCAACGGAAAGTCTGGCTGGCTTTTCAACTGACTGCATGTCAATAATTGATAGGGAATGACTTAGTGAGTGTTTGGGGGGGTCCTTCTCTTTCTGTAAATGATGCCTCTGACCTTTGGTGTGTGAAAGAACTCATCATGGTCACTGCTCACATGTCATATATAGCCCAACACAATGAACCGAACAGTGAAAGTAATAAAGAAAAGGAATAATATAATGAAAAAAAAGAAAAAAAAACTTCAAACAAATGTTACGCTGCCGTTATGAATTACAATGCTGTATCAAATGATTACTCCAATTGCAACAACAGCAAGTTTAAAGATGCTGGATTAATAAATGTGTGGATAATGTGTTAAGACATTATACACTGCACCCACAAAATCGCTGGGGATATACTGAATGATTTATTAGCTTCAAAACTACATTTAAATATCAAAGAAATTGTATATTATTTAAGTGTAATACATGACTGGGTGCTTGTTCTATATTAGCATGCTAAACAATCAAACACGTGTATAAAGAGAAGTTTTATGATATAAATGTCCTTTGTAAGGCATGTAGGCCTGATATATATTTAATTACATTTTAACAATGAACAATTAGCAGGATATTATTGAATGATGTGATCATTTCGGCTATAATAATCATAGCATGTAATCATTAAATGTTCATCAGCAAAAACAGACAACATACCTGATACTGTGGTGAGTCAGTGGGAAGTCGTGGTGGTGTTGGTGTGTGTTGGTCCATCCTGTCAGATGAGATTCTCCTGACTGCCAACACATTCAAATCTTTATTCGCCTGCCTATTGTCTGACCTTCTGCTCACAATAACCAATAGTGGCTGCACAGCGTTTTTTCTGGTTCCAATTCCCTCTGTAGCATCTGTAGAACAGAGTGTATTTAAAGACAGCTGAAATTGCTGATCAAAAGAAAATAATAAATACTGCAAAATGCCACACTTAAACATTTTTTGTTTTTTAATCCCAAATTGGAAATGCCAACAGTGTCTTGTCTGTTGATTTAAGACTAGGATTTGCACATAGAAGGATCAGATTATCGCGATTATCAAAATTATTTGAGTATAAATTATCATCTTTTAAAACTATTTTTTAAGAAATTCTGGCAGATGTTGGTTCTTGAACTGCTGAGTGAACTCTTTGAAGCTGCATGTGTCAGCTTTCCATTTAGTTTATCATTCTTGTGCGACGGTGGAAGACGTTTTCAAATCATTTACTTAAGTAAAAGTACCAAAAGCCTATAACAATGTAAATATACTCCATTACAAGTAAAAGTCCTGTATTCAAAATCTTAAAGTACAGGAGTAAAAGTACAGTAGTATTATCAGCAAAATGCGCTTTATTTGACATTATCAGATTTTTAATACTGATGTATCAATAAGCAGCATTTTACTACTGTGGCTACTCGAGGTGGAGCTAGTTTTAACTACTTTATATACAGTTAAGTAGTTTAGTCCAGTGGTTCCCAACCTGGGGGCGGAACCCATCAAAGGGTCACAAGATAAATCTGAGGGTTTGTGAGCTTATTAATGGGAGAGAAAGGAAGAAAAGTGCTGCCATACACATTTGTATACATTTTTTAGAACTTCTGCTTTGCTTTGTGAAATATCAGATCATTTTACCTCTTTGGGCCTCAAACAGTTATTTAAATGAAATTATCTGAAACGTTTAATGGGGAAATGTCTATGGAGGAACTGCTAACAACTCATAGACATCGATTGTCTTTTTTCACCTATATTGCAAAAATCAGAAACATCCTGTCTTAAAAACATGCAGAAAAACTAGCCCATGCATTTGTTACTTCTAGGCTGGAATATTGCAATTCCTTATTATCCGGCTGCCCCAAAAAGTCTCTTAGTTCCACTTACGAGACTCTCGAGTTGATCCAGAATGCTCCAGGACATATACTGACAAGAACTAGGAAAATAGATCATATTTCTCCCACATTAGCTTCTCTGCTCTGGTTCCCTGTAAAATCCAGAACAGAATTTAAAATACTTCTCCTCAGCTACATAGCTCTTAATGGTCAGGTACCAAGCTCCTCTCCTGTGGAATCAGATCCCAGTTTGGGTTCCGGAAGCAGACACCATCTCCATGTTTAAGAGTAGGCTTAAGACTTTCCTCTTCGATAAAGCTTCTAGTTAGCTATGCTGCTATAGGCCTAGACTGCTGATGCACCTCTCTCCTCATCTCCCTCTGGATGCATGCTTATCCCATTAATGCATGTTATTAACTTGACATCTTCTCTCTCCCGTAGCTTGGTGCTTTTTCGTCTCTCCTTTCTCCTTCAGCAGGTATCTATGATTGTAGGCCACCTTCTGCCCCCATGTTCCTGCTCGACACCTGCTGCTACAATTATTATTATTAGTCTTATTATTATCCTTGCTATCATTATTATTACTATTATTATTTTTATGAATATTAATATTATTACCACTACCATTACTATTACTTTACATGTCTATGTGGAATTTGCATTGTGCTTCTGTATGTTGTCTTGCCTCTCTCTCGCCCTTTTTATCTCTCTACCCAACCGGCAGTGACAGATGGCCGCCCACCCTGAGTCTGGTTATGCTCGAGGTTTCTGCCTGTTAAAAGGGAGTTTTTCTTTGCCACTGTTGCCAAGTGCTTGCTCAAGGTGGGAATTGTTGGGTCTCTGTTAATAATATTATAAAGAGTACGGTCTATAGTAAAAGTGCCCTGAGATAACTTCTGTTATGATTTGGCACTAAATAAGTTAAAATGAACTGAATAGACATCTGAAACACAACAAGAGGCCCAAACTACACAGTATTTTTGTAAGATGTCACAAGCCAAAAAGGTTGGAAACCACTGGATTAATCTTTAAAACTGTGTTGTATTTTATAAGCGTTATTTTTAATGTAAAATCTTAATCTAAAAAGAAACTAGTAACTATAGCTGTAAAATAAATGTAAATGAGTAAAAAGTAGACTATTTCCCTCTGAAATGTAGTGGACTAGAAGTTTAAAGTAGCATAAATTGGAAATGCTCAAATAAAGTACAAGGATCTCAAAATTTCAACCAAGGTTCTTTTTTAGCAGAAGAGGAAATTATTCCACTTGCTAAAAACACAGTTTATTATATTTATCAGTCACTGCTATATTTTACCATTATGATGTTTACTGCTTCCTTTTTTGTTAGTCTTGTTTGTAATGTAGAATATCACTCTTGTGGGGCCGTTGCAGAATGTGTGAATAAGTGTACCTGAAACGTTGATGCCCGTCTGCTGTATCCTGTCCCGGTGGTAGGTAGGTTGACCTGTAACGAGTAAGCTTTTAATATTTAAAGGACTTCCAATTACTGACATAGATAACTATATGATCCTATTATTATTCTGTTATTTCTTGTATAGCAATTTGTTAGCTGTACCACACTGTTAGTGACTTAACTCATGTAGCCTTATGAGAAATCTCGCTGTTGGATACATTTTTATTTTTTTAAATGGAGCTTCATGCCACCGAAGCTGGCTGTGAGTGGTATAAAATCTTTCTCTTGCGATGGGATCCAGGTTTGTGTGTCCAGCAGGGTAATAAACAGCCTGTTGGAGACAAAAACACAGTTTTGAGATTCATTAATTATAAAAATGCAAGAGAGAGTATAAAACTGCTACACTTGCCAATAATGAGCTGTTTGGGAATTTCTGAGCAGGTCGTTTTAAGCTGCCAGGGTCAGTTGTCCTGTCAGTGTCTAAGGGTGAAAGTACAGTTTCTGTAACCACTGACCAAACAATTTCAACCTGGGATGGTCAGCCGTTTTTTGATATTTTGAGCTTGACGGTGTGATTGAAAATTATTGGGTGACATGTTGTTGGCTAAAGATAAGTCATAGTGTCTGTGAAGAGTGAGCCGTGTAGTGCAGTGTAAGTGAGTGTGGATTTAAACGGTGTCTCTGGAACTCCACAGCTGACTGAAAGTGCCCACTGGATACTGCAAATGCTATTTATACAGTACAAGCTCCTACCTATCCTGCTGCCATTTCAACCAGCTCCTAAATAATCAGATCCCTCATCCTGTTAATGATTAAATTGTTGAAATAATTGGGATCAATGTGTTACGTTAAATACAAACTAACTCAGATTTCAATTAAAAAAAAGGTAACAAGAGTAGTTGTGGGTTTTACAACAAGAGTGAAGAAAAATGACTGAACTGTTTTAGGTGCCACTTAGAAGCATATTATAGGCGATTCTGTTACATCTCCGTGCATAACCTTAAACGCTTAAACAAATGTCCCACTAAAATAAAAATAAAAAGTGTGTTTATTTTGGGTGACGTTTTTTAAAAGCTCTACAGCAAAACTCATTTTGCACCATTTGTTTTACACATTACTAATAAAATGCTAAAATCAGTTATAAAATCTGGTGTGAAGGTACTCTGTTGTCTCCACTGAGCTTTATTGAAGGCCGACATTTGCTGCTGATAACTAGTTACAAATGAGGAAAGAAATTATAGCATTTTTTTATTTTTTTTTTAAAATGTTTAGTTGACAGGCACACAATTTAGTCAACATGCACTTAGACTAATATTTCCATGTTTTTTAAGCATTACTCTTTTTAATTAAATTATACATTTTGTAGCATTTCAACTAACAGCAATATGACTGAACAAGTCTGGCCTTGAACCCCACAAAGAACTCCAAAATGTCTGGCTGGCTGTTTAATACTATTACCAAAAATACTAAGATTTTCTTTGATTTCCAAAATTGCATCTTTGGCAGGAATTAAATAAGCTCAGATGTTTCCTCGTCTACTTGATATAAGTTTTGAGACATTTAATATCTAATGCCTGTTTGACAATCTTTAAGATTATCAAAGATAAGTGCAACATTTGCTTGTGTATTATGTTATGTGTGTATTATCAGGCACTACTGTAGGTATCACTGTCTGGTTAAATCTGTGTGTGTGTGTGTGTCCACACTATCTCATTGTGGGATATAACAAAGCCCTGGAAATACAACCTCCAGGGGTCTTACCTGGATGTGGTGGCCCCCACTTTTTCATTAAAAACTGCAATCCTGCAGCTGAGGCTCTGTTACACCACAATGTGACAGAGCTATACAAGGGCAAACATATGCGACCTGGACCCAACCTTCAAATATGCCACAATAGATAGATCTATTTTAGATTCTCTATTTTATAACAAGTTTGAATGCAAATTGATGCAGACGATTTTCAAAGAATGTGTCGGGCATTGTTGTTGGCCTTGCTGTGCTGTTTTGTCAAGCTTTCCTTGTTTAAGTATTGAAATGTCTGCATATTTAAATGGGTGCCCTGTCTATGAGGATGTATGAGGGTTCAGGTTTAAATTTTTTTTCTTTAAAAAAAATCCTGCCTGTTAAGTATGCAAATCGTATAATATCACTTCCCAGAAAAATATTAGGTTCAATCTATTTTGTTGTTTTCTTCTAACTTTTTTTTTTTGTAATGGCTTTCTATTGGTAAAATGTGCTGTGGCACATGTAGTAAAATTTTAAATCAGTCCATTCCCTGGACTATCATTATGATTCTGCTGGGCATGTAAGAGCAACAGAGGTATTGAAGTGAGGTAATTGAAGTGTTTGAGAACAACCTGGTCCGGTGAGATGTGAGAGCAAAGTACCAATGTAATTACAGGTCATAAGTTGACCACCACAGAATCACAGCAGGCGCAGGGAGAGCTCAGCCTGTCAAGCACTCTGACATGCACGCACGCACACACACACACCACACACACACACACACACACACACACACACACAAACACACACACACACAGCCATCATTTTTTGCCATAAATCCTCAGAATCAAGTGTCATTACACCTCTCGAAGCTTAGCACTGTATGACCATCCAGGAAGTTGCGAATGTATTTGCCAAAACATATTTGATCATAGCTGAATAGCCCTGTGCCAGGAAGTCCCACTCATTGAGAGCTAAGTCCGTCCATATAATACTACCCCCTAGTGGTGAAATGAGGAACTACTAATGCTGGGAGTGTAATGCAGTTAAATTCAAAGAGAGCTGTTGTTTAGTAAGACCTTACTCAAGAGAATTTTAAAAAAAGCATTTATACAAAATTCTTCAATAATCAGATAAACTGCTGTATTTGCATTTAGTAATCTGTAGATGTATCAAAATTATAATACAACGTAAATACTAATACTGAGATAAACAATCGTATCTAAAAGTGTGGGCTGTTTGTAATTGATTTGGACACATCCTTTACCTGGTGAAGTGGTGTAACTGGTCCAGGGTGAGTCCGGCATAGCACCCTCCCCCCTCAGTTGAGTCATTTGTTATCACCTCATGGCTCCTCCAGTGCACTGTGCAATTGGCCGAGCTCCTCCAGGGTGAAGGGTCAAGCCTTTAAAAGGGAATTACTTCATTGACACAATAAGAGATGACAGTTTATTTGACATCTTACCACCACTTCACTCCCCTCCTGCATCCATCCCTGCCCAGCATCCTAACTGCTCCCCGGGGGGCACTGGATCTGTGTGTGTGTGTTTGTGTGTGTAGGTCGGTGGGTGCATCCATGTGATTTCCTGTGTGTGTATGTGTGTTGTAATTGTATCTGTATTCATGTGTCTATCTGTGTCCAACGTACCTTTTTTTCCCCTAGAAAAGCATCTGTGCCTTAAGAAATTGTGAATTATTGTAATCATATACTAATGTAATCTGACCAGAAAAAAATCAAGACACCACATTAGGAATCATTTTAGTTGTAAAAGATGCATTCAAACTAAACGGAAATGTTTTTGTGTTTCTAATGTTAAAGTATCAGTTTGTACCTGTGCTCGTAATGTATTCTGTTGTATTCTGTACGTGTGTATTTATTACTGCATCCCTGTCAGGTGTATTTAGTATGAATAGACTGCCGATGGGATTCAAGCGCAGTCCTGGGGCCTCTGTTTGTGTGTGTGTGAGTGTTGGAAAGAGAGAGACAGAGAGTGAGTGATTGACACCAGACATGTGTCACACCCAGGGGGATTGGGAGAGGCCATGCAGCCAGTCTGGCAGGTCATTATCAGTGTGTCACACAGCGGTGTGACGGCTACTTCCTCTGAGACAAAACACACCACACTCACACAACACACACCAACTCCTTCTCTCACAGTCATTGAGGAATGCCTATCCAAGCCAATCAATTGGGCAATCAATTGGGGACCAACTGGCAATCCCCTGTAATCAATACGCCCGTTGTTGCATGGCTCCAGAAGTGCCACAATGGCTGTGGCACTTAATTAAGTTGTTAATTGCTGCGTTAAGCTTTCTAAAAGGTACCCTCCCTAGACGGTAATTGAGAGTGGCTGGACAATTCGGCTATCGGCAGCACTTTGCTATATTTAATCACAAGTCCAATTGATGGCAAAGGCTGTAATACAACGAGCCAAACAACAGCAACAGTTTACGTGGAGGAGAGACAGTGCAAGACTGTTGCAGTCTGACTTCTGGAAAGTAGACATAATGCAGATTTCTGTTTCTGTTGAGCACCCTGTCTATTGCACCATGTAGACATCTGGATGACATCATGCAGCTGTTCCAGCCAATCACAGAGTGCACATTATCCAGGATTTTTAGGGATGATGTTTTGGGCAACAGTTTTTAATCCAAAAATGTTCTCCTAGGTTAATGGTGATATTTTGAAACTCATTATTATTAAGCTTCAAAACAAAAGCAATGAGCTGGGAGGAAGGTTTTCAGTATTGGGGGACTATACAGTACTGGTGCCACAACAAAATATGGGCATGCATCTCTAAGTTACCCACAGTTAATTAATTAATTCAGTCATCATTTAACTAACGGCAGTTCGCTGACAGTCATTACTGGCTTGCAAAGTTTGCATGATCTGGTTTTAGAAAGACAGATGGGTCACTGGGTAATCACGTTATGTCTACTTCTAAAAGCTACTTAGTGACAGCATCAAAAATAGTTATTAATAAATCTCCTGTCCAAAGTATTACAATAGATAATTGTGATTAAATTTGTTGTTTGCATATCCACTTCCCCTCATTGTCTCAACTTTCCACATTTACAAAAATGACTTTCTATTGTGGCTGAAAATGTTTTGGTGCAATGTCACATTGTGTGTACTCAGCTCCGCAAAGGAATAATAATTTTAAAAAAATCATGAAGCTAGAAATGCACAGTGCATTGTGACAACAGCTCGGAAGTTATACATGTTTTCATTAAACAGAAATCATGTGTTATTTCTGTCATCTCAGTCTGTTGTGATAAGAGTCACTTACATGATAAGGTCTCTCATTAGTCCACAGTCAGCCCAAGACAGAGTCAGGTAAAGTACGGCTGTCGATGCCTTGTGCCCCATCTGGAGAAAAGAGATTTGAAAAATATAAAATCAGATTTAAGGACAATAAAATCACTGATCACTGTGATTGTGTGACCTAATATATGCTCTCGTATGGAGCTTCCCTCGATCATTGCAAACAACATGAATTAGCATTTGAAAGGATTTGTCCTTTATAGTCATTATGTACCATCAGATGCAAGACATATAGTGTCTCCACTGTCGAACTGCTGTTCTGTCACTACTCATTTAAGATGTTGCCCATGCAATGAAATTTAAACAGCAGGTCTTCCATTTAAAACAGGTAGCTTTACCCGTTTTATGTGTTCTTTTACAAAATGGGTCTAATTTAATGAAATATTGATGTTCCTGCAAGAGTTCTGTGATAAAATCACTCAACCTCCCACAAAGCCAGGGCCTTATTCCTCACTCCTCAACATGGTGCTTGGTCTGAGGGGGGTGATTACCAGAACTGCCTTCAAACAGGGTGGGGTTACGAGGGAGTCAGACCACTGCCGGCTGGCACTTTTATGGTGTTATTAGCACACGTCCCAGCGTCTCGGTGTTAACACCTTTTGTAGCCTAATCCCATTACGTTCAACACTCAAATGGAATTCAAATGGAATGGTGTCCTCCATTTTAAGAAGCAACTTCAAACACAGCAGGCGTCTACATGCTTATCCCTGCTTTGCTGGGAAATTAGAACAGCGCAGGCAGGAGCCAAAAGCGTATCAAATCATCATTGCAAAATAGGAGCTTTTACCACACACATAGTGGAAATGTTTTCACCGCAGCACATTCACTTCTCCCGCTTCCAGAGAGGCCTGAAAGTGCTGCACAGCTCTTCAGAGATTTGGTAAGAAGTGTTGGGGTGTAGTGGAGCAGGAAAAGTGGAAGAAGCAGTGAGACAATGAGAAACAACCACCGCTGCTCTAGGCTCTGTGAACAGGCTTGCCATTGATTAAAACAGCAAGGTGTGCAATAAAGCGCAAGGCAAAGTGTTGCCTTCCATATGGACCCCCGAACCCTTAGGCCCTGGCCACCAATTGGGCCTTTCTGTCTGCTGCTGTTCCCCCTTTCTCCTTTCTGCTTCCACTTCTCTCTCCCCTGGTCCCCAGATGGTAAAAACAATTTTCCAGCCCTCTGTCTCTCTCTCTGCTGCTGCCCGCCACTCTGCAACCACAAAGGGCCCTGGCCGTGATTCAACCGTTTACTCCAGTAATTAACAGCACCCATACCACAACAATTACAGTCACTAGGGCTGCTACACTCCAAATATACACTCAGACACACACACACACACACACACAGTGTTAACGGTGTCACAGTGAGAATTAGAAGGGAAGGTAATAGCCGGAAGCTGTAAAAATAAAATTAAAATAGTACTAACAAAAAGGTGAGAACAACATGCTGGCACTACAGCAATGATTACCTCATAATTAGATGAGACAAAGCTCTCTCCCTATCTAGTGGCAAAACACTGTAATTACTGCCATGACAGAAAATCAAAGGCTACTTTGTAAGCAGCAGGAAGAATTAACATTTTGCGCCCTGAAGCTGTATGTCCTGATTAGAAATGTATTAAATCAATGCATTGCTAACTGCTGGGCATAAATACGTCCCTCTCCTGAAGGAGCCTATAATTGCGAGAGCAAAAAAAGTGGGTTTCAATTTCACAAGGATGTAGCATTAATCGTACTGGCAATATTGTGTGGCAAATGTACACTCCTTTTGTTTTAAGATGATGCACTTAAAGCGGCGCTTTTTTTTCCAAATGTGCTTTTGGGTGGAATGAAGATCAAAGTGTGTTTTACATAAAGTGATGGAGGCTGCTAACCTAATGTGCCTCTCAGAATGTTGCAATGCACCAAAACAACAGCATTTGGTGTAAACTTGATGAAGTGTTTGATATGATATTCAAGAAAGCTACGTACAAGTCCATTTTTTCCTGTATCTGTGTCTGCTTTACATGTGCTGTGCTGCCTTTTATATTCCATTTGCTGTTTTTTTCTCTCCTTCCTGTCAGTTCCACTAATTAAGACTAATTTTGCCATGCAGGATGTCATTGTAAATAAGAACTTGTTCTCAGGTTGGCGGAATCAAGGTTAAATAAAAAAGGAAATTAAATATGTGATAGCCATCACATTCAAAAACAAAATTATTAATGAAAAAAGCAGTTGTTGAACTGTCCCCCGGTCATGAACGCGGCGCCAAGAGTGGTCTTCAATGAACCGAAGAGAGCGCACGTAACCCCTCTCTTCATTAGGTTACACTGGCTCCCTGTTGTCGCCCGCATCAAGTTCAAAGCGATGCTCTTGGCCTACAAGACCACCACTGGTTCTGCACCATCATATCTTCGCTCGCTAATACAGACCTATGTTCCTGCAAGATCCCTGCGCTCTGCAAACGAACGCCGTCTGGTGGTACCATGCCAAAAAGGAATAAAATCACTCTCACGCACCTTCTCTGGATCCGTTCCACATTGGTGGAATGATCTGCCTGCTCCTACCAGATCAGCAGATTCCATAGCCACCTTTAAAAAGCACCTGAAAACGCATCTCTTCCGTCAACACCTAACTGACAATCACTAACGTCTTCTTCCTTTCTATCTCTTTTAAAAAAAAAAAACAACCCTTCCTCTCCTTAGGTTTGTATACTATGCTGGGCTTTAACAGACTAGTTTCTGGTGCACTTATGCTCTTTGTTACCTTGTGTTGTTATATTGCTTCCATTGTCTTCCTCATATGTAAGTCGTTTGGATAAAAGCGTCTGCTAAATGACTAAATGTAAATGTAATGTAAATGTCAAGGCTTTGGCATATAAAGCCTTTTAAAGTATACAGTAATGGTACATAAACTTTACTGACACGTTTACCTTGGAATCTGAATGAATATATATTATTTACTTAATTTCCAAAATTGGATGAGTGTCTGTGAAAGAAGAGGCCAGTCACAAAAGTCAGCTCCTTTTAAAACGTTTAAGCATTGCAGACATTTCACCTAGTCTGATTTCAGGCCTGCACGTTGGACATGTGACTCATGAAAGGCCACATGCGTTATGACCCACCTAGTTTCTGTCCCTGTTTAAATTAATAAAAGCTGCTAGTGGGAAGGCCAGCTGATCCCTAGCATCTTTAACATGCCCACAATAGGCTCCTTGGGAATACAACTAATTACTTCACATCTGTATTTATTTGATCCGCGTGGAATTCTCCCTTCTGTCACCAGTGCCGAGCTATGCCAGCTTGGACTAACAGTGATTTATCTAAGTGACACTTCTGGCGTAGATTCACATCAAAGCAGCGCCAAAATCAATGGGGGAAACATGGGGAAGACGGGGAGGAGGAACTTTTTTCCCCCTCAGCAAAACTGTCATGCATAAAATCCACCAGCATAAATAAAGCACGCCTGTGCTTGCAGGTTTGCTGAATCAGATAGGGTGGAAATAAGATACAAGCTGTTTGTTAATGGTAGCTTAAAGAAAGACTTTCACAACTACAGCATCTTTCAGGAGCTTTGGTCCACAGCACTCAGTGCGACACAGTAGCTCTGATGGAGAGGATGTGCCAACTTCATGCAAGAGCAGCTTCTAGTGACCTCTGTTGTACACTGAGTAAACTGCAAACACCTCACCCTGTTGTGGACTGATGGGGCCCAGCGCTGTGAAACAGCTAGCTTAAAGGACGAGGAGGCAGAGCTGCATGACCAAGAAGTGTGAATATTTAGAAGACATATTGTCACAGAGCCACATTCATATCAGCTTCTGAACACCACTTCACATACACATACATATCACCCAAATTAAAAAAAAAAGTTTAAAAAATTACCCTGTTTTAGGTTCATGGAAATTGTTTGATAATGAGGTTGAACACTTAGGTCTGAAGCCTACTAGCGGCCCCTGGAGTTTGCAATAGTCATTAAACCATATAAAAGTGTTGGGACAGAATACACAACGTAGTGATTCATTATTTATTGGTAGACCCTTGGAGCTAGTGGTAGGCCTGAGGGTGGCAATGGGAAGAAAGGTCATTTCATGACCAAAATAAACAGATTAAATGTTTCCAGATGAATTCAGGAATACATTTGGAAGACGCACTGGAGACAGAGCTTGGCAGTAAAGGTTTAATTCTTGACTGGCAGGATAGATCTAGGAGGGGAAAGTTAAAGTGCAGTGCTTGCTCCTTGTTTATTACAAATGACAAAGTAAAAAATCAAGGGCTAACCAAAATCATTAGACTCTTTGGTGAACATGAATTCCTACAAAACATTTCATGACAATCCAGCATTGAAAATCTTATGTGTAAAGCTGAGGAAAGCTCATGGAGTTTCCAAAATGCAACAGGTTCATCCTCTGGGGAATCTCATTCAAATATTTTGTGATCTGCCCATTAGATTTTGATACTTCTTGTGTACAAGTGGATGTTTTGCCTCCTAATCGTGGTGCAAATGAGTCAGATGCTCGTTATATTGTGGTACAAATTTGACCATCTTAGGGGAGCATGCATGAATCAATATTTACAAGAAAAAAAGCAAAAATTAGATTAAATTAAATTCAGAAAGAAAATATAATGTAAACGTTTATTTATTTATCCCTTTCATAGCTCTATAAGTCCATTTGAAAAGCAGCGTTCTTTACTTTTACACAGCCTATATCAACAGAAATGCAGCACTAAAGCAGAAAGCACTGTCCGACTCCCTTCATGAGTTACTGTCCCAATGAGCCCTCGGGTATCGTGAAACATCTCAGCGTGAGGCACCGCAGCCTTTACACGCTGCTTCCCTCCAGACAACAAACAATCTTAGGTCTCAATAAATGAATACAGATCTCTGGATCTTCACAACCTCAAGGCTTGAAGGTGATGGCGGCTCCTGGCAAAGCATTCATATAACTATATAGCTAATTTAAAACAAATTTACATCATAGTGTTGATTATTTAAACACAACTTGGAAAAAAACAGGACCATAACTTCTTAATTATTCTTGTTCACACTGCATTTCCCATGCACACAGTCGCCTTAAGTGCAAATAAAGCCTCCCATCTGTTTGTAATTACAACTACATAATTTCAGTCATTGTGGCTAATCATTTTGACTGCACATTTGATTAAAACTAGTGCAGCAATGGTGCAAGTTTGAACTTCTGCGTTAAACCTTTTGTGCTCCATACAGATAATGTGGCAGATTATGGTCTGGCTGCAAAAGAGAGACTGAAAATGTATTAAAGCTTGTGTAGGCCAACTGGCTCAATACCAAATCCTTTAGGGCCAATTTTCCATGAGCACGTAAAATAACACCACTGCTACAAAGAACTTTCCTGCTAGCTTGCGCACTGCTTTTATTTGCCTAATCTCCAAATAAATGATGTTTGACGCAAGAAATTTAAAACCTCTTGTCATCAAGCCTCTGCTCTCATCATGTCTTTTTTTTCCCCTGTGGTGCCCATGGAATAGGACGAGCAGGCTGCATGGCAGGCTACTTCGATAAAAGGAGTTGAGAAACGTCATGTAACATCACTTTACTGCGTCTTTATGTAAGCTAACGACATTATGAACCCCGGGGCAATGGTGAAAGCTAATGACGGGAGGATGATGGCAACGCAATGTTGCCATAGAAGCCAATTTCCAGTGGCTTGCCAGATGTTAAACATCTAAATGTGCATTGATCAGTGACAGGATAGCCCATAGAGATTTCTTCATTCGCCCAAAAAGAAAACAAGGTTTGACTATGTCCCTCTTCAGTTTAGTGGGAACTGAGCGAAGCATAAATGATATGATTTGAATTAATTACATATGTTAAAACATCTAGTCTTAATTAATTCAGTTAGCCTGCAACATGATTCCACTGGCAAGGGGTAGATTAGATGGTGTAATTAACATGAAATGCACACACACACACACACACACACACACACAGAGCAAACCCTAATTAAAAAGTGATCAGCATTTCCAAACAGATGACAGACTTAAAAACTGTTGGCTTTGTGTTAATAAAGACAAAATGTACAGTAGTGCCGAAATGATTCTTTGAATTAATCAATTACTCGATCAACTAGTAATAAAAAAAATAAATAAAACTCAATCATTTAAACAAATAACTGTCAAATTAACTGAAAATTTAGAAATATGTTGGGCGTAGCCCTGGCAGAAGGCATCTTATTCTCTTTGACTCAAAACTGAATCACCATCAGGCGATCTAGAAAACGCTGGCCTATTAAAGTTTGAGTAGCGTTCTGGTGCTAAGTGTCTGATATTTTACCCAAATAGAGGCAAAAATACAGATGAATAAATCGACCGAGTGAGAGTAAATAGTAGCTCATTTACCACGCCAGAAAATACACAGTAAATGTTTTTTTCAGAAAGGGAAATATTCTAAAAGCAATGATATAAGAGTGTCCTGATAACATGTTGGCTAAGTTAGCTTCCGATTCGGCAGTTACGGGGAAGGTTAAGGGGCACTTCACTGACGGTTCTGAGCGAGCGATCCTGCGCTGTTGTGCACTTCTTACTGTCGGGAAAGCCTGTTACAGCCTGTTATCTCTGGATAAAAAGCGTCTGCTAAATGACTAAATGTAAAGGCTTTACGCTGTCTGAAACCCCCTTTTAAATGAGTAAAACCTTTATTCTATTTGTGAAAATGCCAAAAAAAAATAAATAAATAGCAATGTCACTGAATAGCATTTCCACAGCATGGCCTTTGTTGTTTCAATAACTTAATTTACTCTTCAAATTCTTCTTTCAAAAAAAAGAAAAGGGTTGTTCTCTCACATTTCCTCCAACTGGCCACCGTCAACCTCTCTCATTGCTTCTGCCAATGTTATTTTCCTTTACCCTGGCCTGTGTTACAAGCACCATAATTCATTTCACAGATCTGAAACTACGTTTTAAAGAATCTTTAGCCGCTCTGGGATAATCAAGTCTAGATTTAACAAGTCTAGGTACAGTGGGTTTTGCTGTGGACCTGGTCCAATGTGGTCTAGGTGTGAAAAAAAGCAGTGAAAAGGCATTTTTTCATTTTCACAAATAGAATAAAGGTTTCACAAATCTGAAACTATGTCTGAAAGAGCTTCTCTGGGATAATCTATTCTGAATTTGACAAGTGTGGGTAACGTTACAGTGGTTGTTGGATCTGGATCTGGTCCAATGTGTTCTAAGTTAACTTTGAAAAATCTGTTAAATTGCCCTTTTTTTAATTTTCCCAAAGAGAATAAAGGTTTTACAAATTGAAAAGTGGGTTTCAGACAGCGTTAAGCTGACCAAAGATGCTCCCTGTTAAAGATGTGTAACAGGCCGTCCCGACAGTAAGAGGTGCAGAACAGCGGAGGATCGGTCGCTCAGCACCGTCAGTGAAGTGTCCCTTTAACCTTCCCCGTAACTGCCGAAACGGAAACTAACTTCAGCGTCATGCTAACTGTTAGCGTTAGTTGTTGCACCAAATTAACCCCACTGATAATGGAGAAGGTGGAGTTTGTTATCTTTATCAAGACTCCTCGAACTTAGCACTTACATGTGGCCACTTACCACATGTGTAAAGCTGAGCTGGGTTAAAATCGTCAAACATTGAAGTTTTCAGTTTGATTGCGTTGAACGCAAGGCTACCCGTGACCGTTAGCAATTTACTTAACGTTAAGTAGAAAGCACTGTTGCTATGGTTACCTGCCTGCTAGCAAATTAGAAAGGTGGTTAAAGGCCCCGCAGAGATGTTTTCACTTATGGTCGCTAATCATCAAACCTCCGCTCAGGTTGCATTCACATACAAGATACAAGTTGTTTCCTATCATTAGTCTATAAAACAGTGAAATATACTAACTGCAATAGCAGTGCCTGCTGTGGTCTGTTTATCTGTATGGCTCCGATTCAGCAGCACTGACTTATAGCCACAGTTGCGTTGCTGAACAGAGATAGCCGAATCTTCCAACTCTGTGAAGTTGGCTGGTTCAGCAGCTTGTGATCAGTGCTGAGTCACACACATAATGCTGCTATCCTGCATCATCTAACATCTTGGGCTCATTTGCTGCGGTGGAGTATTACCTCTGAGTATTACCTGTGCCTGGTGACATCCTGCTTTGAGGACGCACGATGACACATTTTCATGTCATCCTTTATCAACAATCAAACAACATGGTTATTCACAATGACAGTCACCCTGATCTTTGGAAATAAATCAATAACGTCATGTTTATCTACCCCCAACTGACTCCAGACCAGCAAGACTGATAACAGCAGGTCTAGTTACTGTCGAGCTGATTTTCTCAGGTACACATAAGATGACAACCGAGTGACAGGGGCTAGCCCAATAAACACGAAACAAGCAATTAACCCAACTATCACCCTATAATCATGAATCAACTGTGGAGCTAGCTGGTTCTCGATCTGCAAGCAATTGTCCCCATTTTGGCAGCACAGCCTTTTGGAGGGAAAACATGGAACATCTGGTGGAAGCAGACAGGGGCTGGCGCTACACGATGGGAGAACAAGTGCCTGAAAGCTTCATTATGTCCCAGCTGTTGGGCTTGCTGTTGCCCTCAGCAAAAACAACACCGGCAGGATGATGTTCCTGGCAAATACGCCGCGGATTATTTTTTTTTAGTGGTTTGCAGGGAAACATGAGCAGGGGCAATTGGTGATTGCGTCGTGATTTTTCAGTGCCATGAAAGGCCTGAGCTCTTTAAGGAATGAATACGAACATGTGGCTCAGCATGGACACCCCGACGAGGGGAATCTCTCTTTGTATTTCTTCTCCCGGGGTTTCTTTCTTTCTTTCTTTCTTTCTTTCTTTCTATCTCTGATGAGCTTTTCCTGGAGCTTGAGCTGGGTCAGGAGCCAATGTTGTGGCCCCGTACTCCCCAATGAAACGTTGCACCATAGCTATGTGATGTTTCTGGGCTAAACAAATAGTCCTGACTTAGACTTAGACTTACACTTAGAGATGAAAACTGAAGTCTTACTTAATCTCTTAATACAAACTATATTAACCGTTCTGGTGCAAGTTAACATACATGGACTTTGTCCAAAATCACTGTCTTATGATTGGCTCTAGGGATGACAATGCCGGTCTGTTGGTCGGTGGCACCACTTTGATCCCGACTAAAATATAAAAAAACAACTATTGGATGCATTGCTGTGAGATTGAGCATTCACGCTCCCCTGACGACGAACTGTAATAACTTCTCATCAAGTTTCTCAAGTTTCTCATCACCAGGTCAAAAATGTTACTTTTCCAATACTTTGGTTTATTAGCAATTGCCTTCAAAATGAATGATATTCTCATCAGCCTCAGCTGTGTTTAGTGCTATTTACCAAATGTTAGCATGCTAACACGCTAAACTAAGACGGTGTACATGATAAAGATTATACCTGCTAAACATCAGCATGTTAGTATTGTCATCATTTTAAATAGAGAATCTCATGTCTGACATATAATGCTGTATTTTGTACTGGTCGTGTCATGATGTCTAAGAGAAATTCCCAGGAATGGGACAATAAAGTCTATTCAATTCAGTTCAATTAAATCATGAACATGTTAGAATTTTGAAAGCAGCATTTAAAGCACCGCCGTCTATAAAGCACAGCCTCACAAAGTTGCTAGCATGGCTGTAGACTCTTCCTTCTTGTTTTGTTATGCATAAAACAGATGACTAACTGGTTCTTGGTTCAGCTATCGAAGATGCTGAGTGATTGCATCAACTTCAGTTGTAGACTAGTCTTGTTGACATCCATGTGTAAATGCTTTTACACTACCTTTTGCTGAAAATCTCACCAGGACCATTGTCAGAATTTTAGAAATACTGAGGTCATCTTGATTCCAGATTCCTGCAAACTGTCTGTAGATCTTTTTTTTTTTTTTTTTACACACATTTGTGAGAAAAACTCCTCAGGTTCTTAAAACCTCTAAATTCCAACAGACAATACTGAGGACATGTCCTCTGTGTCCTCATTGACCCTGAATCCCACAGTGATTCACCTTTTAAAGGCTGTGTCACTCACAGTTATGTGACACCACGCCTGTCAATGATGCCACAAAATGATTGATTGATAAGCATCTGAAATGTATTGCTCGTTGCTTGAGTAAATTATTGCTTGTGTATTATGTAGAGAACAGTTAGTGTGTGAACAAAGTGTTTTTGGACACAGCGTGGAGTCAGGCCAGGTATTCAAAGTTCAAAGGTTGCGGTGTGAACCGTCTCACCTTGTTTGCCATTTCTAACTTTTCTTATTTCCTCTACTTTCCAGCCCAATGCTACGCCGGTAGCAGCAGAGCCCGCTCTCTCAGGTTGGACAGCTTGTTCAAGTCGAATGCTATTAGTTCTAGGTCAGCGCCTGGGCTTTCTCTACACCCCAACAACACCTTTTCACCAGGCAGGGATTCCAACCACCATTAATCAGAGTGGTGACAGCCCATGGATGTCAGTAAATATGTTTCCCTCACTGCCTCTTTTTCCCACCACTTTCCTTTCCCACTCTCTCTATTGCTCCTATGATTGTTCTTTCCCCCTGTTCTTTGGGGTTTAATGTTGACCTGTTCTTGCTTTGATCTTCATTATTAATATCAGGATTCAACAATGGTCGCATTCCACAAAACTTTTATAGTTAGATAGTTTTCGGTGCATGCTCGGTTTTGGAGAGAACCTGAGAACATATTGACAGAAAGAAAACTGCCCCAAGGAGCAGAAAATTTGCCTCAAGGGGAACAATTAAAAACTCTCTTGCTTGTTCCCTGCTACACCAAACATTCCCTCACAACCAGCATGCATTAGAATATTATATATGCATGTTTTTTTGCACTGAACATAAGTGTTGGCCAGGTGCTTATGAATGTTGTCTGAACAAAACGTCTACTCAGTGGAGACGGTGTGACAGTTTCCTCTCCTGCATGTGGGGTAAAGCTGACGGGAGGGGGGGGGTTTGTTGGCTAGCATAGTGGCTGGTATGTGTGTGTCTGTGTTCGTGTGGTTGGGTGTGAGTGGGTGAGATGCAGGCAGAGGGCCAGTTGGAGAAGTGGGTGCCCATCTAGGTTGGCATGCAGGGCCGGGTACCTGCTGCTGTCCAGAGACAGCTGTAACGTAGCCCCCCGTGGCCGTGCGGTCAGGTTGGTGGCTGCTGAATGATGATAATGCTGCAGTCTGCACTTTTTCTCTGGCGTGGCAGACGGCGCGGCGACCCACCAGTGACAGGCATTCCTCATGAAAACAACTCAGGCCGGAGCCAGAGAAGTAAACAGAGAGCGGGAAAGAGCAGGAAGAGAGTGGAGACGTGACGAAGAAGGGAAGCGACGAAGAGATAACGAGAAGATAAAGAGAGACAGAGAGAATGCCATGGAGAAAAGAAAATTGTGACCTTTCCAAAGATGGATTTGTTTCCCAACGAATGTTCTCGCTGTCAACACCTGCCCCAGAGTGACCTTCACGTGGAGACAGGGCTGACGGCGCTCATCTGTTCATCTTTGTGCCCACTCCTCAAGTCAAGTCGTATCAATTCAGCAGACAACATGAGCCATGTGTCCTCTGTCTCTGTCGATGCATCGGGGCCTTTTTGTTCCACTGCATACGGTCATGTTCATTTAATCATCATTAGCTGTAATCATGTGGACCACAGTAACAGGCTCATGGTGATAATTCTTCACTTAATTTCTGGGTTAAAGTGATACATGCAGGAGACACGCTCTGTTGTTGTAGAAATATATGAAACTGTTTGGTTTAATAATCTCTGCATTGCTGATTGAGTTCAATATTTGTGCAGTGACTGAATCTGCACCCTACTATTATTTTCACATTGCAATGTGGTATGTGTTGTTTCGGGGCAAATGTCTTGCTTTTGCCTTATTTAAAGCATTTGGTCTCATTGTTAGAAAGGGGGCATTTCAAATAACCTTGCTTTGCCTTACAGGCCAAATGGAGATGAAATTGTTAACTTTAAAAGGTCTTGATCAGTTTAACAAAAAAATACTAGAAAAAGCTGTCTATGTTAACATAAGATACAAGGAGGCATGCTCTCATCTAAATTAGGTCTGATGTTTATGTGCGTCTCAGTCTGGACATTTGTTAAATACCTTCAGCTATTTGACTTTTGTCACCTTAACACAGTTCTGTGCCGCACAGACTGTATGTACAAACAGGACGCCACCTCTTCAATACTACTGAATCTCTGCCCTGACAATTTCCCCATTAAAGTGATACAAGTAATAGTCTTACATTAAAACTAATAATATTGTGGCATCCTAGTGGAACAGGGTTCTCATGTGCTGACACCGTCAGAGACCTTTGTTGCATGTCACCCCTTCGCTCTCTCCCCCCTTTCACTTCCTGTGTCCACTATCAAATAATGGCAATATCGTTATTGCATTACTGGAACCATCACAACATTAAACTTGCCTTTCATAATGTCAAAAGACTTCACTTTGTGTTGGGCCCACCGATAATCCCTGCAGCCAGCAGATGGCAGAGTTGAGCCAAAACAGTTGCTGGGTGACCAGGGACAGTCGTACTCACAAACCAAAACACCACACACCAACAATGGAGACGTTATCTTAAATTAGACCAGGTATGGTTTTTAGCAGTATGGGAGTATTTATGTTTGACTAAAAGTAATTACGGGACTAAATAGACCCCCATTTCATTGTGGGTGCACCTCCTCTGTGACATGAGCCGTGTGGGGGTCTTGAGTGAGACCAGGCCACTAAACAGTTCAACCAAATAATGGCAACTAGTATAAACTAGTGTTCACATATTAATGCTAGTGTGGTCTATTCATAGGATAACGTGGGCACTTTTGGGGGATTCAACAGCTGGGGAAATTATGAGTGAAAATATTCAAAAGGTAAAATGATTATGGAGCATAGTGCACTTAACCTGAACACATGCCCCACCCTCCTGTTCTTCAACTCATTTTAAAAAGGGCTTGTGTCTGGACCTCGTCTGAGCGGAATAAATCATTTGAGGCCATGATTTATAAATGATTTTCAGTGCAGCCCCCTCAGACCGGACCGCTCCCCGGTTTCTCACAAAACAACAGTCTGCTATCTGCTAGCATCCGCTGTGTGATTGTGATTTATTGTCCAAAACCATTGGCATGATCCATCCAGTTCTTCGTCTGGTTTAGTGCATTAACCTGAAACTATTTTCTATTTACAATCCTAACGTATACTTCAGAAGGACATGACTTTATTAGAAAGGTTAGTATTAAACTGTATTTCGGGGTACAAGTCTTAGTAAGTGTTCAGGATTAAAGTTGTCTTGTAGACCTTGGAAGTGTATATAGGTTTCCATAGCCATGACCTGCTTAACATAATATATATGGTGTATAGTAAGCAAAATAAAAAAACTTCAATACCGTTTTTGAACGCAGTTTCCAAGCATCTGTTTGAATTAGTTTTAAGCAGTCTGACTTATTACTTCGATCCAAAAATATGGTCACCCTTTTCCTAAGATAGGGTGTTAAGGACTGTTCTAACAATAACACTGCTTTGAGGAACAAATCTGCCTCCTCTCATTGATGTATGTGCATGCACAAGTGCACATGCACTGTCTCAATCAATGATTCATATTTCCCCTGCGTTTGAATCTCCTGCAAACCACAGATTTGATTATTAAATGCTCGTGTTGTCTGGAACGAGGCTCAGGCAGAGCTCCGCTCTGACGGCGGGAGACTGTGGTGGAGACGTGGTGTTAAGCGGCCTGTGGAGACGCCGCTGCTTCACCCTTTGATGCCATCATACAACGGAGGCGCTCAGACCAATTAAAATGATCTCCTATAGTACAAAAATGCACCAAAAAACATTAACGATGAAGACGCTTGCTACTGCGCTGACTGCTTTTGAATAATCCCAGCGATTTTAAAGAATGGACCGGCCGAAGGAAACCCCATCCTGCCACCCTCTCACTTCAACAGTTGCTTCGCTCATGCACCCAAACTATTTGCCACCACAGGGAAGTGGCTTTCTGACGAGCCTAGCAGGTTGTTCAGCCCCGTTTACCTTAAGGGCATCAGGACAAAGCCAAGCATTCATATTCAAAGCCATGTCGTGCCTCTGTGACAGCACAAAGGGTTATGGCTCGCATTAGCTTGTAACGTAGCAATAAGTGAAGAAACAAGAGTGTCTGCTGTGGGCCTGTAATTACCATTCCCGTCTGCTTCTGAGGACACTGCCAAATTATCCACCACAGACTAGGAAATCCCCAAACTCCAGAGAGGCCTGTAATAACTGCCTTTAAGTACATTTCATGCTAACAAACCTTGTTAAGATATAAAATCAAGTTAGTACAGTAATTCTGATTTCTAATGTTGAATTATTCCATATTTGATCAATTTTGCTCAACAAAGTAAATCTGTCTGAATACAAGAATAACCTAGACAGTTACTGAAATACTGTTAATGTTGTTTGACATTTAAGGTTTGTACTGGCCAGCTTCAGTTTCCATCTTTCATGGCATGTGGGCCCCAGTATCACCACAAGATATATATTTTATTCATAGACCAACTATAATAAACAAAACTATAAAGCAACACATCAACTTTTTATAGGCAGAGAAAAATAAAGGGTATCATTTTATACAAGACATCTAAAGAGACCAATTCAGAGCACAAAAACATAAATCACAACTAATAATAACGATTACAGTGAACAATTTAAACAAGGGGAAAAGCACGAGCATAATAACTTGAAGAGTGTATAAAAATGACAAATTTGCTTGCAAAATATTCCCTACTTGGTAATTACATTTACCATGGGGTTAAAGAGTCCTCTGGGATCAGGACTGCTGCGTTCAAGGACACTAGAAGCTCTACAAAGAGCTGTCCTGTCTCAGATTGGTAGATGCTACCGTTTCTGAAACAATCCCACACTGCAATTTAAAGGTTTAAAAGTCGTCATTTAACAGAAATCTAAATCTACCACCTTTAGGAGTAAAATCTTATGGCTTTGCGGTTCTCTTGAGTCCCTAAAATGTTAAAGATTAGCACCACTGGGCTGGCATTAACATCAAAAGCTGGGTTAATGTAAATAAGTACTGTAAAAAGATTCCAAATATTTTCCATGTTCACCCACTGTGTCTTTGTCTAGTGTTCTAGAACCAGAAGGAAATCGATCCACTTCCATCACAGTGGGTGGCTGAAAGGAAATGGACCAAAGCTAAGACTATGCTTTTCTATTTCAGCAATAGCTTTTCCCCACATTTGTTATTTTTTCCCCCATTTATGAGCTTCTTTTTTGTTCTTCTGTTTGCAAAGCCATCAACATAATAAAGGTTAATGGTCACATTTTAACACCTGTATGTACTACATGTACATAGACCAAAACAAAAATAAAACAAAAATAGGGCCATTAGATTTTGAGAAGCTACTGTTATTTACATGCCTCTGTCTATCTAAACATTTCCCTTTGTAAAAAGCTGTGCTTTGTACTATTTTTCTTTCATGTCATGTAAAAACACTAAAGAGCGGACAAAGTCATCAACACGTTATCGCCTTATTATCCTACAAAAATAATTGGTAGCAAAATAGACTTTAAAGTCTCCAGAGTGATGCATCTGTCCTTTCTGCTGGTTTCTGTACATAATTCATCTGGGTTTTTGTTTTTTTTTAACGGTCCTGAGTGTGCAAAAAGTCAATATTACTGATGGCTAAAAATAAGACCAATGTTATGGACTGCTGAGAGAGAAAATTAAAAAAGCAAAGGCATCTTCCTGCTCTCTTTACACAGCCTTCTGCAGAGTACTCATATAACACACATATATTCAACTACATTTGTGTGTTCAATTTGTAATGTAGCTATTAGTTTGCAGAGTAGTACAGTATGTGAGATGTTTTCAAGTTCTGTGTAAATGCCTATTGTATACTACCTACAACACAACACAATGCTGCAAAAGTATTTTGCGAATTGGCAAAGCTTCCTGAAATTAATGCAGGATATATTTCATACAAACCTCTGACAAGAACTATTGCAGCTGTCAACTACAACTGCCACTGAATGTACTTTGCCAACATTGCTTTACTAGAATATTAACATTTTACAAAAGTGCATCCTCCTCCTCATGACATTTGATGAATGCCATTATCTTTAAGTACTTATATATGGGTTTAAAGAGCTGTTCCTCCTGTCTGCCCTACTGTATCCTCAAGCACCAGACTGCTTTTCTCAGAGTAATCTGGCCCCTGGGTCAAATCAGTGTATGGTTTACAGCTATCAGAGAGGGGGAAAGTTTGATCTATAGTTTGACTGATTCCTTTCTTTATCATTTCTTTCTGTCTCAAACTCGAATGTGCAGTTAAAGACCATGATATTTGTCTTGTCAGATTAACACCGGTTGCAATGACCGTATGAAAACCTAAACAAATATTCGGGCCAGGCTTACAGTATATTCCTTCACACAGTGTTGATGGTTGAACATTTCCATTATATTATCACTGGGTCACATTTGTAAATGTCTTCATAACCTATCAAATGCCCGAATGAACAGAAACAAAGTCAAGTGAAATGCATTTAACATGATCTTACAAGTGCTTTACAAAATTGTTATTAATGCTTACAAAAATGTTAATTGTTTTTGAAATCCACTTTAACATCTGTACAAAAAAAACAAAAACGTAAAAATCATGTAAAATAAGGAAGGAAAATAAGAATCTCTTAGTTGAAAAACAACAAACAAAAACCCTCCTCCGGTTGCTACAGCCTTTTTGGCACTTAGATGCCAAAGATAAAAAAAATTGCCATCAAAATAATTCTGGACAAAATGTGGAGACCATCAGAACATGGTACTGCTTTACTGCACGTGTCCCCTTTTGCCGCAAACAACATGTATATAAAAAGTGCTACTGACAGCTGGTGGAGAGCAAGGGCTAAGTTGAGGGTTAGCTGAAGGGGGGGGGGGGGGGGGGGGCTCATCGTCTTTCCATACTGATGTAGCATGTAGGGTTTCCCTAAGAGACGCTGGAACAGCGGATGCTGGGGGAGCCCATTTGTGTGAGCACCTTGTCGAGCCACTGCAGGGGACCGTTCAGGTGCAGCTCGATCCAGCAGGGGGTGCTGGTCACCGTCTGTCGCCTGGGAGAGACACAGGGAGAGCACAAACAGATGTTACGGACACAGAGAGGGCTGTTTCAGAGCAGGACTTCTGTGAGTAAACTTACAAAGTCAAGTTTCAGCAAAGTCAAACGACTCTACTTTCATTTTCGAACCCCATGTAAGGCAGACCCAAGAAGCTGGCTTAGCAAAAAAAACCAATACACTAAAAACTTTCTGTGAGTAACACTTTTAGCACGTTTTAATGCCAGTTAAGACATAATTTAATTCAGTTTAATCTCAAGTGTAGAGTGTGAAGTGACCCCCCCTCTCTCTTTTCTATTCATGTAGTAATTGTTTCACTTGGGATCAGAAATCCTGAGATCTGATTAATATTTCATGTCTACAATAATTTTGATTTGTATGGGTCTCTTTTATCCGCGCCTCATCTACATAGTGATGAGTTTAGCTGGATCAGAATGAATGTGATGACCTGATGCAACTGAAAATAGGAAGTTTAGTTTCATATAAAATAACATCTGTAACCTTTGTTCTACAAACCTTTGAAAAAGGATGTATAAAGTGATGGTAAGGTTTCTCCACTTACACATCCTTTAAAAAAATCGTTTTCAGAAAATAATTTAGTTCTTAGTTCTTTCAAAAACATCAGAAGATGCAGTATAAATAAACTTTTCCAGACATTCAATCTCTCTTTGGCTCTGATTCCCTACGCAGCCTTCATACAAAAACCTTTACTGCTTTTCCCAGAGAGGAGTCGAGAGGCAGAAGTGTTCAAAATAATATAATATATGAGTGTGGAGTGGAGTTAGGTGACAGCTCTTATGCCTAAAGTGCCTGGTGAAAGACCAACATCGGCTGCAGAAAACACTGCAGACATTACAAAATGCAGTTTGTATGTGCTATAAAAAGAAGGGTTAGATTTCCAAAACGATTCTGGTTTCGGTGCGCCTCACCCAGTGATAACCCTGTCATTTTTGCCTCTGTGCTCTGCCACCGACTCCTTTGTGTCCCCTGACGAATCACATTTGACACTAAAGAGTTGTGTGGAGGGATGTGTGGACACGGCAGCAGGTATAAGGGTAAAGATAGGCTGGTTTTTTTTTTTGGTTTTTTTTAAACTGAACATTTAATTTGGTTAAATGTTTTGAGTCAGCTTGAACAAATAAAACAACTAATCTCTCGGTCAATGCCGACCACAACAGCAGGCAAGATGTATCCTGTATGTTGTCATCCATCAAATTTAAGCATTGGCAAGCCACATGAACAGAGACACTTGCCAGCTGCATGATTTCCCTCTGGTTTCCACGGTTTGTTTCATGAGTACTGGAAATAACCGTCTGTCTGAATAAATTTGGATGCAACAATTATAGTTTTTGCAAGATCGTTCATTCATTTTTACATTTATCTTGTCTATTTCTTTGTGAGTTAAAAAAGAACAAGTAAACAAACGCATTAAAAAAACAACAACCAAGAGTCAGCATGGGAAAAGACAGAGAGAGTGAGGTGTGGGTGGAGGTAGAGAAGAAGGAAGGCCTGGCTGGTCCAGTGACCTGAATCCTGTTTTTTAAGTGTCTCCACATGTCAGCTTTTGGCCTGGACGGGACTGGTGAGCAGTCGCTCACAGCACAAAGGTCTCCCCCTTGAGGAAACAGCCTGTGCAGAGCCAGCTTTCAACCAATCATCTGCTCCCCATTTCTTCCGCCTCGTCCTTTCTTACTATCAGTGAGTCAGACTGTATGGAAAACAGAGAGGGAATGGAAGAGGGAAAGTCTGACATCTCTTTGACACAGCACATGTGTGTTTGTTTAAAAATAGTCTGGCGTGCCAACTAGGGCCTGTTTCTATTGATGAGGGCTCGGCGACGTCATACACCGGATTCACCAGAGTGTGAGCAGATGCCTGGGAGCGAGGGCGGCTGGACTGTGGGATGTGATTCACATTCTGTTTGTTTCTATTGTCTGTGTTTACATAAGGGCTTGCTAAGGACTTGATCTTTGCAAAACAGCGCTTAAAATGTTGCTGACAAGTGGTTTGTGGGCTTTATCATCTGTTAGGCGGTTCAGCTCTGGAGCGGCTGGGGTTTACCATTTAGGAAATAAATGAGTGATTGTCATTAACCCACAGCTGATCTGCGGGTGCAGCTTACCTGTACTCGGCTCCCCAGCCCTTCACGAAGCTCATGCGGATGGTGCACATCCTGGTGAGCTGGTACACAGCCTCAAAGCCCTGGTTGACTGACTGGGCCAGCAGGGCAGCAAACTCCTGGTTGTTGAAAATCTTCAGGTTACATCCTGGAGGGAACGACCAAAACACAACCAAAAGCCAGGTCACAACAATTGGTCACAATCACGCTGGTTTTACTGTATTTAGAGATGTGTATAAGACTGGGGACTGCTTTTGGGGAGGTAAAGAGGAACTGCACCGATTTTACTTATCAAAGTCTGTTTACAGGTCTTTGGGAGTACTATATATGAAATATGAAAAAAAGTTGTATAAAGACTTTTGGGGCTCCAGAGGGAGTTGAAATCTGATAAATTGCCCTATGTGATGTCACTTGAGGCAGCGTCAGTTGGGTCTGAAGACTACAAGTTTGAAAATGAAAAACATCTGAGGGTGTGGAGTCAGGAAGAAGTGAGCTTACCAGACCTCTGTAGCCCGCTCCTCATCTCTGCATGAGGCCAGCGGCTCGCGGCTACATTAGCCGCTACTAGCATAACACACCCGAATCTCTGACCAAATTGTCAGTGGCCGATGTTGCCAAGCGCCAGGTTTTGACAGGGAAGAAGAAGTCATGGGATATTAAAGAGGATATTTCTGGCTGCATCGGTTTTGATACTGTCTTTTTTAAACTCTCCACCGCGTGTCCAACAACCGGTGGAGCGTTCTTTTAAACCTGCGTGAGAACCGTGGACGAAAGTTGAAAATACAAGGAGGGAGACAGCTGGTCCGACTGCTACTGTGCTTCTTTTTTTAAACCTTTGTTTCCCCTTACAGTTTATTAAGACTCACGTGAGAGGAATCTTCCTAGCATTGTAAGCTAATTCACAGTGATTCATACTTCATATGGGTGTGTTCCATTTAAATCCCCCGCTGCTCCCCCGCCCACTCTCCCTCTGCTCTCCAAGTGGCCTCCGTGTGACGTATGCTGTTACGTAATACCAAGGGATTAGGGGAAGTGAATGAGGGGAAGTGGAACTTTTAATGAAACGCAGCATAGGTCTCTTTCTCCCCATCTTTCTCTCTGTGTCTCTGTCAGCTTGACACACACCTGGAGGGATCTTGCAGACTGTGGCAGGGTGCCATCCATAGCGTTGGTTACAGTTGGGGCTCTGGACAAAGATGGCGCTGTCGCTGAGACACTCAGCAAACACTTCTCCTCCGATGTAATACAGCCGCACACCACGGCCTTGAACAGAGACGGAACAACAAACTCCTCAGATAAAACTCATGCCACAACGAAGATATGAGCAGTAAATACAAATGCAGAGTAACGTCTTATTTGGAATTGGAATACAGAGGGAGCATCGTGTGATTATAAATGAATTGTCACGTGCAGAGAAGATCTAAATCGAGTCCTACCAATGTGTCTGCGTGTTAACTCCACAGCTGCGTTGCGGTTGACATTGGACAACAGGCCCAGGCAGAAACGCTCTGAGTTGGAGGGGTCCGTGAAGCCATCCACCGTCAGCGAGGGCTGTGAGGCGTGGAAGGTCTCTCCTACTCGCTGGTTCAACTCGTAGTAGGAAATAGAGCACCAGAAGGCTGGCTCGCAGTATGTCACTGGTTGAAGGTCTGACACAGAGAGATGGAGAAAGATATAGTTTGCTTTCATCAAACCAAAATGAAAAGTAGATAGAGAGACGAGAACGGAGTGAAAAACTGTAGCTAGTAGGATGGCTGTGAATAGACTGAAATGTGCAAATGAAATACGTGAAATAATACAGGAGGAAAGAAGCAAACAGTACCAGGTGACAGCAGTCGAGGTTAAAAGGGTAAGAAGTGGGTGCAAATCAGAGAAATAATAACAAAAGAGATGGGAGAGAAAATGGAAATGAAGAGCGACGAAAGCAAAGAAGATGGGTGAAATGTGGGGAGAAAAGGGGCTGAGGTGGATCAAGAGGGGGAAGAAAAACACCACCAAAGAAAACATTAGGGCTGTGCTTGCGTCACAAAATGTCAAACCCATGCGCTGTTTCCCAGAAGCTTTTACCAGACAAAATTGTGGAAACTCAACCCTCACTGGTGGGACGCTTGAGCCAAAATGGTCAAATTACAGGCTTATCCATGACCATTTTCAGTAACTTCAACTGGTTCTGGTAATTAGCTCTTTTCCCCCTCAACATGGCTACTCTCTAACAACAGTTTGTCCTTGACTTTGAAGTCCAGAACAGAGCTGGACGTCACTGCCAAATGAAACTGGTGTGATTTTGTTATTTCACCAGTCGCTTTCCGGCCAAGCCCCCCTGGCGTTTCTCCATCCTGATAGAAGAAACAGAGGATATTGTCATCGATGTTAGCGTGGGCTAAATGGTGTCTTGGCCTGTTCAATAGCTCACATGGTGCAGGGAAGACAAAGGCTCCTTTCATCACCTGGTTTCCTCTTACAAAAATGGAGTTAAATCAAACAGAGAATTCCCCACTGGGGAGATGCACTATTGAAACATTTGTCTGTAATTGAAGGCAGACAGACAGAAAAGTACACAAACACACACTCATTCACACACAGACAAACAGTCCTTACCTAAGTTGCTGTGTGTGGGTGAAACGGGGTTAGGTGACAGGTTTGGGGAGCTTGTGTCCATGCTGTGGGTCATCTGGTGATCGCTGGTCTCGCCATCCTCACTGAGGTAGCCTGGTGGTGGCGTTTCTGAGACACACAAACGCACACGCACACACACACACACACACACAAATGCACACACACACACACACAACAACTCATCATATTTGTGGCAAAGTTCCCCAAGATAGATCTGGTGGAAATCTCTGCTGTGTATATGTATAGTAGCTGACTGATTAAAATACGACACAGGGAGACAGGAAGGAAAAGAATATACACTGGCAAACAACAAAGAATGAATTAATATCAAATACAACAACATTTCAGTTTAGTTTTTCTCACTTGCCCACCTGCTTGTTCTCTGTTTCTCTCATTAACTTGCTCTTTTTTTAGTTTACGCTGAATTAAATTAAATTGTCCTCCCTCATAGAAACATGTGGTCACGCTTCATAAAAAGCAAAGTTCATAGCAACAAACTTGGAATGATAAAGTGACTGAACAGAAAAGACAAAAATGTGATGCATTGCCTGACCCACAATATACTGTAACACTGGGATACTGTGGATAACCGGACTTGGTATAAAAGATTCTCGAAAGCAGTCTTGGTGTAAAAAGGGGTATCGGAGTGTAAATCATGTCAGGAAGCATACTGGTACCTGGTATGTAGTTGCTCTGGGGCTCAATGCCAGCAGGGAAGTTGGTGTTTTCGGGGATTGAATGGCTATAGTCATCCAGAGGTGGGAACTCACTGGGGATTTCTGTGTGTCTGGGCACCAGTACAGGTGGGAGTACTGTATAATAAAGACAGACAGACATGCACAACAAGCAGTTCCTTAGAACAATATGATTGGTTTCATATCTGGATAAAATAAATAAATATGTATTGCAACACAATTTAATAATAAAACAGTAAAATGATGCAATAAAAACAATAAAATGGAACAAATCTATGTGCAATAAATCGCAGGACAAATATTGGATAAGCTCTCTAGATAAAAACAAGTCTATAAAAATGTGCCTTGGAAAAAAGGCCGACTGTTCCACAGAAAAGGACCCTGACAGCAAAGTGAAATAAATCTGGACAAACTGTAAAACTTCATCCTTTAAATTCTTGAAAAAAAAAACAGTTGTTTTTTCAAAAACTCCCGTTAGAACCATGATAACGTCTGAAGAAGAGGTAAACACACTCGCAGCTGTCATACCTGGCGTCTCTACTCGCTGGTAGTGGTACGGGTTGACACACACTTCATCCTTCTTCGTGTGGAAGGCGTACACGCACAGCTCCACCGCCCGCAGCTCATGGTGGGACTGCAGGTCGGGCCAGCGCCACAGACGGCAGTAGATGACGTGGGGCAGACCTTTTCTGTGGGAAACCTGCAGACGGCCATCCAGAGACCTGCATATATGAGGAGAGGAAGAAGCAGAGATGATTGTTAATAACTTGCAGCCTTTTGTTTGAAATACTGATTATGTGTTTTCAAAAAGGTTTTCTTGGCCATTATACATGTTGTTTAACATTTCACTATTTACTTGAAGGTTTCCTCTTGAAATGCTGACTTGATATTATGTGGAATTTGAGACTATTTATATCGTATTTCCTCAATAGTATTTAATTTCATTGTCCTTGTCCTCATTTATAGATTCATTTTCTTCAAGATTATGATAATATTCCCAGTTTGGATGTGAGACTCGGACTGGTTATTATCTGATCTGCGTTCCCTATCCCCTTTGTGAACTTTAAAAAAAAAAAAAAATTTCATTTATTTTGCATTGCCCATTTAATCTTTTATACAGTCTTTTCCCCCTCTATTTTCATTTGGATATTGTTTGTCTGATTTTAAGGAGGTTTTAACAGTTTTTGATGTGGTAATTGTCTCAGGTGTTTGAGTATAAACATGCGTTGTTTCACATTGGAAATTGATTCCTGACGAAGGTCCGTGACCAAAATGTTGAGTTTCTAATAATCTGACATTGTGCGTGAATCCACCCTTTTCTTTCACAGTCGAGAACAATTAAAATATTTTTCGTAAAGATTTTCAAATCAGTCTTCATATTATAATTCACCATACACAATTCTGTCCTCCATATCAACCACTAGCTGAGGTTTTTACTATTGTTAAGCATAATTAAGTCTGGGCTCTGACACTACCTCCTACTGACGAGGGTCCCAGCTGTATGCGCACTGCTTATGAGGTGATGTCTAATAATAAACGACCCACAGTGAGATTACAGTATGTACAACAGGAATTTTATTGTGTTTTATAACATCTGCACTCATCTGGTATACAATACTGTTGGCAGGATTGTACGTTGCAGATCGTCATAATGGGGATGTAGCCTGTAATCTCTGAGCACAATGACCCAGGAAAGAGAAAACAAACTCGCTCATCGTCTTATGCAAAAACAAATACAGAGTAAGGGTCAAAGGTGTAAGCTAAAGCCCTTTAGAGGGACAAATGCCTGTGCCAAAATAAAAACAAGGCTGTGTGCTGTCTACTGAAAGCTCAGTTGTGCCCCATCTGGGTCAACCACATGTACATCCAGCAAGCAGAGAGTGGCATTTTAATTTTTCATGACAAAAGCGTTCATTCACAGCCTCTATACTTTAAAAGGGGCTGGGGAGTGTGTGTGTGTGTGTGTGTGTGTGTGTTGGGGGGAGGGGGAGAGTGTCTTGAATTTGTAAATGGTGTCTGAGTACTTTATCTGACACAAGCATACAGTTGAAGAAGCACATGAAGACAAACTATGACAGGAGAAAAGCTGGTGAAGCTCAGAATTTGAAAAACATCCTTAAATCCTTAAAGCCTGTGAGTGAGAGCAGATGTGTCAATGCCCAGCCCATTCTGTATCCAAAAGGCTCAACAGGGACACGATCTTGTTAGAATAAGTCAATATAATGCAGAAGAACTGTCCTGCACCCTACAAACCTTACATAATAAGATTCCCCATATGATGAAAGCCAGGAAACACAGCAAGACGTTAAGTGGGGAGTCCCTTTATAGGCATCTAATGATTGAAAAGCTGGAATTAAGTTGCCAACACCTTTCACAGTTTGAAATAAAGCAGCCATTTCTTGGGGCTTTACACCTTAGTGGTTCAGTAGCCACCATTAGAGAACTGAAAGTTCATAGGAGAGCTGTCCTCAAGCGTGAAATGCTATTGTGGTCAATCAATAACACATAAAAACTTATTTTCTTCTTCATACATGTCAAAATAAAAACGGAAATTTTATATTTCTCATTGTACGATCTGATTGTATCGTATTATCTTTTTCAAAGCTTGTCCATAGTAAAAAGTATTAAGTATTTTTTCTGCGTGAGCCACAGCTACATCATGCAAGTTATCACTGCTGACACATCAAAAAGGGAAGTGAGCAACATAATAAGACTAATAATAATACATCTATTATATCACGACTAAGAACACAACAATGTAATATGGCTAGGGATTCCTCATGATAACACAGGCAACGCGGACACAAGTGTCTGATCAAAAGAACTCCCAGCCTTTTAAATCAAGGACACACAACAGCGCTCGGCCCACTACATGGCTTTTGAACTTTGTGTAGACTGAAAACATTCAACAATATTGAGAAATTTGGCTGCTCCAAAAAGTACAATCTGGATACTTACACAGAGTAGACAAATAAACATGCAATCAAGTATAAACCCCTGCAATAAATACTATCTTTGTAAAGCTAATAATGTTCATTTTGGCAACATTTCTGAAGTTGTACTATAGCTTGTAGTGATGTTAAGCCAACATTTTGTTAAATGTCTTTAGGTTAGTGTTTGCGAAGGTCTACTTGTGACCACTGTTCCCATTTTTTATTGCAGTTTTCCTGGCATATATTGTCATGAATTATTGAAGCTGTTTCCCTTTACTATGTTGCATAATATTGCAACATAGTAATATTATAAAGTTTTTGACTGATGCTGCAGCAACCGAAGCCTTTCAGTAAGTTGCTCAAAAGTCATTTATTAAAGCTAATTAAAGGAAATTGGTATTTCACTTACCGGCTCCCTTTGCAGCCTTGTTTTACAAGGGTTGAACAAAATATAGAAACGTAAAATCATATAAACAGTTATTAGCTTTGAAGTAACTAAATTGCAGTTACAAAGGAAACTAAAAAAGTGATTCATAGGAAATTCTCCAAAATCAATGGTGACACGTGGGAAACACATGACAAGCGCATTTGCAAAGAGGAACAGTGATCACATGTAGACACTCACAACACCGACTGAAGGAAACAAGATATTTACATGAACATACATGAAACTATTTATAGGGACTCTATGTGTTATCTTAATCTGCACGTTGTTGTGTTTACATCCGTGTGTTTCTACGTCGGACTGGCTGTGACAACAAACCTCCCTCTGGGACAGTAAACTCTAATTCTAAATCTAATCAAAAATAACCATAAAGTTGGAACAATACGTCTCTGACAGCAGCCACAAAAACAGTGCGTTATAATCGTCAAAGAGGTGGCATTTTATGTGGGGCTATTGTGGTCATACTGTAAGGTGTTCCCTTGCTCTTGTGGAGCAAAAAAGTTAACACGTGTTAAATGGTCAGACAGGGCTGATGTGATGTCAGTGGTATGTGTGTTAGGTCCCTGCAGCTGAGTGGGTGTTTGGTGGGGCTAGGCTCTGCGTGGGCTGAGACAGACATGCACAAACTGCAGTGGCATTACTGGCTATTTCCTACAGTACTTCAGCGTCCCTCTCTTTGTAAAGCCCCTTCCGGTCAGTGTTTTTAAAGAAAAGGGTTGCAGTAAAGGTATGATACGAGTCACACTAATAATGTACAGGCATATGGAAATAAATTTAAGAAACTTGGGAGAGGTTGATATTAATGTGAACTCTGCACTGCTCTGTGAAACACAGGGTAAATCAACATGGACAATAAGCACATATTATCTAGTGAGTGGAGGTTTAGGATCAAAACCTCCTATCTCCCAACTGAGCCGCAGACCTCACGCTTATCAACCTCACGGTTTGATTTCTGACAGGAACCTCGACACATCTTAAGTTTGAACTGATTTGATGTGTGCCATGTGATGCAGAGTATTTCAGAGGTTTTAAACCCCGTGGTGCTTTCTTCTAAACAAACAAAAACTTGCCTTTAGTTTCAGTGTTTCTAACCAGAACACGTGTATATCCTTGTGGTCCAACAAACATGATGAGTGCATTTCCTTCCTCATAAAACATTAATAATATTTTACATTGTGAATTAGGGCTGCCACTAATGATTATATTCATTATTCACTAGCTGTTTATTTCCTCGATTAGTCGTTTAGTTCATGAAACATCAGAAAATGGCAATAAATGTCCATCACAATATCAGAGAGCCCAAGGTGATGTAATAAAATGTCTGTTTTGTCTAATCAAGAGTCCAGAAGCCAAATATATTCAATTATTATGTAAGGAAAAGCAGCAAATCTTCACATTCACAACATAAATGATTAATCAATCATCAAATGGTTGCCTATTCTGTCAATTTCCTAATGGATTAATCGACTAATCTTTGCAGCTCTATTGTGAATTGCTTACATCCACGTTTACTTGCTAGCAGTCCTTCTTTACTGCCTTTGTTGGTGTATTGCTATGTTTTTTTGCATGTTACCAAGCGACACCAACTGTCGATCTGTGAAATAACGTGAAACCGACAGTTTGCTCTCTTACTGTATAATGCCCATGAAACATAGAGACAGGCCTAGACACACACTACATACGGCATGTTGAATGAGACCTTAAATGAGAAACACCTCCCTGACAGTAAAAACCACTCCCGCACCACCACCAAGCCTCAGCCTGTTGTTTAGGGGAAGTGCCAGTAGCACTGTCTAAATAGCCGACCTCAGATCCTGCAAAACACTTTAAAATGAGCTCAGAGTGCTTCAGCTGTGTAGCAGGGGGAGGCAGGAGGGGGGAGAACTATGACCCCAAATCCCCTGCTGTGTATGTGTGTGTGTGTGTGTGTGTGTTCCAGACTGAAGATTTGAAGGACATGGGTGGGATCTGAAGGCTTCCAAGAATTCAGGCCAACAGTTTTCAACCTTCAACTCCTCCCTACAGCACCAGAAAACTGATCAACGCAGATCACCACAGACTGATTTAATTTACAGACAGATTCACAACTCACACTGAAAAACCGATATTTCAAGAGCACCATCACAGTTTCCCCAGAGTCCTGCGTGACCTCTTCAAATGTCTTGTTCTGTCCGACCAGCAGATATCTCGTTTACAGTGATATAAAACAGAGAAAATTAACAAATTCTCACAATGGAGAAGCTGGTAACAGAATTTGTTTTACATTTTTACTTTAAAAGTGACTCAAACGATTAGTTACTAAAATAGTTGTCGTTTGATTTTCTCTTGATTTCATTAATAGACAAATCGTCACATCTCATCTCACAATGACTTGAAGTTGAAAAGAGAAAGTTAGAACTAGGTCTGCAAATAATTATTATTTTTATCATCAATTAACATGCCAATTATTTCCTCAACTAAATGATGGACTGTTTGGTATAAATGTCAGAAAAAAAATTCCATTGCAATTTCCCTAATGTCATCAAATTGCTTGTATGGTCCAACAAACACTCCAAAACATGTCTAATTTAGTGCCACATAAGACAAATAAAAGCAGAAAATGTTCACCACTGAGAGGCTAGTGCTAGGGAATCTTTGGAATTTTTGCTTGAAAATCAACTTCGAAAATCAATTCATCATCAAAATACTTGCGAATTATTTTTCTGTTGACAGACTAATCGATCAATCGACTAATCGTTTCAGCATTAGTTAATAAAGACAAACATTTCCAATCTAAAGTTTACTGCAAGGGTGAAAACGATGACAAAAAACAAAACAATCAAGGCTAATCAAACAAAAAGCAACGCAAGCACAACTGCACTAGCAATGACTTGATAAGCCAAAGAATAGGCAACAAAAAATGAAGATTAAAATGAGTCGAAATATCCAAATCCTCCCTCCATTTTTATTTCCATCTGTAGAAACAACATGCAAGGCTAGTTGAAATGTGCTAGTGTCATATTCGGGCCACCTTGATTCCCTTTCTGACTGAGAACAAGACCCAAACCGCTGACGCTTATCTGTCAAGAGAGAGTCAGGGTGAAATTGATGTCCAAAAATGAAAGGGACAAATTGGTATAGATTTTTTGCCACAAGGGAAATTGTGTCAACATCATTGTGTTCCATGACCCGATGCTGAGGCTGAACCTGACCTCTGCGCTCAACTTAGCTCTGTTTGTGTGTGAACGGTAGGGAGTGCAATCTGCACACACGCGTGCACAAACACACACACACACACACACACACACTGGCATCTTTTCCACCCCCTCTGTGTAAAGGAGGATACGCAGATGTGAGTGATAGTGAAGAGGAGTAGATACACACATTTCAGATGTGTGTGTGTGTGTGTGTGTGTGGCTGACTCATAAAACAGACTCAGACAGAGCAGATTGAGCTTCCCTGAGCTGGGGAGTAGGGGGGGGGGGGCAAAACAAACACTCAGAGGCATGCCCAGTTACGCTCAGAGACTGAGCATAACTGCAGTGCTGAACCAATGCACACACACACACACACACACTCTCTCTCGCCCTGTGGGCTCAGACCTTTTGACATGGACTTTTTACAACTCAGTGCCAAGCTTCAAGCTCAAATGAAAGTCTGAGCTCACTAAAAAGATGCCAGCAAACACTGGAGTCTACTTAATTTTTTTGCTGTCTTTCAGTGTTCATTAGGCTGTAATGTATATACTTTTTTTTTTTTTTTCATAAGCACCTAAACTCGCATGTTTAGTTCAGAAATTAAGATAAATGATTTTGGACATTTGTAAGTGCCTGCAAGCGCATGTAAACATCAGGACCTCCAGTCACAATCTGTCCCATAAGAGCGTAGAGGGGGGGGGGGCAAAGTGGGTGATGGATAAAGAAAGGAGTGTGCTGCTGGACAATAGGGCTGGCAGACTGTCTCAACAGATCAGGGCAGCTCAGAGTGTCTGTGACTGGGCCCCTAAAAACCCCCCTTCCCTCGCCTCCGTCTGTCCCACTATCCTGACCGCCCTGCCTCTGCCCCAGTACTGAGTGAGGGGCAAGGGTGGTGGGGGGTGTAGGGCTGAAATGGCCTTTGTGCCTTTCATAAAGTCTGTGGCCAGTCTGTCGAGCCATGGCCAACAGGGCTGCAGTCCAATGACATTTAGCAGAGGGCTGCTGTCTTCCAATAACAACATGTGATGAGACAAATCATTCACTAATTCTGGAGAAGGGGCTGCATTCAAGTTTTGGTTTAGAAACCCGACACGCGGTTACTTTGCCGATCTGTGAAGTTCAATGCGTTTCAGGAATGAGTTTGCAATGAAGTGTTATAGTGTAACACTGTGTGGTGAATTCATTTTCCCTAAAACTGCTTCGTCCTGCCCGTTTTCATACAGGACACCTGCGTCGCGCATTAATGAACACATTTACAACACACGCCGAACCTGTTCTTGTGCGACTGTTGTCACAGGTTAATCCCTTGTTGTGCCACCATTCAAGGAATCGGCAACTTTTAGAATTTTTAAACATTGGTGCAAAACAATAAGACTAAAAACGATTAGCCAATGAATCGATTATTTAGCTGGCAGAAAATGATTTGACAACTCTTTTGATAATTGACCAAAGTAAAAAACTCGAAATATTGTCTGGTTCCTGTTTTTTTTGTCTAATGTGATATTAAAGTAAATATCTTTGAGGTTTTGGAAAAAAACAAGACATTTAATCGATCAAACAATCAAGCGATTACTTGAGAAAACTACTGAAAAGACGAATCAATAATGAAAATAATTTGTTGCAGTCCGAGAGAGAAGTCCTTGTTCTTTGATACCAAGGCACAGATGGTAAAACCTTAGACAGTTCTATTTTCACATGGAAATGTTCTCAAAAATCAAACTGATTTCAAAACATCTCCTCTTTCTTATTTAGATTTTTCGGTTTACACAGATATTTCATCATTGGGGGCCAGCAGCGATCAACTTGATCACAGAAACAAAATGCTCAAAGTGCACAAATCCTGGCTCGTGAGTACATTCCAGCAACTCGCACAGAGGAACATATTCCACAAAAACACACACCTCCCACTCTCTCTGGAAAAGCCATCAGACTTCTCTTTTTCTTACAAAGGGGGGAGGGGGTGAAGGAAGAGAACCAAGAAAAGAGTGTGAGAGAAAAGCAAGTCTGCCCGTGGCCCACAGGTGATATCATAGGGCTGGAGTGTGCTGGGACCAGTGAAGGAGGGCCTAATGTGAAACTGGAAACCAGCAGACAGGAGACTGGCAAGGCTAGACGACAAATTACATAGTCTGGACTCAAAAAACCAGGGGGACGATAGAGGACTGGGAACCATTAGTTTTATTGCTAATAGTCAATGAGCTGAGCAGCCTGTCTCTCTCTTTCTGAATCAAAATGATGCATGACTGAAAATATTCCAGATGCAAGTCATCAATATATTTTTCTCCACAGTCAAAGGTATGTTTTTTTCAGGCGTACTAGTCCAGTGAAATTAATGTTTGTACATTCTTTTATACAGTCAGCCCACACGTACCACCTGGATAAGATTTCCCACAAAGTGAAGTTTCTAATAAAAAAACAAAACAAAAAACTATGAGTTTGCACTATGTTTGAGCGAGTTTGATTTGATAAGCAGTTGATATTAACTGTTACAAATTACAACTACTACTTGGGACTCAGTGGCTAAAATCAACTGAGCTCCATTAATCACTTAAATTTAAGATTTTGATATTGTTAAGTACAAATTCTGGCACATTTGTTATTTTACATGGCTTTTCCATGTTTGATAATCAACCAGTTTGGGGAGATTTGTTCACTAACTAACTAACTAATCCTGTTAGTCCCACAGCTTACATCAGTGGTTGATTCTTGATTGATTATTTTCTGAGCTGACTGTCAGAGATCTGAAATATAGGCCAAAACAATTATGTTACTTCAGATATGGCTAGAAGTAAGGAAAATAGGCTGTTGCAAGTGCTTACTTTCCCCTGTAGAAGAAGAAGATTATTTGTCACATACACAACGTTTAGTGAAATTCAATCTCTGCATTTAACCCATCCTAATTATTAGGAGCAGTGGGCAGCCGCAGCGCCCGGGGAAGCAATTTGGGGTTCAGTGTTTTGCCCAAGGACACTTCGACATTTGGCTGGGAGGAGCCGGGATCAAACCGCCGGCCTTCCGATTAGTGGATGACCCACTCTTCCACTAAGCCACAGCCAAATACTGAAAAACAAATTACGCTATTACACCATTTTCCCATACTGGTTTTAATCAGGAACTATCTGTTCAAAGAATAGGTTAACAAGATTTGGACTAATTACGAACTGGTACCCAGCCCAACATCAAACAGGTCAACTATTCCTGGGCTAACAAGATACAGACGAACACTTTCATCCTCACTGATTCACACCTTAGGAACAACTTTGAGTCTCCAATCATGTAACACGCATGTTTCTGGGCTGTGGGAGGAAACATGGAGTGCCCAGGGTTCCCAGCAGTCCATCCAAAATAAGGCATAGTTAAATATCACTAGTACTTCACAACCTAGAAGTTGGCCTGTTGAGAGAACACACAAGGATCAATATTTTCGTCACAGGGTGCATTACAGCAGTGAAATGCTACACGAATCATGACAAACTCAGATGAGGTTACTGAGGTCAAAACCTTGATTAGGGCCGCAGTGTCTTGTGTGTCTGGGGAGCTCTTAGCTAGACTTGAATTTCTGGTTCCTTCTCTTTGGCTGAATCTTAAGACTAGATTCTAGCAGGATGAATGTTTCAGACAACCTAATAAAATAAATGATCAACAGAGGATTTTTGTCAACCAGTGTCCCACAAAGATTCTTGTCTATGCCCTTTTAGTCCTGGACCACTACGGTATCTTTACTGACTGACGCTGCTTATCTTAAACAATGTCAGCCAACTTTTACCAACCTTCTCAGCCATCTATCCCTCTCTTTCTGTATTTAAAGACTTTCACTTGTCCTCGTGGCTTAAAATTAATCTCCCACTCTCCTTTTAAACCACTGCTCCTTCATGTCCAGTTGTTTTCCCACACATATCCAGCTGTAGTCCAGCACCGGTAGCAGCACCAGTGGTGGTAGTGGCCAGTGGAGCACAAAGGCAGGCTTGTTGTCTGGTGAACGTGTCTCTGTGTGTGTTTCTGCGTCGTGCACGCGCACTCCCCCGCAGATAGCGAGAAGGCCAGGGCCAAGTCGAGGCAGAGCTGTCTCTCTAACCCCCTCCACCCCTAATGCAAGCCGAAAACCAAACAGCAGCCCACGCCCTCCTCAAGGCCCCGGCGGGCAGAAAGAGCATTCCTCTAAGCTGACTAACCACACACACACACACACACACACACACACACACACACACACACACACACACACACACACACGATGACATAAAATACATTTAATATTAGTTTAACTAATCTACTTAGTGAAATGGCAAGAAAGCAGGAATTACGTTAGCGTTATTTTCATTTTACATTATTTATTATAATAAGTACATAATGACGATATGGTTTTCATATAGAAAATCACATGGTAGAAAATCTGAATCTGAAGGCTTACCACATTAAAGTACATGATATTTCATGTAGTTAGCGTGTGATTTGAATTAAGACCTTTCAAATAATGGTCCATAAAAAAATAAAAAAATAAAACAGCTGTTATTCATTTAAACATCAGGAATGTCAGCAATAAAAATCTCAGAATGTCACAATATTTTGATACCATCCCTTTATGACCCCACTTTAAAACAGTAAACAATTAAATAACATTATTACCCAGCAGTAGCAGCCAGGTGAGCCCGCTGAGCTTTGACTCATTCAGTTTTTTTAGGTCAAAACTCTTAGCTTACAACAATGGAAACACCATAACACAGGTGCTGTAGTCTTAAAGCTCACAGCAGGATCCGCTTTCTGTCCAGCAAATCAAACAATGACAGGAACCCTGAACCCAACGGTCGAGGACAACTTATTACCATCATTAGAGCAGCTAACCACACACAGACAGACACACATAAACTCTCTGTGACCTGTCTTGTATCCCGTACCTGTCGAACAATGCTGTCTCGGATGACTCAGGTGTGATACTAGACATGAAAGCTACCTAAGTGGGTGAGAGACAGTGTGTGTGTGTGTGTGTGTTTGTGTAAAAAGGAGATGGTAGACTTTTGACCACACTGAATCATAATTAAGATAAAGGTGAGAGAAAACAGCAAAGAGGAAATCAGCAAAGCATCTCCTAACACAAAACTGTATTGATTCTGATTGTGTCAGTTCAAGTACTTTGATTATGTAATTTGTCATATGCAATATAGTGACTATTTTATGATTTCCAAACTTTATAAATATTGGACTTTGGAGTGCATTTAATTGATATTGTGAGAGATATTGAATTACTTTAAATAAGACGTTATAAAACAGAGGCATCTTGTTAGGCTGTTTCTAAATAATCTAGAGCAACAACATTAATCTATCGAACAAATATTAATCAGAAACCTTTCGATTAATCAGTTTTCAAGCAAAAAAGCCAAGACTTTGTTGGTTCCAGCTTCTCAAATGTGACAATTTGCTGGTTTTCCATGACTTAATTTTGAAGTAAATTGAAAATCATTGGACGTTTTTGGGACAAAATAAGACATCTGATGATGTCACCTTGGAGTCTAGGAAATTGTGATCGGCAGTTTTCACTGTTTTCTGGTGTTTTATAGAACACACAATTAATCAATCGAGAAAATAATCAGCAGATTAATAGATTATGAAAATCACAATTAGCATAGAATTTACAAGAGTGTGTCAAAGGTATGCTCCAATGAACATTCCCACTGACCGTGAATCATATCGCAATCGTAATATCTGTCAAAATAATGCAATATGATCTTTTTACCATATCGTGCAGCCCCAACAATAAGTGATTTGACGTGACAGTGTTTACGATCAGCTTTTAAAATCAAGCTTTGGTTCAACTTGAAATCCACTGCAATCCAAAACTAGGTCCAAACATTTTTCAGGTGCAGGTGTTGCTTAAAGTTAAATCTCTGTGGGTGTGTAATCATCACTCGCCGCCTTTGGCTTTGCTTTCCACTGTGCCACCATGTCCAATGCATTCCCATTGGCAAAAAAAGCCAATTTGTTGTCTCAGCATTTCACTTGATTTTTGTCATTTTGCTCATTTAATGCTCCGCCTCATGGTGCCACACATACACCTGCGCCAATATATCGACAATTGCCGGCTGTTGGGCTGACGATTGCCGGTCGGGAAAATTTTAACATTTCGGCCCACCATAGCGTGCATCTGTGTGTATTTAATGTAGTCGGTCATCCAGACGCATGCAGACACACTTGTTTTGAATTTGAACTGCTGTGTAGCTGGAAAACAAACAAGTTCTATCTCAGCTATTAGTGCGTTTCTTTTTTTGCATGCAAACAACACTAACCACAGTCTCCCTCTGATAAGATTGAGAATCCAACGCACTTCCTCTTGCCAAATATTATGTCTCCTTCTCTTCCTTCATCTAAGCCCTTGGCTTTCAGGTTTACCTTTCTCTTTCACATTCTAAACCCCTTAAATTTCAATCCCTCGCCTCACCTCTGTTACTTTCACGTTTTAAAATATGTTTTCTTCTGTCTGTGTATGTCTCATCCTCCCTTTTTAAAGCACAAAAAAAGGACAAAAATCTCTCCCACTGTGATGACAGGGCCTCCCCTCCAGCCCCAGACACAACACTGGGAATGCCTCCTCTTCATCGCACTCTCTATCGTAACACTACAGAATTAACCTAGCTGATAAAAACTTGCACTTGCATGTTGGTGTTAATGTACTAACCCAGTAGGGCTGAGATATGATAAGTTTCAGTAATGAAACCAAAGAAATACTTCTTTCAATGCCTTTCTTTGAGAAATTTTAGCTATTTTTACAAAATAGTCTAATGGCACAATTTTGTTTTAAATCTATTTGATTAAAAAATAAGTAAACAAGGTTGTAATGTAAGGTTAATATTGTTTGACATTTATGCCAGCTTTTGGTTCTGTCAGTGGCAACAAAGTATTGGGGTTCAACATCCAACTAGTTTTTCACTTTGGGTCCGGGTCAAATCCCGAACCAGGTTTTACGCCAAGTGATGTAAAATGGTGTGAAACTTCTATAATTAAAGGATTACCACAAGGCTACTATGAGATTGCTAAAGTAAATCTATTGGTTTTGACTAGCTCTTTCACTCATAAATTGTGCTGTTCTGGATCACAAAGTCACATCTACATGATTGTGGAGCATTAGTTTGAGCAGAAAAGTTTCATGCACTGAACAAATCAACAAAAGAAATTCTCTAAACTTCTACCAAATTGTCTGCAATGTCCTCCATGAAACTCAACAGCCCTGTTAAGCACCGACATGTACGGAAACCCAGTTGTGGACCCGGATCTTGTGCTGTGAATGGCATTGTTTCTATGTGAAAAGAATACTGGGCTCTGTGTCCTACTCTGCTGCCTCCTTTTTCTCATATCTTTGTCATGGATGCAGTCCCTCGCAATATTAGTCCTTATTCTTTCTTGTTTTAGTATGACATCTTGTATTTCGGGGCTTGGGACTCTTTCACTCCCTTGCTCTTGCCCTGACATGCAGCGATGTGAATCAGACTGTAGTCTTGCTGCCAGGAGAGATGTGTGTGGACAAGATGAAAGCACTCCCCAGCACTGGCCCACACTCAGAGTAAGTTAAGGTAGGTAGGAGTGAGAAATCCACTCCCCCAGGCTCTGTGAAAAGACACAACACAACACACACCTTGGATAATTTCCTTTATTATACCACAGGTGTTCCCCCACTAAACTGCTACTGGAATCCTACATCATTTTACTGCTCTGTAAGCTCCTATGCAACCCCATTAACTTGTGAACCACTGTCAGACATATTATCTGTAACATTAATGGATTTATCTTTCTGTTAAGGACCGTTTGGCTTCCATACATAATTCTGTGTTAAAAAGTTGTCTCTGTTCAAACATGACAGGGCCGTTACAGATAGGTACACAATGTTCCTGTAATAATTTCCATTTGGCACGCAAGACTAGACAACGCAAGTTATTCAGAGACTGTTTACCGGTTATAATTTCAACACCCGACTAATTTCCATCCATTGTTACAAAGGTTGTGTAGATTGTGTAGTTAGTAAAAGTGTCTTCTCAGAGTCAAATCTGCCACATGTGATGTCCATGATCAAGCCACAGCATTACAGAACCCTTTACAGCTTTACGGTTTCCTAGTTGCTTGGGAGTCATTTATCAAGCAAAAATGCCAAATGCTTGTTGGTTCCAGCTTCTCAAATGTGAAGATATTCTGCTGTTATTGCTTTAGATTTGGACTGTTGGTTGAACAAAACAAGCAATTTAAAAGGACTTGTGCTGTGCATTTTATAGGCTTAACAATTAATTGAGTAAGCGAAAAACAGACAAGATTAATCGATAATGAAAACAGTAGTTAGTTGCAGCCCTACTTGACTTACACAAAAAAGTTAAATAATGTGACAATGTGGCTGTGTAAAATTGGCATTTGGAGTATGTACAGAAAACACTGCATGTCTGAAACGGATTTTTACACAAGTCTGATTTAGTAGTCTGCCTGCTAATTACAATAAACATAATACTAGATGATGGTCAATGTTAATACAGCCATTCCTTATTACATCATAAATTAGTAAGCAACAGTCTGTCCGTCCTGGGAGAGGGATCCCTCCTCTGTTGCTCTTCCTGGAGGTTTAAAAGGTTTTCTTTTGGGTAGTTTTTTCTTATTCGAATCAAGGGTCTAAGGACAGGTGGTGTCATATGTTGTACAGATTGTAAAGCCCTTTGAGGCAAATTGTGATTTGTGATATTGGGCTATATAAATAAAATGGAACTGAATTGAATCTTTCAGTGACGATCCTTTTTTGCATGTCTGCAATAACACACAGCTACAGTGTCAAGATTTGGTGGCCTGCCCAGTTAAAGTAGCAGCCTGTAGTCCTGTAATGCACTTGACTAATTAACTGTGCCTCTGACAAAGGGCTTATGACCATTCTCCTTTGGATAAACTGTTAAGTTTGTTTGTTAATGTAAACTTAAAAGTCCCCATGAAATGGCTAGCGGAGTGATATTTGCTTCTGCATATTTACGTGTTTCCTGTAAAAACAGGCAGCTAGGGAGGGACTTGTAGTGGATATTGACCGGCTTTAATAGTAGCCAATAACGCTGAATGTGCATTATGCCAACTCCCACGCCATGCAGCGATAGCTGTCAATAGCTGATGACTGGGAGCACCTAGTGAACACAGCTGGACCGGGACTGAACACGTCTCCGGGACCAATCGAGGCCAGTTTGACGACAGAGAATACAGTACCCAGGTGGTTTTCTTGCCAGGTTTGGCTCCTGGCACCCCGGGGCTGAGTCAGCTAGCTGCACGGCTAACCAAGCTAGCAGAAATTAATGGTTAGCTACTTTAGAAACAAGTAAAGCTTTCTTTCCGTTAAGAAACTCCGTAAGTGGTACTGTATTCTGCTATGTTCGAACCCGGTCTGGACATGTTCATTGGGAGGATGCTGACCCCAGTTCAGTTGCCCACTAACGGCTGATAACGTTACAATTAACAGCAATTAGCGTTTAGCTACTTTAGCAACAGTAAAGGAAACTTTAAATCACCTAGAGTTGAAGCTGAACAAGCCGGGGGACATAAGAGGGACAACCAAAAAATACTTTCTCCATATAATATGATCCAGTTTCACCTAAATCAGTGAATAAAGTCATAAATTTGTAACATTTCAGTAATGAGGACTGGCCCCCAGAAACACTCCACTCCGGTGGCGTAATAAGAAAGAAAGCGTTTCATTGGACAAAAAATTTGTATAAGCCCTGAGTGCAGGATGAGTCATCAACATTTTTTTTATTGTTTTCCAGTTAATGACAAACTATAAAAAAAACAAAACATTAATTATATCCAATAATACCTACAACATGACTTTTTTGTCATTGCTGGGCCAGATACTGGCGTACAGGTAACATATAGTGCAAGAAGTATGTAATAAAAACACTGATTTTGACTTCATGGGGACTTTAAGAAGAGAGGCCTGTTTAGCCTATGTCAGAAGCGTTTACAATAAATTCAAAAAAGAGACCTAATATTGTATCTTGAGGAAGTGACCAATTTAGAAACTTGCAGCATGCCATAGTTGCACCATCAGTAAAGTCAAAGAAATAGATATCTTACAGTAGGAAGTTGGTCAATGCTTAACTCAATATTCAACAACTCCTCTAAGATAAACGACAAAATGTGCTGTTTGTAATAGTCTTCCCGAATGACACATTCAGCGTTTTCTGATCCGACACCCTTATCAGCACATCAAATGTTAGTGCCTTTTCGAAAAAGACAGTTACAATTCATTTTTTGCAAAAACAAAACCACATCCTGATCTGACACCGCTATGGTTAAGGTTTGGGTACAGGCAGAAAGATTACTTGGTTAGGGTTAGTGAAAGTTCATGGTTTGGGTTAAAATAACTACTTCCTTAAGGTTAGGGGATCTTCGTTTAAGTTAGGGAACAATCACAGCCATAGATAAAAGAAACTAATATGGACTGTCGCAGGAAACAGGAAGTGTGTGTGTGTGTGTGTCGAAGTCTAATGTTTTGTTTACCCATCCTACCAACCTTACCGCCTTCATCTACTCCTGACTTTGTGGCTAGTTCCTTCTTTGCTCCAGAGACGCACAATAGTCACTATTCCTATGGCCACTGGGGGTCTTTGTCACTTCAGTGTCCGAATATTTAGTTAGTGGGCAGCTACAGTACAAACACCACAGATATTTACCAACCCACAGGTGCTACTGAAACACACTTGGCTTCTGTTTAAAAATGCAATGAGAGTCTCCTAAAACATCAGCAGGAAAGTCATTTGTTAGTCATCCTTTCACGTTCAAGCAGCGCAGGCTACCACACTTCACCCCCCCCCCCCAACCATCGGAAACTGGTAGAATTTCATGGCTTGACGCACTTTACACACCAATGTTTGTGACTGACTAAGCCAAGTTTACAGCTCATAGGAAGAAAGTATTTTAAAAGGAGAAACGGGGAGAAAAAGAGGGCGGGAAAGTAGGTCAATACCACGATTGCTTGTTGTTGAGTGACTAAGACTTGAAGATGGACACGAGCCTTGGCACGCACGTTGCTTATTGCTCCTCAAAAATGTAAAAACAAAACCACAGTGACCTAAAACGCGAGTAAAGCAGTAGCCCTGCCCAAGTAATAAGCAAAACCTGCATTAACCACTCACACGTCACCCAAACCCAAAAATAACTGCGTCTCGGCGAAACTCACCAAGTTGTGATACCATTGCTTCTCACCAGAGACTATCGTGTTATTTTAAATGATATCTAGCAGGTCACAGCCCTTTAAAATCAGACTGCTGGCTTTTCCAAAGTTTCTAAGAATCTCATTTTTTACCACCTGACAAACTGAACAGTTTGTAAGGTAGGTCTGACAGACAAAACTCACAGGAAAGAGTGGCTTTGGAAAACACTTGTAAAAATATTTACCTTTGCTTGACACAACTGGAAAACATAAAAAAAAAACTCTGCTTCTGGTATTTGGCCCTGTAAGATATGATATCTGAATCAGCTGTGATGAGTAAATCACCTGTTTTCCCTTTTTTCAATACCAATAATCCTTTGTCAACTTACCCCAACAGATAACTGATCTGCCATTCCACCACGGGATGCAACTATTGACACAATCGATGCACAGTGCCTTCTTCCTTCAGCACTCAGCATCGTGGCAAACTGTCATCAAGAGGGGTAGTGATGAGCCTCATCAGGGAGTTTGTGTGTCAGAGAGATAGGAGCTGACCTCCCCACGGACAGGCCTGAACACGCTGGCAGCTGCTGTCAGCGAGCCAGAACGTGGGGGAATTAATAGAAACAGCAGCTCTCCAGGGACACTGTTAGCCCACACTGACAGCCAGCTCTGATCTGGGGTCATCTTAATGCACTCTGCCTCTTCCCATCTGCATTAGTGGTGGGAAATATGAAACCTGGATCACGGCAAACGTTATTCAACTTTCCGGGTAGGCTTAGCTCAGAACGCTGGCCCAGGCCTGTGCAAGCTGTGATATGCACACTTGTGGCAATCAAGAATGTGGGAGCGCTCTGCGTGGGGGTTCAATTTTCATCTGACACGCAGCATGCTATTAAATCTAAATTGCCCACACATGCAAGTGAGATTTTGTGGACACAAGCAAACGTTGGAGGCCTTTATTAGTCACCTGGCTGAAAATAATGCAGTCTAATATGACAACCTTGTAATAAAGCCTACTTTCATAAAGGTTATAATGTTCAGTTTGTTCAAACTGTTGTAGAGAGGTGTTGATTCAACTTTTGGTGTCATTTTTGAGGCTGCAGATTATGGAACTGTTGAATTATTTTGCATTATAGTGAGAGGTCTTTCTATTTATTTAGACTACCCTCATTTAGGGCTGCAACTAAAGATTGCTGTCATGATTAATCTACCAGTGATTTTCCCAAATAATTGATTAATTGTTTGGTCTAGATGTCAGGAAATAGTTGCAAAATGCCTTTTATAATAATCCCACAGCCCAAAGACAATGAGAGAGACATGCATGACAGAGAAAACCATCAAAACACAAATTTAAAAAGCTGGAAAAATGACTCAAACAACGAATCGATTATCAAAATATTTGCAATTCATCTTCTCTTGACCAACTAATTGATTAAATTGCCGGATCGTTGCAGTTATTCCTGAGTGTATGTAAAACATGCTGTCCTACTGTATCCAGAAATACAACTGAGTGTTACTATATACAACACCTTTAATTCCTCCTTACTCCTGCTGAAGTGATACACGCATTTTCAGGAACTGAGATAAGTGAGACTCTCGGGGACGACATGGTCTGTGTGCACAAGCTCTTACCTGCCACAGCCTTTCACCAAGGAGGGCTGAATCCCTAAAACTACGCCAGTGTTGAGTATTGTGTTGTATATAATGTGATGATGCCTAAATGGCTGCACAGGGGCGTTGAAAGGAGAGCCACAGCTCCACACACTCGCCTACGCACAAACACAACACGGCGCTAGAAAGCGTCCCAGATTAAGGCCAAGTTATATAACTTGGACTCCATTGGTGCTTTTGCATTGCATGTGCGCTGCTGGCCAGTCAATGCACACGCTATATCGCCCCTTAAACAGACATGGCTCCAGTTAAATGTCAATTTGACCACAAGAACCGGCTAAAAACGGTTTCAGTGACTCAGTTCACCTGAGGTAAAGTGGACATAATGATGGCATGGCGGCTAACTGCTTGGGCGATGGGCTGCTAGCTTTCCTTGTGGACCAGTGCTAGCTAGTTAAGCGTTACATTAGCCACCATGTCACTGAATAATAAACCGTAGCGGAAATCAAGAGTTTGAAGTACTGATGCGAGACAGGAAGGGGAAACGTCAACTTCTCAGTCAAGTAAGGATGCCCGTGCATCTGTGCGGTGAGCATGCCGCGGTTAGCAGACACTAGGATGCGTCTGGTTTTCGGTAACAAATCTGTAATTACTTAAACTTCTGTAAAAACAACAAGAAACAAAATCTGCGTCCACCTCAGCGAACTAAGCTGGCTGGATGCTGCCTTCACGGTCACCATCAACACGGCGCTCAAACTCTCCGTACCTCGGTATAGTGATGCATTTGGTGTTGCTATTCTGGGTGGTGATGGCTTTCTCCAGCTCGTCCAGCTGCCCCGTCTTCTTCAGCTTCTTCACCAGACTTTTCACCGCCTTCTCGCACCATTTCTCCTCCTGGCCGTTCTGCTCTCCCTTCTTCCAGCCCAAAAGTCTCTTCACAATGGGGGGAGTGAACGGCAAAATTGACATCTTGAGTTCAGTTTAGGTCCCTCCAGTGTCGAGAAGTCCGTCGGTTTGGACAAAACACGGGGACAGCTGCTCTTCAAGCGACCCAAAGAGTGGAGATGCACGCGTTGTTTGGCTTAAGATAATTTGTTGTTGTTTATTAAATGCCACACCGATGCAAACCCGGAGTTAAACCCTCCGGTTTCAGCGCACTCGCTCAGTCTGTCTGGCTCGAGCTCGGCTCAGCAGCGAACTGTGCACCGGTAGTCTGCTGCGCTGTGCGCTTGGTGCTCCTCCGCCAGGAAACCTAGTTCCGTCTGCACCTCTTCAAGCTGGAGCTATTTTAAATACACCCGACCCAAGCCACACCCACACCACGTCTTTATCTCGAATAAGGTTCAAAAACCGAAGTGAAAGTACTTTGCTAGTGTTTTTTCTGCGGATGCTCTAACCTTCGATCAGCAAAGTTTTGTTGAGTTCAGAGTCATCCGCGGAGCTGGGTCCGCCGGCTGAAGTCTGCTAGAAGTCTGCATCAAATGCAAATGCAGGCGCTGCTGCTGAGAGTCTCTATTCAGGCTTCAGACTGCACCGCAGACCCCCGTGAAAGGCCAGTGTGAGCAGCTGGCCAAGTGTGCTTTGCTGATATTGCACAACACCAGCCCTTTCGCTGCTATTGCTTTGCTGATAAAATTGCATGTGGCTGTGCCCAAATAAGCTGTCACAATCTCACACACACACACATACACAGATCACTTGATTTAGTTATGTAACCCTGAGCAAAACAGTTTATTGCATGTGAGTGCACTTAGAAAGTTCAATGAAATGAAGTCCTTGTTCTCCTGGTGTTTATCTTTTTTTGGGGCATACATGTGCTATCTGCAAAAAGATATGTAGGCTCTACTTAAAGGGACAGTTCACCCCAAAATCTAAAATATATACATTACCCATCTAGATTATTTTGGTGGGAGTTGCCGAGTTTTGGAGATATCGACCATAGTGATGTGTATTGAATATGATGGGACTATAATGGCAAGACCTGGTTACTCAAGACGATCCACAGATTGGTTGTGAGAAGTTCCATGCAGGAACTATCGGTAGAAAGAAAATAGCTCCATTATATTATAGTTCCACTTCCACAATCTAGATGGATAAATAGCACTACAGGTAAGAGGAAACATATGTATTTTTGATTTTGGGGTGAACTGTCCCTTTAAACTGAGGCAAAACTACCATTCCACAGACAAAGATGCTTTATTTATTCTTTGTTAATTGTCTTGAAAACTCCCCAAATGAAATCATCCATCTGTTTCAGTTTATCTGCGTAACATAATTATAGTCCAAAGAGGGCCATGATGTTCTTACCTCCTTATTTCCCTCCACAGGGTAATAAAGTGTAGGTTTTAGGTCTCATTCTTTCTCGTCCATTTTATTTTTGGAAATCCACAGATTCTTAATTGCCGACAGGCAGCCGTGTAACTGCTATTGCATAAGGATACATTCCTGTGTGTGTTTATTGCACAAAGACTCGCAGAGTTTGACAGTCAGCATCTCCAACACAAGACTTTTCAGTAATTGCTACTGACTTGTTTGTCTGCACATGGGTAAATAACTGAAGAGCTGCTGTAAGATGGAACGCGATAAAAAAAAAAAAATCATGCACACACATCCAAGATGAGCCACCAACCTGCCTCAGCTTGTTAGAGGTACAGATATAGGCTGCTTAGTAAACAAGGTGGCAGTTTGGTTTGCGGCGTGGCTCAGCCCCCTAAAACCACAACTCATGCACACATATGCATACACATGTGCATCCCCCTCCCTCACACACTCACTGGTCCACACACACACACACACACACACACACACACACACACACACACAAGCACACACACAGACGCGCGCACATTGTCAAGGAGTCAAAGTGCCAGATGTACAAAAGAGTGTGTAAGCACAGCTGAGCTCACCACAGAGAGAGTGATAGCGGGACAGTTTAGGGTGTGGAGCTGCCTTTGTTCTTCAGGCTTCAAAAGAAATACTTTATTGCGTTCAGAAAGTGATTTCCAAACTTGGGTACCTCGTTTGCAAGAGCAAAGTTCATTTGCAAGTTGTGAATGGGCTGCACGAAGAAGCGTGTGCACTTGCTTGGTTTCCATTTGCAAACTCTTTGGTTGTTTGTTTTAAAGTATTGCAATACACAAAAGGTATCAGAGCTGGCCAAGGCAAAAGCAGAATAACTTGCAAAGTTAGGGCCCCAAAAAGGCTTTGAACAGCCCTGGAAAAGAAATATAAAAAAAGTTTCATTTATTGTTATCTATGTACCGTCTACTGAAGTGAACTGCGATTAAGAAATGATAAAGATGAACGATTGTCAATTCTCTCTTCCCCGTATCTTATTTAATAAGTGCAAACCTTTAACCATTTACAGTTACAGTCATACACGAATAGTAGCAACGACCTGTGGTCACATTTTGTTATGTGTGTACAGGCACATTGACCCGCGTCCAGCAGTCCCCTTTTTGTGCACGGTGTGTAGTTTGTGCTAAAAATACAGCTGGCTGTAGGCTCAGCAGAACAGACCCCTTTCCTTTTATCTATTTTGGTTATACACCAATGTATATTTTTATATAAGGCATGTCAAGGTTCTTCCTCCATGCTCACAACCAAAAGAATTTAATAAATAGATTCACGCCGCACAATAATGGATTCAAATAAAAAAGTAATATACTCTTAGTTAATAACTCTTTATTAACTACATTAAGTACTAATTAAAAAAATAAAATTACTTTTTCGACCAGTACTATCACAAACATTTACATTGCTGACCCAGTGAGACGGTCTCATTTGTTTCATGCTACTAGCCATCAACAGCTCCTTGCCTGTGGTAACAAGTCTACAGCTGTAAAACACACCACTCGTCTCTCTCTCTCTGGCGTGTTGGCAGGTTGGAGGAGAAGGCTGGAGGAGCGTGCTGCCATGTGTCACATGGTGAGGCCCTGCGGCCCTCTCGGCACCTGTTTACGCCCCCGGGGGACACGACCGGCCAAGACAGCTGGTTTGTTTTGGAGAAGTGCGGGGAGAGACAGGGCGGATATGGGGGTGCAGGAAGGGGGATGGGATTACAGATGGGCTGCAGTAGACGGGGGGTAGAACAGGGTGGAGGGCTGACTCTTATACACCTCAAGATGTGTATCAGACACAGGTCCAGATTAATCTACTCGTGATTTTACAA